>JAPXFQ010002283.1:1200000-1552947 GCA_028564705.1 Apricaphanius iberus | reverse complement strand
ATATGTCTAGACTATGACCACATAGCAATTGTGGGAGACTTCAACATTCATACTGACAAACCCCAAGATAGCGGAACAAAAGCACTATATGACGCCCTTCATAACTTTGACCTAAGCCAACACATTAACGAGCCAACGCACAACCAAGGACACACTCTGGACCTACTTATTAGCAAAGACTTAAATATCTCTAACATTGCTGTAACGGATATAGCATTATCTGACCATTTCTGCATCTCATTTCAAAGCACCATCCAAGAAAACATACCTAATCAGAGTAAATCCAATGTTAAAAAACGCTTCCTTAAAGAAAATTCAGCTGAAAACTTTAAACTGATGTACACTCCAACCTTGTCTGAATCGCCAACATCCACTAGCACACACTCAGTAAATAAACTGACAGATGATTTTATATCCAAAGTCTCAGACGTGATGGATACGATTGCGCCACTTAAGGTTAAAACTGTCTCTAGCAAAAAGAAGTCTCAGTGGAGAATCAATCCACTGGTATGTAATGAAAAAAGAGAGTGCCGGCGCGCCGAGAGAAAATGGCGGAAAACTCGACTCCAGGTTCATTATGAGATTTATAAAGAGAGACTGAACAAGTATCAAGTAACCTTAAAGGGTGCAAGGGATTCATTCTTTTCTGAGATTATTCACAGAAACAGCAATAACGCTAGGACATTATTTGCTACAGTGGAGAGACTAACTAACCCTCCAGTGACAATACCCCCTGAACTAAACTCCACCAGGGCCTGTAATGATTTTAGTACCTTCTTCACTCAAAAGATCTTGAACATCAGAAGATCAATCAGTACATCAGTTCAAACCCCAGTACCAACTATGAGCCCAACTAACACTCACCCAGAGAAAATGACTCACTTCCAAACAATAAATCAATCAAGCTTTGATGAAATTATTGACAAACTAAGCTCTGCCACCTGCTGCTTAGATATCTTACCAACAAATTTTCTAAAAAAGGTCCTCCCATCCATCAGAATGGATCTTATCAAAATAGTTAACTCATCGCTCCTATCAGGTGTTTTCCCCAAAGCCCTAAAAACAGCAGTTATCAAACCAATACTAAAGAAGAAGAACCTAGACAGCACTTTGATGCAAAACTACAGACCAATCTCTAATCTCCCATTTATCGGTAAAATTATTGAAAAAGTTGTGTTCCAGCAGCTAAACAGCTTCCTAGCAATGAACAAACGCCTTGATGTTTATCAGTCTGGTTTTCGTAGATACCACAGCACAGAGACAGCCCTCGTCAAAGTTTTTAATGACATCCGTACAAATACTGACCATGGAAAAACAACAGTGCTGGTACTGTTAGACCTCAGTGCGGCGTTTGACACTGTTGATCATGATATATTACTGGAACGTCTAGAGAGCTGGGTCGGACTCTCTGGTACAGTACTCGACTGGTTCACATCCTACCTCAAGAACAGGAACTTCTTTGTATCAGTTAGCCAGTTCTCATCACAAAACACAGAAATAACATGTGGGGTCCCCCAGGGCTCCATCCTGGGGCCCCTCCTATTTAGCATCTATATGCTTCCGCTTAGCCAGATTATAACCGCCAACCATGTTAAATACCACAACTATGCTGACGACACTCAGCTTTATATCTCAGTGTCACCAGATGATGTTGAACCCATCCAAATCCTCAATAAATGCATTGAGCAAATTAACAGCTGGATGTCCCATAATTTCCTACAACTGAACAAAAACAAAACTGAAGTGCTTCTCTTTGGACCCAAAAAAGATCGATTAAATATCAGTAAACAGCTTCAGTTGGTCCAACTAGAAACTACTGACCAGGCCAGAAATCTAGGTGTAATAATGGACTCAGACCAGAACCTCCAGGGTCACATAAAGGCAATAACAAGGTCAGCTTCTATCACCTGAGGAACATTTCTAGGATTAAAGGAATGATGACACAAGGAGACCTAGAAAAACTCATCCATGCATTTATCTCTAGCCGCCTTGATTACTGTAACAGTATCCTCACAGGTCTACCTAAAAAATCAATCAGACAGCTGCAGTTGATCCAGAACGCTGCTGCTCGTGTTCTCACTAGAACCAGGAAAGTAGAACACATCACCCCAGTTCTAAAGTCCTTACACTGGCTCCCTGTAGCTCAGAGAATAGACTTCAAAGTGCTTTTATTGGTATATAAATCATTGAATGGTTTAGCACTGGTTTAGCTGGTAGGGTCACCCATGGCAAACTGGTCCTAGGTGAGGGATCAGACAAAGCGCAGCCCGACGACCCCTATGATGAATAAAATATATGGATCTAGTGTTCCCTCGCCCGGACGCGGGTCACCGGGGCCCCACTCTGGAGCCAGGCCTGGAGGTGGGGCACGTTGGCGAGCGCCTGGTGGCCGGGCCTTTTTCCATGGGGCCCGGCCGGGCTTAGCCCGAAGAGGAAACATGGGCCCCCCTTCCCATGAGCTCACCACCTGTGGGAGGGGCCATAGGGGTCGGGTGCCGTGCAAGACGGGCGGTGGCCGAAGGCGGGGACCTTGGCGGTCCGATCCTCGGCTGCAGAAGCTGGCTCTTGGGACGTGGAACGTCACCTCTCTGGTGGGGAAGGAGCCGGAGCTGGTGTGCGAGGCTGAGAGGTTCCGACTGGACATCGTCGGCCTTGCCTCGACGCATGGCTCTGGCTCTGGAACCCGTCTCCTCGAGAGGGGTTGGACTCTCTTCCACTCTGGAGTTGCTCCCGGTGAGAGGCGCCGAGCTGGGGTGGGCATACTTGTTGCCCCCCATCTCGGCGCCTGTACGTTGGGGTTTACCCCGGTGAGTGAGAGGGTAGCCTCCCTCCGCCTACGGGTGGGGGGACGGGTGCTGACTATTGTTTGTGCTTATGCACCGAACAGTAGATCAGACTACCCACCCTTCTTGGAGTCCTTGGAGGGGGTGCTGGAGAGTGCTCCTTCTGGAGACTCCCTCATTCTCCTGGGAGACTTCAACGCTCACGTTGGCAATGACAGTGAGACCTGGAGAGGCGTGGTTGGGCGGTATGGCCCCCCCGATCTGAACCCGAGCGGTGTTTTGTTGTTGGACTTCTGTGCTCGTCATGGATTGTCCATAACGAACACCATGTTCAAGCATAAGGGTGTTCATGTGTGCACTTGGCACCAGGACACCCTAGGCCGCGGCTCGATGATCGACCTGGTTGTCGTTTCATCTGACCTGCGGCCGCATGTTTTGGACACTCGGGTGAAGAGAGGGGCGGAGCTATCCACCGACCACTACCTGGTGGTGAGTTGGCTCCGGTGGTGGGGGAAGACGCCGGACAGACCTGGTAGGCCCAAACGTGTTGTGAGGGTCTGCTGGGAACGTCTGGCGGAGTCTCCTGTCAGAAGGGGTTTCAACTCTCACCTCCGACAGGACTTCAAACACGTCCCGGGGGAGGCGGGGGACATTGAGTCCGAATGGGCCATGTTCCGTGCCTCCATTGTCGAAGCGGCTGACCGTAGTTGTGGCCGCAAGGTAGTTGGTGCCTGTCGTGGCGGCAACCCTCGAACCCGCTGGTGGACACCGGCGGTGAGGGATGCTGTCAAGCTGAAGAAGGAGTCCTATCGGGCCTTCTTGGCCTGTGGGACTCCGGAAGCAGCTGATAGGTACCGGCAGGCCAAGCGGAGTGCGGCTCGGATGGTCGCTGAGGCAAAAACTCGGGCGTGGGAGGAGTTTGGAGAGACCATGGAGAACGACTTCCGTATGGCTTCGAAGCGATTCTGGTCCACCATCCGGCGTCTCAGGGGGGGGAAGCGGTCTGCCGCCAACACTGTTTACAGTGGGGGCGGTGTGCTGCTGACCTCAACGCGGGACGTTTTGGGTCGGTGGATGGAATACTTCGAAGACCTCCTCAATCCCACCGACACGCCTTCCTGTTTGGAAGCAGAGTCTGGGGACTCTGGGACGGACTCTCCAATCTCTGGGGCTGAAGTCGCCGAGGTTGTTAAAAAGCTCCTCGGTGGTAAGGCTCCGGGGGTGGATGAGATTCGGCCGGAGTTCCTCAAGGCTCTGGATGTTGTAGGGCTGTGTTGGTTGACGCGGCTCTGCAATATTGCGTGGACATCGGGGGCAGTTCCCTTGGATTGGCAGACCGGGGTGGTGGTCCCCCTCTTTAAAAAGGGGGACCACAGAGTGTGTTCCAACTACAGGGGGATCACACTTCTGAGCCTCCCTGGTAAGGTCTATTCAGGGGTTCTGGAGAGGAGGGTACGACGGATAGTCGAACCTCGGATCCAGGAGGAACAATGCGGTTTTCGTCCTGGCCGTGGAACACTGGACCAGCTCTACACCCTCGGCAGGGTCCTGGAGGGTGCGTGGGAGTTCGCCCAACCAGTCTACATGTGCTTTGTGGACTTGGAGAAGGCGTTCGACCGTGTCCCTCGGGGTGTCCTGTGGGGGGTACTCCGGGAGTATGGGGTACCAGGCCCTCTGATACGGGCTGTTAGGTCCCTATATGACCGGTGTCAGAGTCTGGTTCGCATTGCCGGCAGTAAGTCGGACTCGTTTCCAGTGAGAGTTGGACTCCGCCAAGGTTGCCCTTTATCACCGATCCTGTTCATAACGTTTATGGACAGGATTTCTAGGTGCAGCCAAGGTGTTGAGGGGATCCGTTTTGGTGACCTCAGGATCGGGTCTCTGCTTTTCGCAGATGATGTGGTCTTGTTGGCTTCGTCTGAACGTGATCTACAGCTCTCGTTGGAGCGGTTCGCAGCCGAGTGTGAAGCGGCTGGGATGAGGATCAGCACCTCCAAATCCGAGACCATGGTCTTGAGTCGGAAAAGGGTAGGGTGCTCTCTTCGGGTTGGGGATGAGGTCCTTCCTCAAGTGGAGGAGTTTAGGTATCTGGGGGTCTTGTTCACGAATGAGGGAAAAATGGAGCGGGAGATCGATGGACGGATTGGTAGGGCGTCTGCAGTCATGCGGGCGCTGTACCGGTCTGTCGTGGTGAAGAGAGAGCTGAGTCGAAAGGCGAAGCTCTCGATTTACCGGTCGATCTACGTTCCTACCCTCATCTATGGTCACGAACGCTGGGTGGTGACCGAAAGAACGAGATCGCGGATACAGGCGGCTGAAATGAGTTTCCTCCGTAGGGTGGCTGGGCTCTCCCTTAGAGATAGGGTGAGAAGCTCGGTCATCCGGAGGGAGCTCAGAGTAGAGCCGCTGCTCCTCCACATCGAGAGGAGCCAGTTGAGGTGGCTCGGGCATCTAGTCAGGATGCCTCCTGGACGCCTCCCTGGTGAGGTGTTCCGGGCATGTCCCACCGGGAGGAGACCCAGGGGAAGACCCAGGACCCGTTGGAGAGATTATGTCTCCCAGCTGGCCTGGGAACGCCTCGGGATTCCTCCCGAGGAGCTGGCCCAAGTGGCCGGGGAGAGGCAAGTCTGGGTCTCCTTGCTTAGGCTACTGCCCCCGCGACCCGACCCCGGATAAGCGGAGGAAGATGGATGGATGGATGGATGGATGGTTTAGCACCTGAGTACATTAGAGATCTGCTATCATGGTACAAACCATCCAGATCACTCAGGTCCTCAAGCTCTAATTTACTGATCGTCCCTAGAACCAGAACCAAACATGGAGAAGCAGCTTTCAGTTTCTATGCTCCTCATCTCTGGAACAAACTACCAGGAGAATGTAAAGCTGCAGAGACACTGAACTCTTTTAAGTCTAAAATTAAAACGTATCTATTTAAACTTGCTTATGAGTAACTGCTTTTTTTTTTTTTTTTATTGTAAACATTTGATCTTTATATTATTTTATTGTTGTCGTTTTAATTTCTATATTTTATTCTATCTTTTAGCTTTATTTTTAAGTGATTGTGTATTAATTACGTGGATTTGTTCCTTACAATATCTTTTCTTACTGATTGATTACTGTTAAACTTATATGCTTTGTAATCATGTGGTTTCATTATCACTGAATCATGTAAAGCACCTTGAATTACCTTGTGTTGAAAGTGTGCTATAGAAATAAAATTGCCTTGCCTTGCCTTGCCTAGTAAAACCACTGGAAAAGTTCACAACCTTCCAAATGTTGCTGCAAGACGGCCAGAAAAATATTCCTCCAAATAAGCGGAGCAAGCAGTTAAGTGCCAAGCACATGAGCAGACAGTATAACTCAAACAAGTAACAATGACATATTGTTTCAGAGCTGCAGCGACACATTTCCCCTATATTTGAGCAGGCTTCTGAACATCCATGAAAGTTGTCACAGTCAGCGGTAGCATTACAACAGACGGGTCAACCCATCTCAGGGTTCTCCATGCTCTATATTTCAGAGCTTACTGATGTTACACCTTCAGCTAAAATAGGATTATACGGATAATTAGTCTGATCAACCAAAGATTCCTGGGCCTGAGATGTTGTCTCACTGTCCGTTTTAACTTGCCTATCTCTGTCTCAACCATGGGACATACTTTTATTTTGGATTTTGGGGACTGGAAAAACCTTACCTCCTGCTATATCATTTCCTATGACGAGGTCAACACTGTCAATAGGGAAACATGGTTGTAACGCTACAGGAAATACTCCTGAAGCCAATGGTGTCTCCACATGAACACAGTGAAGTGAAGCAGGTTTGCAACCCATTCCAATCCCTCTTACAATGGCCTGTGTTTCACATGCTGATGTGCTTCTGAAGGGCAATGCACTGGACAAAATGAGGGAATGGTAACCCCCAGTGCTCCGCAACAGCTGAACCAGGCAACACCTGAACCAGGCACTGGTCCTCTACTTCAAGGCATTCTGCTTCAGGTCTCTTTGCAGCTGGAACTCCCTGTCTTTCTCTTATTTCTCCAGCTCTAGATGGAGTAACACAACCTTAATCGCGCATCCAACTTAGAAAGGGCAGATGATTCTACTGAGAATGGATCATCAATAGGGCAAAGTCACGTGTTTACCCTGCTTGATTACCCTCTCTGGACTTTTACTCTCAGGACCGCTTTCACTTGCTGTTTCCATTTTGGACACAGAAGGCTCTTCAGCCTCAGCACACACCCTGGTATTTTCCAGAGCATCTTGTCTTGACAAAACACCCATAGTAATTAGATGTTCCAGCACATTTGTTTTAAGCTCAAGCTTATGCAGAGTTTGGTACTGGAACACCATAGTGCTGTGGAATTAGACACAAGTCTTGTTTGTGACATCTGTCCAGACTGGTAACTGAAAGAGCTGCCACAAATCCATCCAAAGGAGGCCTTTTTTATCTTAAACAGGAAAAGCAAAATTCGGTCCAAACCAATGGGGCTTGAAAGTACGACCACTACTCCATAAAATAATCGGTCAGAAAAAATGAACAACAGAAGGGAAGGGTAGCCACCAAGACCAATCCGCTCATAGGACCATCAGATCTGATGAGTACCCTCTAGCCTACCACCAAGCAGCAACCAGCTTAGCTAATAAAAAAAGAACAGAGCTGTGTAAACAGGACCACTGATCACACCACAAGCCAAGCTAAAACTATAAGCTCTTGTCATCTAACTATCCCGGACAAGCCCCCACTTGTTACATCCCAACCCCCAGATGTCTAGGAGAAGGAAGGAGAAAGTAACAGTAAAGTCAATGCGGGGTCAAATGAAAAGGCACTGCTTAAGTTTTACCTTGGAGCAGGGCCGGCCCTGGGGTATTTTGCACCCTAGGCAAGATTTTATCAGCACCTCCTTCAAAAAACTGTGGCTTAGAATTACTAGCTCCAACTTCAAAATATAGCTTCATATTTCTGTGTTTTTATGGTTGCATTGCAAAATTTCTTCGTATGCTTTTATGGTTGCAATGCAATGTTGTCTTGTTGTCTTACATTTCCCGTATTGCCATTGTCCATTAATGTAATTATTTTCCTAAATACTAAAAGGCAGCACACTGAAAGCTTCTGTAAACTACGCGAGTCCGACTCCACGGGCATGCTGTAATAATGGCCTGTATATGACGACTGAATGGGGAGTTTCACAAAGCGTAGAATGGCTTTAGCATATCTAAGCGTCAAATACAGAAGTAATGAGAAGGCAAATATCTTTAACACTAGAACTCCCAGAGAGCAGCCATTTGGCTTTTCTACCTATAAAACCCTCAGGTCAGCCGATCGGCTGGAAGGCCACCTGTGAACCCTCCTTTTGTTATGTGAACGAGGCAATCACTGGGGCACCACAGGACGTGACATGAGCCACTTCACTCAAAACACCTTGACATAAAATGGGGGAGGAGGAGAATCAGATTACAGCAGGATTGCTCTGTCAGAGCTGCTAACTGACTGGGCAGAACACATGAACTGAATCAAAATGCAATATATGTAATATATATATAAAAGGATGTAGTTATCAGGACCCTACATCACTGGGCTTCCAACATCCCCACCAGACACATAGGAAAAGGAAAAGAACAGAACCACATCAACAAAATCACTCAAAATCTGTGGTTATCCCAACTGGGCCTTCATGATATTTACAAATAATAATTAAAAAAAATGTATAATCAGGATACAGTGTTAGAGAGTGGATGTGAGTGAGACTTAGAACTTATACTTAAAACTTTATTGATCCCTTTGGGGGGACTCCCTCAGGGAAATTTGAGTTTTCAAGCACACAGAGAAAACTAAACAGTAAGTAACAGTAAGTGAGGTGAGTACATGTCAATAATCACTCACAATCCTGGCACTGCTATGCCATCTCCTTTCTGCGTTTGCCACATGTGTATTTGTAGCGGTCAATACATCGCACAGTGGCATGATTGCTTGTACACGGAATTTTAACCTGACATATTGGTCTTTTCCCAGGGCTAGGTGTTGAAGGTTGTTGCCGAAGCAATTGTTCCATTTTGTGCCTGCTTTGCACCCACATGAGAGTGAGCCAACTCTCTTGCAAGCTCCACCAGGAAGTCCACCCGTCTCTCCTGCCTCCCGGTGCATGCTTGATAGAGCACATATGCATTCAGTGCTGCCATATAAATCATGTTATAGAACACCGCGACTGGCCAGCGCCGTGTTCATGTGCGGACAGTGTACTCCCGCACCATCTGGTCCATCACATCAACGCCACACTTTATGGTGTTGTAAAGGGTGACAGTGTTTGGCTTCCTTTTGGTGGTATTTTCAGTCTGAACCACACTGTGCATGCTGCTGAGAATGTAGACTGTCTTCTTCCGTTTGGGCGCATACACCGTCAGCGTGGCACCCGTGGTTGAAAATACCTGAGTGGGGAATTCATTGTGGTCCCTGTCTTGTTGATTGTGGAATTTCTTGCCGAATCCTGTTGACTGTGCCAAGGATGGTGGTTTTCCGGCTAAGCAGTCTTTGTGCAAGTGACAGCGATGTAAAGAAATTGTCCATGGTAACATTTCTGCCATTGTCCAGGAATGGTTCCATCAGCCTCATAACTACATTCTCAGATAGCCTCTCCCCACTGGGACGACTTGGGTCCTTGCCAAGATATGGGACATTGCAGATGTATTTGGATTTCAAGTCACCAGCCACCCAAAACTTGATCCCAAACTTGTCAGGTTTCGTTGCAATGTATTGCAGTGAAAAGCAGCGAGTCTTTGACGGGAAAAGCTGTTCATCAATGGTGATGTGTCGACCAGGGTTGTAGGATGTGATGCAGTTGGTGACAAACGATCCCCATACACCAGAAATTGCAGCATAAAGGCGACCTGAGGAGTTGAGCAGAACCTGGCACAGCTCAAATCCATAACTGGTATTTTGAAATCAGACATATAATATCATATCTTTGACATAACATCACATTACAGTGTGGGCAAAAAGCAACAGTCAGTCTGGTTTTCTATAAGTTGAGACAGGGAGAGACAGGGAAAAAGAAAATAGAGGGACAGAGCAAAACAGACAAAAACAATATACAAATTCTAAAATAAAACATATCAAATACATTTCTGGTGTATCTCAGTTAGAAAAAAATGTTACATAAAATAAATCATTATCTTGTACAGATATCAACTTGATGAGCAATTCTGTAAATGACTGGTGGGGCTACCACAGATTTTGAGTGCTTTTTTTGATGGGGTTCTATTCTTTTACTTTTCCTATTTGTCTGGTGGGGATGTTGGAAGCCCAGTGTTGTAGGGTCCTGATAACTTCTACATCCTTCTACATATATTACATATATTACATTTTGATTCAGTTCATGTGTTCTGCCCAGTCAGTTAGCAGCTCTGACAGAGCAATCTTGCTGTAATCTGATTCTCCTCCTCCCCCATTTTATGTCAAGGTGTTTTGAGTGAAGTGGCTCACGTCACGTCCTGTGGTGCCCCAGTGATTGCCTCGTTCACATAACAAAAGGAGGGTTCACAGGTGGCCTTACAGCCGATCGGCTGACCTCTGGGTTTTACAGGTATAGCAAAAAATCCTGGGTCTTCTAGTGTTAAGGTGATACTGATATATACAGGATTTTCTGAATGATTTAGGGTAAAGTTCTCATTTGAGTCTGCTATAGAATGGTACTGTATGCCTGGAAGAAGCACAATAATACCCCCTTTAAAAGAACAAGTTAATTTATAAAAGTAAAAGCGAGTTGCTGTGGCTGGATACTCCTGGAAATCAAAAGTAAAAAAACAAAAACAAACGCCAGCTCAGGAAAACTGGAATTCTCTCTCTCCAACTATAGGGAGCTAGAAAGAAAAATCGGAAGCTAGAGGAACAAACAACCCAAAAAAAGGCCTCCTTTAACAGTGGCAGAGAAACAATAAAAAACCTCTTTTAACAATGAAGACGAATCAAAAGAAAAGTTCCCTCCATCACTAAGGAGTATCAACAAAAAAGGTACACTTCTACACACAAAGGAGTGTAACAAGCACCTTCCTTCACAAAGAAATAAACACCCTCAGCAGCAGCTAAAATTCCACACCACAGTCTGAAAAAGATCGACAAACTGGATAGATTTGCGACACCTTATATACCCTGCCATCGGCTGATTGGATAAATGGGAACACCTGCACCTGCCTGCACTGCTTGGCAGACTGAGGGATTGAAAAAAAAGGACGTCCATATAGCTGCACATAAAAAAAAAAAACCAAAGCATGTTTCATGGTTGGGATGTTGTTCCTAGGTTGTACTCATACTTCTTCCTCCCGAAATGGTGAGTGTAGTTTTTTCCTGTGTTATGGGAAAATTTATATCAAGGAATTATATTAAGAATTATCTTTTCTGTGTATTCTTACATACTGAGAGAACTGCGTGCTATTTCTTCATGATATAGTAATAGTCTGATTGTGTGACACTGTATAATATTAGGTTAAGTCAAATGAACTGATATTAGGATCCCTACGTTTTGTACTGCCATGCAAACGACCCTCGGAGCACTGGATATCCTGTCCTATCAGATGATGACGCCTGAGAGTCTACCAACTTCACTGAGGAGAAATGTTTACTGATATGGTTTAGACAATAGCAAGGTTGTCTGAATCTATAAAGTGGTCAGTCAATTGGTGGGAGGCAGGATTCAGCTGTTGTGAACACTCTCTAACACTGTTCCTCTTTGTTTGTACAAACAAGTTTGAATTAAACCTCCAAGAAATGAAGGAATCTTTCTCACCTCCTTTGTTTAAAATGTTTTTTTCCGGCTACACCTGAAAGTTATTTTTTTGGTCTCATCTGACCTCATGACCTTTCATGCCTCCCGTAGATCAGTTAGATGGTTACTGACAATCTTCAGTCAGGCAAAGGCAACTTGTGCCAGCTGCAGTGTTTTATTTCATGATGGCATGGTGTGTTACTGCGGTAACCATTGAGACTGTGATCCCACCTTTCTTCAGGTCACTGATCAGGTCTTCGCATGTAGTTCTGGCCTGATTCTCTCATGTACCTTGCTACTCCACAAGGCAAGATCTTGCATAGAGTAACCCCAGTCCAAGGGAGATTGTCGGTCCTTTTGCTTCTTTCTAACTTTTGATAATGACCAGGGGTGTCCAAAGTTAGGCACATAGGGTATTTGAAAAATGTCCCTCAGAGTATTTTCAACTCGACTATGTTGGTCTGCAGTACATACCCCTTTTTTAAACAATCTACACCCTAATTTTCTTTCCCTTCACTTTGATTAAACCAGACAACTCACATTGTTGTGGCTTTGCTGCTGAAATTGCATGAATGTGGACTTTCTACCTTCCTTTAAGGCTGGTTAAAATGTTTTTTTTTGTGGACAAAAGGACTACTTCCTGCCACTGTGCGAGCTCCACCGAACTCTAAAGGTGTGTCAAACTGAATGGCCCAGGATTACAGCTTGTAAAACTGCACAACGTCTCGCTATAGCAGGAAGTGCCAAGACTTAGATAACCTGTCGGGGAGCCTGTTAACAATGAACGGCCACGGAGCTGCTAAACACATGCATGTTTGTTTTTCATCGAATTTTTTTTTAATGATGAAGAAAAGGCTTTAGGATAACCCAGTGTCTTCTCAGCTTCACAAAAGGTTTTGTAATGTGAACATATTATCCAATGTGAAATTTAATATACATAATTTATGTTTTAAGTGCAATATATAAACTGTATGTATTTGCTGCTTTGTACCTGTACAGGAAGAGGTATCTCTCTGTGTAGGTGCTCCGACCCAGGGGCTCACTGACAATGTAGCTGAACTGAGAAGAATCTCTGAAGAAACAGACAAAGATAAGCATCAGAAACTAAATATGCTGATCTTTTTTTACATAACGCTCGAGAAAAAGTCCAGGTAATTTAGCAAATGCTGCGGTGTATGCTGTGTATGAGGGAATCTAACTTGTTGACATATTCCATGAGCTTTTCGGTTGCCGACAGGTCGCTGTCTCTGACCTCCTGGATCAGAATGATGTCATAACGTTGAACAATCTGCAGTAGGGAAATACAGTAAAGCCAAAATTATTGCTTTGTGCTGGCATAATTTGCATTGTTATCAATGTTCTATTGAAGAAGAGTATTGCACTGTGCCCTGTGCTCACAGCTTACGTGACATCACAAGACAAAACTGGAGAACATAAAAAGTTGAATTTTAAAGCATTGATTGACAGTCTTCATCTGAGGGCTTTTTACAATAATCTGCAACTATTTCTATATTTTGTGATTTTATGTGTAATAGTCTCCTTGTATCGATGTTTAACAATAGTTAATGGGTGGGAGAAAAAAAGTCAGAATAAAACTATATTTTCCTCACTCCAAAAGTCTACAGTAAATATATTGAATATTGATGGATATGCTGTAGGTGTCCCTTATTAAAACGGCAAATAGCTTGTCGTAAGCACCGAGCAGGCGTTATTGTTTGTTCACATAGGTATGTCCTCTTAGATCAGTCTCACTGTGGGCTAGAGCTGGTGGCACAAATAATACACCATATTGCACAGGTGCCAGAACATTGACAGAGGAATGAAGCTGAAAAGTATAAGAACTTTTTTCCATTATCCATGTTGCTTATCCTTAGCGGGGGGTGTAAAAACTTGATTATGTATTTGTTTTTAAGTGTATACTTGAAGTTTAATTTTTTTTGAAGCACTTTCGATTTTTTTATTTTTACTTTAAATATGTTTTTCACTTAAGTTATTTCAGAATCGATGTTATCTTCAGTTACAATTATATTTTTAACGACCAGTTTTTATTATCGGTTTCATTTTAAGTTCACATCATTTGTTTACATATACACACAGAAATTTCAGTCTACAAGCCAGGAAGAAAACAGTCCACAAAAGATAGTTGTAGAGTTCCTATCTACACAAAAAGAACCAAAAGTTCTGGCTTTTGGTTTAACACCACATATGTAACTTTTATTATGTCTTCATGCATAGTCAAAACCAGTAAAACCACCAGTCCATCTAGCCAACATAAATGAAGACTGCACAACAGATGAATTCAGCACTGTCCCCGCAATCCGTATAAAATGCAAAACAGTTTGAGTTTCAAAAAGTATGACGACTTCTGCAGGTCACTAAATATTAAAACATCACACACTTTCACAGAGGGAAAAAAATCCAGTTGTAACCAATCATTGGGAGAGTAAAAGTATAATCTGAGTTTGGATGTCCTGTTGTCTGCAGAACTTTTTGATTCTTCCAATGGTTTCATTTCTCTTAAGAACAACAGAATAAAAAGATTTAAAAGACTAAAAAAACTGTAGAACAGACCTTGCTGATGATGTTCATCAGAGTTGGGTTGGAAGCTTTTGTGTCTCCAAATGACTTGATGTTGAAGGCTCCCAGCAGGAGAGAGGAGGACAGATGCAGTAGGCTCACAAAGAGCCCCACAGAAATCAGCACCTGCATTCTGAGTCACAAGGATCAAATCTAAATGTGGAAAATCTTATATTTAGCAGAAGAAAATAGAACTGAGCATCCAATTGTTTAAAATGTATTATCATCATATGCACTGAAATTTAAGGCTGCTACAGAGATAAAGCATTGGAGACTATCTCTCTAGATAATCCAGAATCTTTGGTTTTCCCGCATGTATATATAATATTTAGGTATGAGGACTATAATGACCAATACAAAAAGGTTGATGTTGTGTCTATTGAACCACTTCTGTGCTGATCTTGCAACATGTCTTGGATCTCTGTCCGGTTAAAATTTCTTATGTCGACCTATTTACGGATTTTTAATGCAACCATAAGAGGTCGCAAGACAATGATTTCTTGTGCGGTCCCCAAGTCTGGAAAAATGCAGAGGGTTGTATCAGGAAGGGCATCCAACGTAAAAGCTAAGTCAAATCAAATATGAATAAGTGGAGACAGATGATTCCTTGAAGGGAAAAGCCAAAAGTGAAAAATAACATTTTCAAGATTCTCATTTTTTAAATCTCCTGATATTTCAAAGGGATAACGATGTCATAACTTAAAATGGTTTAAAGGGCCAGCATCATTTATCCTTCAACATCCCTAACAATAGAAGTTATGCTTCATATATATTTTTTATTATTATTTTATTTTTATTTTTATTATATATATACAGACGTGGACAAAATTCTTGGTACCCTTCATTAAATAAAATAAAAACTCATAATGGTCACAGAAATAACTTTAATCTGACAAAAGTAATAATAAATAAAAATTATATAAATGTTGACCAATGAAAGTCAGACATTGCTTTTCATCCATGCTTCAACAGAATTATTTAAAAAATAAATGCATGAAACAGGCCTGGACAAAAATGATGGTACCCCTAGAAAAGAATGAAAATAATGTGACCAAAGGGACATGTTAATCCAAGGTATGTCCACTAATCAGCATCCTAGGTGTCTACAATCCTGTAATCACTCAGTGGGCCTATATATAGGACTCCAGGTAGTCACTGTGTTGTTTGGTGACGTGTGTGTACCACACTCAATATAAACCAGAGGAAGCAAATGAAAGAGTTGTCTCAGGAGATGAGAAAGAAAATCATAGACAAGCATGTTAACTGTAAAGGCTATAAGACCATCTCCAAGCAGCTAGATGTTTCTGTGATTACAGCTGCACATGTCATTCAGTAATGTACGATCCATGGGACTGTAGCCAACCTCCCTGGACGTGGCTGCAGGAGGAAAATTTATGACAGATCAAAGAGACGGATAATCCAAATGGTAACAAAAGAACCTAGAAAGACTTCAAAATAGATCCAAGCTGAACTTTATGCTCAAGGAACATACATGCTGACGAGCCACAAAGCTTCTGGGAGAATGTCCTGTGGACAGATGAGACAAAAATGTAACTTTTTGCCAAGGCACATCAGCTCTATGTTCACAGACGGAAAAATGAAGCATATGTAGAAAAGAACATGGTCCCTACTGTGAAACATGGGGGAGGCTCGGTTATGTTCTGGGGCTGATTTGCTGCATCTGACACAGGGTGTCTTGAATCTGTGCAGGGTACAATGAAATCTCAAGACTATCAGGGGATTCTAGAGAGAAATGTGCTGGCCAGTGTCAGAAAGCATGGTCTCAGTCGCAGGTCACGGGTCTTACAACAGGAAAATGACCCAAAACACACAGCTAAAAACACCCAAGAAGGGCTAAGAGGAAAACACTGGCCTTCTATGAGCCCTGATCTCAATCCTATTGAGCATCTTTGGAAGGAGCTGAAACGTGCTGTCTGGAAAAGGCGCCCTTCAAACCGGAAACAACTAGAACAGTTTGCTCATGAGGAGTGGGCCAAAATACCTGGTGAGAGGTGCAGAAGTCTCATTGACAGTTACAGAATCATTTGATTGCAGTGATTGCCTCAAAAGTTTGTGCAACCAAATATTAAGTTGTGGGTAACATCATTTTCTCCAGGCCTGTTTCATGCATTTATTTTTTAAATAATTCCGTTGAAGCATGGATGAAAAGCAATGTCTGACTTTCATTGGTCAACAGTTATATAATTTTTATGTATTATTACTTTTGTCAGATTAAAGTTATTTCTGTGACCATTATAAATTTTTCTTTGATTTAATGTAGGGTACCAACAATTTTGTCCACGTCTGTATATATAAGCCTGTAGAGTCATCTGACCACACCATTGCAAACATAAGACTTGGAGTTTGCTTAATCATAATAGGATTTTAACTGGAACACTGGGCTTTGGTCAGTGGGAACTGCAATTAAGCTTTTCAGTGGAAGAGGAGTGGAAAAGCATAAGTGAAAAAGCTATATTGGCCCTCTCTAGAGTATGGTGAAGGATAGGATGCTTTGGGCCTGTTTCTCTTCCAAAGGCAGGGAGACCTGTAAACTGCCTCATAATTTCTGTGAATATGCTAGGAGATCCTTTCATCTTGTGCTTCTCTGGGTTCTCATGGGGAGAGAGATCCTGACTTCCCTCTTATGTCAGCTCTTCTGGAGGAATCCCAAGGCTTTCCCACCCTAGCCAAGAACAGTCCCTCCAGCAAGTCCCTGTCTCTTCCTATGGGTCTCCTCCCAGTAGGACGTGCCTGGAACACCCCCACAGGGAGCCATCCTGACCAGATGTCTGAGCAACCTCAACATGCTACTCTGGATGTAGAGGAGCAGCGGTTCTACTCTGAGCCCCTCCTGGATGATCAGAGACCAGACATGTCAGAAATGTCTATGGTCTCTCATAGATGAGGTTAAGAACACAGATTGACAGGTAGATAGAGAGCTTCATCTTTCCATGTTCTCTTCACCATAGCAGACTGTTACAGTGCCCACATCACTGCAGACTCAGCATCAATCTACCTATCAATCTCCCGCACCGTTTTTTTCCCATTCACGAACAAGACCCCATTTACATGAACTTCCCCAATTGAGGAAGGACCTCTTCCTTGACCCGGTGAAGCCTCTCTTTTCCAGTTGAAGACTAGAGTCTAAGACTTGGAAGTGCTGATTCTCATCCCAGCCACTTCACTGCTCCAGCCAAAACCATAGATCACATGGATATTTAAGCCAAAAATATTAACACAAAACTGGTTTACTGTGTATAATTCTTGTTGAAAACGATTATTAGGGTTTGCCATATTTTTTCTATAGGTGCCAATAATTGTGGAGACGCCAACCCTGCCCTATCTCAGATAGTAACCAGCTGTTACGGATCCCTGATTCAAGTTGTGTGACCAGTCCTGAAACCATCTCATCACCTGCCTTGGTGTGGGAGTGTGAAACCGACAGAACACCTGCTAAAGCGCTCACACCACAGCATGCTGCCTGTTTGCTCCTGATCGGGAGAATGGAACATTTTATGTCTAAAGGCTGCTATCTTTCTCATGATAGTAAGCCAGGTAAAACATTATACTAGGGATAAGATGTTAACCCGTTACCCTGGTTACACATTCCTACTGAAGCAAGTGACTGTGGATACAGGTTTTTAAGCTAGCCGCATGAATGGAAACATTTAAAACAGAAGGCAAGTTGTAAAATATACTAAAAAGTGCCAAGAAATTCATACCTGCTCAGTCAGGAGAAGAGGAAAGCCTGGAGTGAACACAAAGCCCGGCTTGTATCAGTCCCCAGAGCTTTTAAAGGAACTCAGAGCTGAGCCGCTGATAACATCCAGTGTTAGGGTTTATATTTACCTGCTGGTCCATGTGATGACGGCATGCTGGAAGAAGAGATGAAAGGAAGTGTATCATAAATGTAGCACATTTTTTCAAAGTATCCTGCTTGAAGGACTACTTGCAACACTTCACAGTATAACAACTTTCCTAATGGGCTTAGTTTGATCTGGTTCTAAAATAAGTGAACTCATTCATGCTGGCATGCTACAGTGTATCTGTTTTAGCAAAATTTTTTGGGAGCGTAACCCTTAGACTGGGTTACCCTGTGGTACATTAGACGGGCAGCTACTTAATAGTTCCATCCAAAAGTATTCATATCACCTGAACCTTTTTGGATTTCATCACATCAACAAACTTGAATGTGTTTTATAAAGTTTTTGCTATAGACCTACAAAGTAATGCATATTTGCGACATATCAAAAAGGAGAATTATGTTTTCCTAAATTATTTGCAGATGAATCAGAAAATTGTCATGGGCTTTTTTGCATTGAGCGCCTTTGCCTACGTTACTTCTAGATTTAAAAAGTCTTGTTGGGTAATGGCTTAACTAGCTTTGTGCATTTAAAGACAACAATTGTTTGTCCTTTGGAAAACAGCTCAAACTCAAAGATTTTTATTTGAAGTTAGGTCTGGACTTTGACTGGGCCGTTCTAACACGTATATTTCATCTAAGGAGTTCCATAATGTTTAGGGTCTTTGTCCTCCTGGAAGGGGAACCTCCTGCTCACTATCTGCCCTGTGCATCTTTTCTGTCCTTGCTGAAGAAAACGAATCCAACAATATAATGCTGCCACCACCATGTTTCACTTTGAGGAAGAAAATGTTTTGACCCATGGAAATGTGCTTAGGCAGCATCTTTTCAGAAGAAGGATTTAACTTTTCACTAGCTTTCTGATGTCCATCCTTGTCCGTTCTGCAGGAATCCAGTCTCTGGGATGATTTTTTGAACAAAATTGGATTCTTGGTTGTTTTTCATGACACAGCTGTTGCCAATGTTGAGCAACAGAAGTCTAGAGCACACTTTTAGACATCCTGAAGCCCTTTTTGCTGTACATTTTTTTACTGCTCATACTCCTTTGTTACTTTTGGGTCATTGATGAACAACACATAGAAAAGAAAGTAAAACATTCATAACGACTGCTACACTTAAACATATTAGTCTGTCCAAGGGTGTCAGTTTGTTTTTTAAAATTGCTTGGGATAATAACCATAAACTTGAGTGTGGTTTGAAGATTGCTGGAGCAATAAATATTAATGATTTATTTAAAAATATGTATTCATTGATGTCTCATTACAATATGTAGGCTGCTGCAGTGTATTAACTGGTGTTAAAAATTGTATATCATTTAATCAACACAACTTGAAAGCCATAAGTGTTTATTTTCAAACAGCACTGAAAAACAACATAAGGATTAATCAATAGAATCCATACCCTGGAAATCCAGAGGTCTCACGAGAGCACAATTTGAATTGTGCCTTCAAGACAATTTAAATCGTAATAATTAATAGATTAGGGTCTGGATTTTTCCAGGCTATGGAATCTACATTGTAGCACAAAGAAAAAGTATTTTTGCTATACGGTTAATCGTAGCAGAGCCCTGCACAATTTTACCAAACCCCACCTGCCCGAACTCATTACGATGATTTTTAATCCTAACCCGATACTTGCTTTTATTTCAGTATCTATTCTAATCTAATCTAATCTATCTGTCTAATCTGAATCCAACGACCTGTTTTTTTTAAAACCCATCACCCAATGTGAGAGTAGGCCTACTGACACAATACTATGACAATAGGCGCATATTCAGTATCAGAACTTCAAGGTAATTTTACCATCTTTTATGTGATGAGGTAATCTGTTGGTCGGCTCCTCTCAGCAGTCATGTGTATTCACAGGTGGCCCTTACTCTATTGATACTGTACCCACTTTTGCATGTGAGTCCAAAAAGAAATTGCATATAAAAAAAAAAAATCTGCATAAGATGATGGAATACCAATCAATTTTGATATTGGTAATATTGAAATTGTGCCTGGAACACAAGTGGATGTTAGATATGTGCTGGAAAAACTAAATGCATCAGGTGGGGAAAATAAACTGTAATTTATTAATTTTGCCAAGGACATGTCCCTGGCTAAAATTATGCCTATGAGTGTGTCAACAAGCATTAAATCTACATAGGAACAGTGACATAAAGATCAAGGTCAAATTTATTTATACAAAAAATGTATAATATTAACACCGCCCAAAGTGCTTCAAAGATTAAACACAATAAAAAAATACAGATTACAATCATATTACAGAATGTAAAAAAAGAAGTGAATTAGAACTAAAATATAAATAGAATGAAGAGACAAAGTGTAGTTCAAATTTTAATAAGTCTTCTGTCGGGTTTTAAAAGATTCCAGAGATTCGGCAGACCTGATATTGAATCAAATAGCTCAAATAAAAATATTAAGGCAAAACCTAATGTATTAAGTTAACAATGAGTTTTCCATCAGTGTCATATTAAATGCAAGAGTACAAAAGCACATAAAATCCATTTAGTCACAGACTTGGAGATCAGCATTTCAATGTTTTGTTTCAAAAATAATTTTTGCAACTGCCAATAGCTCTGATGAAATGTTTGAACATAATGAAAATTCCCCACCAGTTCATGTTCCCTACAAATTTGTGTGTAAATATGTCTTTGGTTTAAAAGTGGAAATTGGGAAGGCAGCAGATGTTGCCTGCATATGATAAACAGAGTCTATTTGGGGTTATGTGTGATGGAAAATTTTCTGTTACTTTCTCTTGAGTTTTGCTGCCAAAATCAACACTCCTACCATTTACGGTTTGTATTTGCACAGTTGCAGCTAAATTAATTCTACCTGAACATATAGTGGGAGGAAATAAGGTGTTCGATACACCATCGATGTTTAAGGTTTTCCCTCTCACTAAAAATGGAGATCTGTAATTTTCATCCAAGGTAATTCTCAACCTAGAGGGACTAAAGCCTCGTTTCCACTGAGTGGAACGGTTTAGCTTGGTCCAATTTTGTCCTGTCCAGATGTATTCAGGAGAGCATTTTTCAGCCTTGGGATTCATGGTGCATGGAGTGCTGCAGCGATGGGCTCTTGATTGCCATGATCTCTCTTCCCTGGTGGATCGTGGCGAAAGGGGGTGTCTATCAGAGTCAGGGGGCAAGCTGGCTCACTGGGAAGGCATTGGGTGTTTCTCAATGTCAAGGCGCCTCGTGAGGCGCCTTGCTTCCGTGGACACTGTCCTTCCTTGGTCAGAGAAAACGGTTTGGAACAGACTTACCTCACGTGACTGCGGCTGCCGACTGTATTCTGGGAATCTTTGACTGAGAGAAGGCATCAAAGCACCTCTGATGTATGCTTAATCAGTTAGCTAAACGACTAACAAACAGAGAACAGATTCCTCCGTAGCACATGAACATTGGAACAGGTATTGGCGGTCCCTGATGATGTATCTCCTCGGCAACTTGTGCGTTGGTGGCTTTTGCTGTTTGGGGCTTGGGGCCCGGGTGTGTGCCAGGCCAGGCAGGGGTGGGCTGGTGGGCCGGGCAGCGGGTGTATCGGCCTGTGGTCCTCCCTGGATTGGTCGGGGCACCTCCTTTGGGGGTGCCGGTTTCGAATTGTTTGGTGGTGCCGTTCGGGTGGCTCGGCAGGGGTCGGACCTGGCGCTCAGTCCAGTGTCTGTTCTGTGGGTTCCGAGTCTGGAAGGTTCATTGTTGGGGCTGTGTGGCCTTGTTTCGGGGCATGTTCGTGGCGTTTTGCTGGGGCGGGATCTGGATCCGGAGTCTGGTGGATTTGGTGTTCAGAGGCAGTAAATGTGAGTTTAAAGTCCAACTCACCCACTAATCAACTTTTTTTTTTTTGACAAGCTGTATAAATGAGTGTCTAATAGCATTGCCTATGTGTCTGCATAGAAAACAGCTGGTGTATTGTTACTCAGGGTGATTAGCCACGGTTTTTATCAGTGTTTGTGTCCTGCTGATGGCGTGACTCCATTCACTCAGTCACAGCATCACTGACACCCATCAGCTGATTGACTGTCGTGGCGCGACTTGAAGCTGGAGTTCAGATTTTTCCAACTTGAGCGGCAGACGCAATAAGCACGAATGCAGAAAATGCACCACAGAAAATGCAGCGCACATTTTAGGTTGCGCTTTAAATGCATCCGTCATGCTATTTGGTCGTGTAAATCAGGCAGAAAAGCTTTTTCGTGATGCACATCTGCTTCTGATTTTTCACAGGACCCGCAGTCGCACTTCTTCGTGCCCTTCCATTAACTTTACATGTAAACCTGACTCTCTGGTCGCGTTGGGTGTGTAAGCACCGTAACTGAATCCATTGAATAAATCATTATCTGGATGTCCCATGATTTTCTTCAAATGAATAGAAACAAAACTGAACTGAAGTAATAATTTTTGGACCTAAACAAAAACGATCAAGAGTCAGCACATTGATTCAGTTAATACAGCAAGCATCTACTGATCAGGCCTGGAATCTTGGTGTAGTAATGGACTCAGACCTGAACCTTCAGGGTCACATAAAATCAATAGTTAGGTCAGCCTTCAATCACCTGAAAAACTTCAAGGATTACAGGACTAATGCTGCAACGGGACCTTAAAAAACACATTCATGTGTTTATCTTTTAGACTATGGAGACCTGTTGTACATGAACACCTCTGCTCAATGTGTCCATAAGATCGACACTGTATGTCATGTTACTCTGAGGTTCATTACTAGCTGCAAGGCCTTGACCCATCATTTTGAACTGTATTTTCGAGTGGGATGGCCTTCCTTGTCCACCAGAAGAATGAGCAACTGGTATACTTATATTTACAAGGCTATGCTTGGTCTACTGCTTTCCTATATCTGTAATCTAATTAAAAGAAGGAATGCTGGCTGTTGCTGTTTGCGTTCAAATGACCATCTTTTGCTTGCAGTTCCACTTGAGCAAACAGAAATGAATAATTAACTGAACTTATTTAATCTAACGCTTTTAAGTCCATGTTGAGAGAAATTGAGTCAACCTTTTTACATTGTAATTGTTTTTTATGATGTGTATGAATTTTAATTGGAATTTGCATCTCCTTTGCTGCCTCTTGGCCAAAACCCCCTTGAAAAAGATATTCTTAAACTCAATGGGACTTTCCTGGTTGAATACAGGTTAAATGAAAATAAAATAAATCTTTAGTTGGCTTGATTACTGCAACAGCATCTTCAACGGTCTGCCTAGAAGTCAAAAAGTGTTAGAATTCTGTGTCTGTGTGCTGGAGGCCGTGTCTTTCTCCTGCCTTCTTCACAGGGGTGCGGCAGCCAGCAGTCAGCCCGTTTTCCTCATGACAACTCATCAGGACCTGCTTCAAAAGGGGAGCTGATGTAGCATGCTGGCGCCAGATGGTTCTCGCTCCTGAGCATGGTAACATGGCCAAACTTAGCTGTAGTACCTTGAGTTCTTACTCATTGAAAACTTTGAAGCTCTTGAGTTAATTTACCTTGTTGTCTTCACCTATCCAGACCTGGAGCCTTCCTCGCCTTCGTGGAGTCTCACCCTGGGCAATCCTGTCTCCTTCGGCTCCTCTCCGAGTTCAACCTTCGTTTCACCCAAACTCAGGGCTCTCCAGCAAACAACCAAACCTTCAACTGGGTTTCCCTCTGGTCAGCCGCTGCACTGCTCCCCGTCTGTTTCATCTGATCCATATATACCTGCTCCATTATTTTGCTCACCTGCCCGTCCTCCATCTCCACCTGTAAGAGAAAGTCAAGAAATATTAGGACTCCAGCCTACCGCAGACACCGGACATCCATTAACCTTCCCCGAATCCTCCTCCCTCCGTACCACCTGTAAGCCCAAAACCTCTCAGCAGTTCCCATTGAATCACTTACCTCAGTTTAACATATAACTTATCTTCTTTACAGTCCGTTCCTGCTGCCCTCCCATGTGAAAAGACCTTTTAAAAGACGAAACTTTGGTTAAATAAAATATTTTCTTACCTTTACCCATCATCTCCTTGTCTGAATTTGCGTTGCATTTGAGTCTCGAAAACCAAACATGACAATCAGACAGCTACGGCTGATCCAGAATGCTGCTTTACGCGTCCTCACTAGAACCAGGAAAGTACCTAGTTACCTGGGTCACCCAACTTCTTAAGACTGATGTCCCTGTAGCTCAGAGACTAAACTTCTAAATTCTACTTGTTTACAAATCATTGAATGGCTTAGCTCCAAAATATTCTGAAGACCTGTTGTTACCGTACCAGGTTGATTCTATTATTGGAGATACATTTTGCATTTCAAATTTTCGTTAAAAAAAGGTTCTCAAACAGAACCATTGATTAGGAGTAATCTTGAAAACCCTTTAAAGTTGCTAATCAAATACAGGTAGTTTATTATTTTCCTTATTTTGACAAAATACCACCTGTTCATAATTTTTCTGGTCAACTCTGTAATGAACAAACAACCAAATATACAGAAGTAACAGTACTTAAAAAAACTATAAATCTTTTTAGTTTCATTTGTCATGCAGTCCTTTTATTTAGACCTTTGAAACAGATATTAAATGTTACATTTAGACTACTTAAAAATTAGATTAATCCGGGCATTAGTGGATTATCCAATGGTTGCACTTGCTTTTTTATCAAATTAGATGTATAATTCGAGGTAGAGAAAAAACTGTGACATATATCTTTCTCTTAAACAATATAAAAACAACATTAAGTAATTTGATATTTAATGTACTATCTCATTAATATTCAAGCTGAAAGACCAAAAACAGAATTGACACCTCTGAAAACAGAATTGACGGGGGTAACAGAATTGACCCAAATCAACCAGAACATGACAATAACAAGAAAATAACCGCAGAGTTATTGAGAAATACTCAACCAGATATCCGTCTAGATCTCTACATGCCGTGTCGCATGTCTTGGTGGGGGTTGGAATTTATCTGAGAATGTCCTCATGTGAGTAGCAATGAACATCTTCATGACTAGGCCAAAAGAATGTATTTCTGCCTATTTGGTGCATGTACTTGACCCTTACATGAGTCTCCTTGACCTCCAGGATGGTACCAGGATATATATCATGGTCGTAAATGAGCACACACCTTTGTCCAACCACACCCTGGCTCTCCCTGTGTATTTCTGTCTGGTCCCCATCTCTCTCTTCAATGGCTTTCTCTTCTCCTACGGCTTTCTCTAGTCCAACAGCTCTCAGCTTTCCATTTTCTGTGAGAGGATCAGCGGGGAACTTGAATGTTTTGTTTGGTGGGACTGGCACACTCACTTGCTGAGTGGAGCAGGAGGAACTCACATCATAAAAAGTTAGGTGACCAGGTAAGACAGTGACCACTTGGTGGATTTTCATGGTGAAGGGCATGTCAGGAATTTGATTTTGGCACCAACTCCGTTGCGATGTTGATGGCATATTTTTCAATGTAGAACAGCTTCACAGATGATGGTACATACACCAATGCTTGAAAAAAAAATTTGGCATCTGGCACATCTTTTACATTGTTAACTAGTGGATCTGCTTTGCCAGGACTGGCTCAGTGTAAAAAAAACAATGTCAAACAAGTCAACGCACATTATGCATTGTTATGCGTGTGTTTGCATTACTGTGTGATTGTAACCAAGGCAGGGACAGTGGGTAACCCAAGGAAGGGGCATTGGTCAGTTCCGTTACCATAACTTGGTAACTCAGATCCAGTGGCATTTCTCCAGCCAAAACCTGTAATCCCGGAACTGGGGTTGATTTAACTGCTCCACAACTTACTCTTAATGCTTGGTTTTGTAGTCTATCTAATCTCTTTAACTGTGACTCTGCTGCGGTTCCATACACTATACACCCATAGTCTATTACTGTCCTTATCATTGTCACATAGATTGTCTTCAACGCCTTCTGACTTGCCCCCCATTTCACACCACTAAGACATCTCATTATTTTAATTACTCTCTGGCACTTCTCCACCACCTTGTCTATATGTTTACCCTACCTTAACTTTGAATCCATAACCACCCCCAAGAATTTAAATTCCCTTACCATTTCTATCCTCCTATCATACATTAATAGTCTCATGTCCGGTATCTTAAATCTCTTGGAGAAGACCACCATTTTTGTTTTATCTACTGAAAACCTAAATCCCCACTCCAACCCCCATTCTCCACCTCCTTGATAGCTTCCTACATTCTTCTCTTAACATACTCTAAGTTCCTCCCCCTCTTCCACAATGCTCCATCATCCGCAAATATAGATCTTCCTAAATCCCCTTGAACCTCTTCGAAAAGATCATTAATCATTACCGAAAAAACTAAAGGACTAATGATGCTTCCCTGCGGAGTCCCATTCTCAGTTTTAAAACAACTTGATGCTACCGTCCCCACTCTTACCTGAATACTTCTACCACCAAGAAGCTTTTAATCCAATAAAATATTCTGCCTCCCAACCCCATTCTTTTTAATTTAATCAAAAACCCCTCCTTCCACATCATGTCATACGCTTTTTCCACATCAAAAAACAGCGTCACGACTGATTCTTTATTTCTTTGAGCTTTCCTAACTTCATTCTCCAAAGTCACAATCGAATCCATAGTTCCTCTTCTAAAACCATTTTGAAACCTATTTATTATCCCATTCTTTTCTATATAACATGACAATCTCTCATTGACCATTTTCTCCATAACCTTACACACTACCGATGTTAATGCAATAGGTCTATAATTTCCTGGTTTTGCTGGATCCTTTCCTGGCTTCCTAATGGGGACAATAACTGCTTCCTTCCACACCTCCGGGACCCTCCCTTTCCCCACACCTTATTATGAAGGCACAACAGTTCCTTCAATGCTCTACTTCCCAAATTTCTTAACATATATAACTTAATTTGATCCTTCCCTGGAGTACTATTCCCTGACCCTTTACTCGCTCTTTCTAACTCTCCCATTGTGAAAAAGCTATTTATCAGGTCACATCCATATTCCCTACATCTTCCAAAAGATATTTAAACTGTTTGAAAGTATTATCTCTACCTCTCAATTTTTTGAGCCATGTATCTGATCAAAAACTTTCCCCCTCATTTCTGCCTTTTCTTCGTCTGTTATCCCCCCCCCCCATCTTCCAAAACAGGATACCCCCATTCTCGTCTATGCCCTCCCATCCTTTTAATCATACTCCAAACACTGCCTACCGGTGTTGTTCTCCCAATCTTATCACAAAACTCCCTCCAACTCGCCCTCTTAGCCTGTCTCACCGTCCTCCTTACCACAGCTTGTTCTCTCTGATATGCCACCAAATTATCAAAATTATGTGTTCTCTTCACAACCTTAAATGCCTTATTTCTTTCCTTCACCAGCTCTGAACATTTTTCTGTCCACCAAGGAACTGCCACTCTATTCATAGAGCTCTTACTTTTGGGAATTGTCGCCTTTGCTATTCTTAATATCTTACTATAAAATCTATCATTCAATACATCAACATCCTGTTCCAGCTCCATTTCCACTCCTCCTTCGAGTGTCAAATCTCGTTCCCCTCCCGTCATTTATACACACCAGTTCCTTTTCTTCTATCAATGCCTCTACCACTTCCCCATTCCTATCTAACTTCTCCCCTCCCCATAAGGTACTATGAGCATTAAAATCCCCACACCCTACTACTTCCTCCTCCTGCGGCTGAATTCCCACCAGCTCTCCTAGATTTAACCTCCTACAAGGATTGTAAAAATGTATGATTACAAATTCCTTCTTCCCTTTCCACACCCCAATTACTATCTCCTCCTGCTCGTCCTTTCTCCTTATCACTCTACACGGTATCCCTTCTTTAATAAAAGTAAGTTGCACACCCTCCCCCACTCCCTTCTTGTCTATCCTGTCTCACACTAACATATCCCCTAATCACAAAATCTAGGCTCGGCTTTAACCATGTTTCCTGAATACATGTGACCTATGGCTTGTTCTCTAATCTATCCACATAATATTTAAATTCTTGCCCATTTACAATAAGTGACCTTGCATTCCACTGTAAAATTATTATCATGATCCACCCTATCCACATGATTCCTGCGACGCCTGCAACTCATCTCTAACCTCCTCCCATACCAACCCAACCAGCCCTAAATGATGGACGGCTGCTTTAACTATAAGCTGAATTTTCTGTGTCTTGGACTCAACTCCAGCTGTACTATTGATTACTCCTGCAATAAATGTGATCATCCTTTTCTTTTCTTCTTCAAACTGTTCCTTCATGATCCCACTGTCCTTAACCACTGGCCTACTCTGACCCCCCTCTGCTCCTCCTACCTTCACCTGCCTGGCTGCTTCTGCATAGCTCACCTTTTGCTCCATTCTCTTCTTCTGAATTTCCACCTGTTGCTGAAGAACCTCATATCCCCTAAATCCAGCACTATGATTCCCCCCACAATTGCGTCATTTTGGTTGAACTCCCACCCCACATTTCCCATACTCATGACTCCCTCCACACCTTGCACATCTTTGTTTCTGATTACAGATTCCCGCTACATGTCCATACTTCTGACATTTGAAGCACCTAACCGGTCTTGGAACAAACTCCCTGACAAAATAGCACATATAACCTATCATTACTCTTGCTGTCAGTACCTCCCCCTCAAACTCTATCACTACTGTTTCTGAATCTTTCCTTACTCCTTCCACCCATGTCTTGATCCGGTAAACACTGAGAATCCCCCCTCCCCTTTCAAATTGTTTTTAATTTCTTCAATATTCATGTTTGCTGATACTTTTGAGATGACACCTTTTCGACTCTTTCTGATTCCCACCCCACCCCCCACCTTACTCATACTCACCACCCTTACCCCATTAATTGCTTTCAAATTCACCACCTTCTCAGCTTGTTCTGTGTTTACACATCCTACCATCAAATTCCCAACCTGCAAGACTTTAGCAAACTCAATGTTCCCTATTATCTCCTTTAATATCTTTGTCAACTTCAGAGGATTGACCTGACTAATTTCCCCTGACTTCTTCCTAAACCGAACCACATACGTAATACATTCTTTCCTTTCTTCTTTGGAATCCTCAGAATTATGTCTATCCTTCCTCTTTTGTCCTCCTTTTTTCTCCACTGTCTTCCACTCCTGACTCTCCTGTTCCTCTTCCGCTCTTCTCTACTATCATACTCTCCCTCACATACATTATAATCCTCCTCCAATCCATTCATGGAACAGTCGTGCATCACCGCTCCTTTTCTCCCTCCTTTTCTCCCTCCTCCTTCTCGTATCTACTGTCAAGCCTCTAACGAAAATCTACCTTCCAAAAAACAAACAAAAAAAAACCTCTGCAGACACCTTCCTGCTTTTTCTTTATTATTCCCTTCGTGTTTATAATAGAAAATCCATCAGAAACATTGCAAACCTACACAACCTAAACGCAACACCACGGCCAGGCTTGCGGGGGAAGAAATATTAACTTTGTTTTTTAAAAGTTGCAAAGTGTTTTGGATGGAATTGTAAAGTGGGCCAGTGATTGGGGTTTTAGAATCTCTGTGCAAATCTAAGTTTATTATTTTTGGAAATAATGGCTAGTTGCGCCTGTATGGTAGATCCCAACAAGAACAGGTTAAAACATTTAAATTTCTATGGGTTCATTTTGATGAAAGGATGACATGGAATGGCTGCACGGTGGAGCAGTGGTTAGCACTGCAAGAAGGTTGTGAGTTCGTATCCCGGCCCAGGGCCTTTCTGCATGGAGTTTGCTTGTTTTCCCCGTGAATGCGTTGGTTCCCTCCTGGTACTCCGGCTTCCTCCCACAGTCCAGACTGTCAGGTTAATTGATCACTCTAAATTGTCCTAAATGGTGGGTGTGTGCATGCATGGTTGTTTGTCCTCTCTGTCTCTGTGGCCCTGTGATGGACCGGTGACATGTACCCCTCCTCTCCCCCATTGACAGCTGGAGAAGGTGGTGGATAAGTGCCAAAAAATACTAAATGTAATGTGATGCCTCTAGGGTACAACCTGGGAAGCTGATAAAGTGTTGTTGTTAATGATCTATAGAGCCATGATCCATTCAACCTTTGAATATGGATGTTTAGTTTATGGAAATGCAGCAAAAACCCATTTGGCCAGGTTAGATGTGGTCGAGGCTAAAGCACTTAGAGCAGAGATGTCAAACTCATTTCCATTTTGGGCCTTAAAGGGCTGGTTGTGGCAGAAAATATTGATAAAACTATATTTAACAAACCGGTAAAACATTAATAAATATCTGTCTCCTTAAAATTAAAATTCTTAAATTTAAATGATACTGAACATCTTTTCATAATGATGTGATTTAGGACTACTCAAATAAACACTGATTTGAGTGATAAAAGTGCATTTAGGTGTATATAAATAGAACTTAAAAGTTCTGAATATATGGTCCTCTACAGTTTAGAGGGCCACATCAATGGCCATGGCGGGCCGGATTCGGCCCCCGGGCCTTGACTTTGACACCTGTGACTTAGAGTGTGTTGTGGTGCATTTCGGACTACCCATGTGTCAACCCTGTTAGTGGAAAGTGGGGACATGCCCCTCCAGAAAAAGCCAATTAAGTTAGCCAAAATATCAAGGACAGAGGAATTGTCATCCTGGAAGAAGGCTCCTTGAAGAAACTTGGGAGGGAGGAGTAAGAGGTGGAGGAACATTAAAGGCAAGAAATGAACTCTTAGCGCTCAGACAGAGGAATACAGCACCTGTGGTTGTTTGGCTTCCAGTACTAACTTGGTTACTCCCTCTAATAGAAGTAGACTGTTCTGTATAAGAAACTCTTAAAAAAAAAGGGTAGAGGGAATGAGATATCAGCATTTAAGGTGGCCATATCAGCTAACTGGGCTGATTGTCTTGTTTCCTCATGGATCTGTGGATCCCGGGTGTCAAAGAAGTGCTTTTGGTATACATATGTTCTTTCTATTTCCCTGGGCTGGGGTGAACGTCTCCCAGATGGAATAGCCATTTTTACAGCAAAATTAGAGGCTATAGTACATATACTAAAATTGGTGGGAGAAATGAGGCCCTGAAAGAGTTGTAATATACTCTGACTCAGTTGCTGTTTTATCATCCCTGGATTCAGGGACATCCAGGACTAGGCCTGATTTAGTGTATGATTTAGTAATTTACTAGTTAAATACAAGGCAGAAAGGGATGGGATTAAGGTATATTTCACATGGGTTCCAGCTCATGTGGGGATTTTTGGGAATGAATTTGCAGATCGGACTGCAAAGGGGGCATTAAATCATGACATATGTGTTTGTAGCTATTAGCTGGTCAGAGCACCATGGCTTTATTAAAAAACAAATCATTTCTCAGTGGCTACATGAGTAGGACTTGAAAGGAAGGAGTGTTATTATAGTATTCAGAAGTATGTTGGAAACACTGCATTTGGGGAAACAACAGAACGGAGCAGGTTCTGATAAAAAGACTCCGGTTTGGCTGCTGTGGATTAGCATCTGGACTTTATAGGATCGGCAAACATAATAACGGTCTTTGTGAGAGCTGTGGAAAAGAAGAGACTGCATTACATTTTATTTATTTATTTTTTTTTTTTTTGAGTGTTGTAGATTTATTGTCCAAACAAGAACTATTTTTTGTTGAGTACTTGATCTGGAATTCGATAGCGTTTCTAATAGGACTCTGCTTTGTCCTAGTAAACAGCAGCTGGAAAACTATACGGCTCTTTAGTATTTTATTTTTATCACTGGATTCTATAAAAGAGTGTGAGTTAGTGGGGTAGTAATTCATCCTCGACAGAGAACGGCAGCAATACGCCATCTGGCGTCCAGTCTTCCATCAAACATTAGAAGAAGAAGATGTCAGGCTCCAAACCGGAAGAAAACATCCAGTTAGCCAAGCCTGGGACTAGTGCAGCAGCTTGCGTTTAAGTGGCTCAGTAATGAGGCGGCTTTAAGAGTCGGAAACCAGTCGGGGTGTTATCATGGTGTGTCCGGAGTAGTGACACAACCGACTGATAGCAGATAAATTCAGTGCTGCTCCACTTTCCTCCGAGTCCGACTTTTGAAACGAGGTAAGGTAGCTTAGCCGCTGAGCGTTAGCTTGGGGTTAGCCTGTTTGGTAGCAGGCAGATATATGGGCTTTATTAGAAAATAATGCGTTCGTTTAAAGATCTTTTCATTTTACCTTAGCTTAATGTGAATTTTGTAATTGTATCTAATAGCTCATTTCCCTGATTAATTAAATAATTAAGCCTTCCATGTAGCCCCTTCAGTACTAAGCCTTCAAAAGAATTTGCGACAAGTTCATGATGAGGCTGGTTTTTAAGTCCAGTAACATGGAGAATTATCCAGTGCCTGTTAGGGTTTGTAACAGTGTTCTAAACAAGCGTGTCCTCCCGACCCCACAACCCCATAGATCGTATCAGGAGTCTCTGCCTCACGGACTAAAACTGGGAGCTGGTTCCACAGGAGAGGAGCCGGGTAACTAAAAGATCTGCCTCCCATTCTACTTTTAGAAATCCTAGGGACTACCAGTAGACCTGCATTCTGAGAACGAAGTTCTCTGTTAGGAACATATGGAACAATCAGATATCTGATGTACGATGGAGTTTGATTATTTAGGGCTTTATAAGTAAGGAGGAGGATCTAAACTCTATTCTGGATTTAACAGGGAGCCAATGGAGAGAAGCCAAAACAGGAGAAATGTGATCTCTCTTTTTAATATTCATCAGAACTCTTGCTGCAGCATTTTGGATCATCTGAAGGCTTTTAATTGCATTTTGTGGACTTCCTGATAGGAATTACAGTAGTTCAGCCTTGAAGTAACAAATGCATGGACTAGTTTCTCTGCATCATTCCTGGACAGGATGTTTCTAATTTTAGCAATACTCCAGAGATGAAAGAAATAAATCTTAGAAACCTGTTTAATATTGGATTGAAATGTCATGTCTTGGTCAAAAATTACACCGAGGTTCTTCACATTATTACCAGAGGCCAAATCAATGCCATCCAGATAAAGTGATTAACTTAGCTCTTTCCTTTTTAAAGGTGCTGGTCCAAAGACAACAACTTCTGTCTTGTCTGAATATAAAAGCAGATAGTTAGGGGTCATCCAGGTTTTTATGTCTTCCAGACATGCTTTTAATCTATCTAACTGATTGGTTTTATGGATAAATATAATTGTGTATCGTCAGCATAACTGTGGAAATTCATTCCATCTATCCATTATCTTCCGCTTATCCGAGGTCGGGTCCAGAGGGCAACAGCCTAAGCAGAGAGATCTAGACTTCCCTCTCGCCAGCTACTTGGGCCAGCTCCTCGGGAGGAATGCCGAGGCGTTCCCAGGCCAGCTGGGAGACATAGTCCCTCCAGCGAGTCCTGGGTCTTCCCCTAGGCCTCTTCCCGGTGGGACGTGCCCAGAACACCTCACCAGGGAGGCATCCAGGAGGCATCCTGACCAGATGCCCGAGCAACCTCAACTGGCTCCTCTCGATGTGGAGGAGCAGTGGCTCTACTCTGAGCCCCCTCCGGATGACCGAGCTCCTCACCCTATCTCTGCGGGAGAGCCCAGCCACCGTACGGAGGAAACTCATTTCAGCCGCCTGTCTCCGTGATCTCGTTCTTTCGGTCACCACCCAAAGTTCGTGGCCATAGATGAGGGTAGGAACGTAGATCCACCGGTAAATCGAGAGCTTTGCCTTTCGGCTCAGCTCTCTCTTCACCACGACAGACCGGTACAGCGGCCGCATAACTGCAGACGCATTACCAATCCGTCCATCGATCTCCCGCTCAATTTTTCCCTCATTCGTGAACAAGACCCCCAGATACCTAAACTCCCCCACTTGAGGAAGGACCTCATCCCCGACCCGGAGAAGGCACTCTACCCTTTTCCGGCGCAAGACCATGGTCTCGGATTTGGAGGTGCTGATCCTCATCCCAGCAGCTTCACATTCGGCTGCGAACCGCTCCAACGAGAGCTGTAGATCACGTTCAGATGAAGCCAATTCATTACATGTTGTCTAATTATTTTACCAATTGGAAGCATATATATAGTAAAGAGAATCGGTCCAAGCACAGAACCCTGTGGTACTTTACAGGTTACCCTTGAGTGTAAAGAAGATTTATCATTGACATGAACAAACTGAAATCTGTCGGACAGATATGATTTAAAACCAGCCTACTGCTGTTCCCTTGATCGCTACAACATGTTCAAGCCTTTCTAAGAGAATATTATGATCGACTGTGTCAAAAGCAGCGCTGTGATCTAACAAGACCAGAACAGTCACAAATCCATTATCTGAGGCCATTTCTGAGGCTGTTTCAGTGCTATGATGAGCTGTAAAACCTGACTGAAATTCCTTAAACAGGTTGTTGCTGTTTAGATGCTCACATACTTGTAGCTTGCCATCACCAGTGTGTGAATGTATGCGTCAATGGGTGAAGGACTGAATATAGTGTAAAGCGCTTTGGTGTCTGTAGGGACTTAGTAACGTGCTATACAAGTACAGGCCATTTTACCATTCTCTGCTTCCACAGTTTTCCAATATACTAGAAAATCTGTTTGGAGCCAGGCTTGAGAAATTTGTTGAAAAAACAAAAAAAACAGAAAACCAGCATTTTAATAGAAATTAATTTACATATTTGGCAATGATGGATTTAGTGGAACACATAACAAAATATATAGACAATGAAACATATGCATTGGGGATATTTGACCTGAAAATTTTTTTTATAATCGATCATGAACTACTGCTTTAAAATGGAAAGTTATGGAGTAGGGGGTGGCAAATTACTGGTTAAAAATGTACCTTGAAATTGACAGCAATATTTACAAAATGGTCAGTCTAGAGCCCAGTTTATGCTTCCACCGTAAATTTGCACTCAGACGTAGACGTATTGACTGAGACGTTTTTCCTTTAAAGTACTCCGTTTTTTCCTCTCCACTCTCTATTGTTTTTCAGAGTTGCTCGACTAGGACAGCAGGGGGTGCTAACTTTTTAATTGCGTCTCTGCCTACTATCACAGCGTTGTTTCAGGTTTTTTCTAGGCTCGTGAATGCATTTCTCCCTTAAGGAGCAATGGATGACAGAAAGTAAGTTTTGATTAAGCTGTAAGGCTTTTTAATAGAAGTGCAGCTCACAGAATGCTCTACACACACATGAAAACAAACACAGCTGCCTTTTTTGTTGTTTCTCTACACCTCTTTGAGTTTAAAGTCACCAAAAGAAAAGATTAGATACATCATAATTTCAATATAAAGCATGTAGTGCCCAAACGCTGCATTAACTACTGATTACAGCGACTATGGAGCACCGTTCTGGTGAAGCAAAGTCTGGCTGTTACTGAACTGACCCATCACAGGCATACAGTCTCCGCTGGCAGAAACGGATGGTTAAAAATATGGCCTGTACTCCTTGCGTCCTTGCGTAGGGGACGGAGAGCCCTTGCGTATAACGGCGCTGCGTCAATCAGTCTCAGTCAAAACGGAGAAGCATAAACTAGACTTAAGTCTGCGTGCTTGAATATTACCTGTGGTGTCACACAGGGCTCAGTTCTAGGTCCCAAACTATTTATTATGTATATTACAATGATTTATGTAGAGTGACGAGTAGGGCTGAACGATTTTGGAAAATAATCAAATTGCGATTTTTTTTTTTTTTCTTCAATATTGCGATTGCGATTTAATTTGCAATTATTTTAATGGGGCTTTTCTCATGCCCTTTTTTTAATTAATGCAAGCAAAAATATTGTGTATTATAAACAGATTTCTTTATACATAATTTATTATATTCCATAAGATAGACTTATTTTAAGACAAAGGCAAATATAAACAACTTTATCTACTTTTAATCATCACACTTGATGGTCATCGCCGTCGTTCTGCAATCAAGGTTTTCTTCCTTTTGATCCCAGCTGGCAGGTCCCCCCGGTGTGGTTATCCAGGAAGTAGGATGCTTGAAGGAACAAGCTCTGATTTTTATTTCTCCATCGATCTAATACATTTTCAGACTCTGGTATGGCTCCGTAGAGCGGTTTGATCTCAGGTCAGTTGTTTCAAAACACTCCACTGTTTTCGGTGCGGCTTTAACTTTCTGTCTGCATTTTTTATACAGCGCAGGTAAAATGTTGCTAAAATGTGTGTGTGAGATTGAATCCTAGGTCATTCATCATGCTTAACAAAGCATATTGGCTATAAAACCCGTTATAGCACGAATTATTTCCGTGTGCCGTTTTTTTATGTTCGTAAGGAGCGATTGTTTCAAACAGCTCGGTCAGCGATCCCCGTCGTCTGGAAGTTTGTTTACTGGAAATTGAAACACTGGTGGCGGTCAGTTTAGCCGTGCAACTCTCATATATGGTGGTGTGATGTTTTTAGGTGTTGATAAAGGTTCGTAGTGTATCTCGTGAGGCAGGAAGGCAGGTTCTACATAATACCTGGCGTTGCGCAGCATCAACGTTTTCATAGCCGATATAATTTCTCACAACTGATGTACTGTTCCTCTTTGGTACCAACTATTGTGCAGTGTTGGATTCTGTTAAGCTTTAGGTCATTTTATAACGGGTTAAAGTGCAGCGTTTCCTTCTCTCCCTGCGTTGTTTGACCTGTTTGCAAGTCAGACTTTACCACATATGTTTACGTCAAGTCAAATCGCAGCCTTTGCGAGTAGGAAATGGCATTTGATCAAATTGCGATTTAATTGCAAATGCAATTAATCGTTCAGCCCTAGTGACGAGTATACCGAGGTGTGTTATATTTACTGATGATACAACCATTTTATGTTCTGGAGACCATTTAAAACAGCTATTGGAAGTAGTAGAAAAAGAAAATTGATCACCTTAAAGATTAGTTTGATAGAAATAAGTAATCTTAAATGAGTCTAAAATGTTATGTTTGTACAAATATTGAATTGAAAGTAAATCATGTATCAATCGATGGATTGTATGAAATCAAATTTCTGGGTGTAATTTTGGACCACAAGCTCTGTTGGAAATCCTATATCAAACACAATCAGATCTCAGATGTATGATGGAGCTTGATTATTAAGGGCTTTAAACATAAGGAGGATCTTAAACTATAGTCCAGATTTAACAAGGAATTAAAATAAAACCGGAGATATGTGATCTCTCTTTGTAATACTCATCAGACCTTATGCTGCAACAGTTTGGATCAACTGAAGGCTTTTAATTGCCTTTTGTGGATTTCCTGATTAATAAAGAATTAAGGTTGTCCAGCCTTAAAATGGCAAATTCATGGACTAGTACCTCACTCCTGGTCAGGAGGTTTTTAATTTTAGCAATATTCCGGAGGTAGATGAAGGAAATCCTAGAAACCAGCTTATTATGGGATTTGGAAGTCGTTTCTTGATCGAAAATAAGGCAGAGATATTTTACGTTATTACCGGAGGCCAATTTAATGCCATACAGATGAAGTGATAGACTAAATAATTAATTTTTTAGAGCTTCTGGTCAAAACACTGCAACTTCTGTCTTGTCTGAAAGTTTAGAGTCATCCAGGTTTTTATGTCTTCCACACGTGTGTATCTAACTGATTGAATTGGTCCAAGCACAGAACCCTGTGGTACTCCACAGGTAACCCTTCAGAGTGTGGAAGACTTATTTTACTTGAACAAACTGGAATTGGTTGGACAAATACCATTTAAAACAGCCTAGTGCTGTTCTCTTGATCCCTGAAACATTATCAAGCCTTTCTAAGATAATATTTTGATTGACTGGGTCAAAAGCTGCATGAGGGGAACTAATTGCACAGTACAGATTATTGATAAGATGTCAATTTGATAGATTCTGACCAATGCTGTTTGGTTCTGGTTTCTGAAGTATGCTGACTGTATTTTAGCTACAAGGGTGAAAATGGAACTAACTTCCTGTTGTCTTTAATATTTGATATATATATATATATAATATATATATATATATATGTGTGCACATGTGTATGTGTGTATATATGTTATAACAGGTCCAGAATCCATACGTTACTCTTTTTGTTGTTGTTGCATATTTCAACCATAATCTCTACGTGTTGATGACATTAATGACACAGCTCTTCAAACACTCTAATTTTTGGTTTAAATATTAACGTCTGTATTTAGATCTTAGCTTCAGCGTTGTTCTCCTTACCATTTGTGAAAGAATTGTCTGTCTTGGTCTACAAAAACACACACTCTATCCTACATATTTTCAAATTTAACAGGGTAATATTTCACAATGATCTCTGAATGAGAGTCCTGTATGTTGAGCATGTAACACGGGCGGATGTTCGTCTGCAGACTGCCTAACCCTCCCTGTGATCTGTGTTGACTTCTGCAGGTGTGAATGAGTGACGTGGTGCCTCCCACAGCTCTCAGTGAAGTCCAGCTCCGCTTCCTCTGTCACGATGACATACAGAATGTCAAACTGCTGTGTGGTGACTGGTTCCCCATCGAGTAAGCTTTCTGGATTCTGAAATCTTATCAGAAGAATGAATATCACACAGAGGAAACTTTAAGTCTGTATGATAGTGTTATTGCCATTGTGGATAACAGGGGGGAAATGGAGGGGGGAATCCTTGGCATGAAAGTCAGATCATTTGAGATATCAGGTATCACACGTGTTGAAGAAAAAGGAAATTCTCCAACGGTGAAAGGCTCACTATTGCAAGAGAAAAGTCCCAAATTTCAATTACTAAAGGCATACATCTTCCATATTTTTATACTGAAGTTTGAGAATCTGATACTTCTGACAGAAAATCCCAGACGTCCTCTGAGATTTTCGTCTTAAATTTTACTAGATGTCCATCTGGATGTTTCCCAAAGTGTAAGTGGTGCATTCAGGTTTTGGTTTTTTGCTTTGTGCCATGAGGAGGAAGCTACAACATGGCTGCATCATCTAAGTAACCTACATGTTGCAGCTTCTTCCTCACTGCCTCATTCGGGAAAAATCTTTCTGACTCAGGAAATGATCTATGTACCACTTACACTCCAGATGATAAATCTTGAAAATTGAGAAAATAAATCCTGAATGACTTCTGACTTTTTCTGTCAGAAATATCACATTTTCCCACAAACTTTAAAGTTGTTTCTTCCATGCAAATTTCAGTTTTTACAATGTAAGAACAAATATTGGTTTAAATATGGAGAAATACCTAGTTTGTTTTCATTTTTCTTGAAAACATGTGGCGTTATTTCATAATTTGAGTCTTTTTGTGGAAATTTACTCCATCGCAGATTTTTTCTTTCATTTACAGTGGACCTAATACTCTGTAAGAAATCTGTTATTTACCTCGATTTGAAAATGCATTTCACATTATGGCTTGTAAATTAAGTGAACATTTGTTTGCTTCCTTTTTGACTCCAGGTACCCAGACTCATGGTATCAAGACATCACCTCCAACAAGAAGTTCTTCTCCCTCGCTGCCACCTTCAGAGGGAACATCGTGGGAATGATCGTTGCCGAGATCAAAAGCCGGACCAAAGTACACAAGGAGGTCAGTGGGGTTCTGTGGCGTAGCTGAGCTCGTAAACCGGTCTGATTCCGTCCGCTGGCTGTTGGAGAGGTCAGATGCGGGTGACGGTCTTAGCGAGGTCCGTTCTTGGCGTGTTAATTAGATACACCCCAATGCCTCGAACTAGAGAGATCGTCTTCAGGCAAAAAGTCAAAAAGCCTGATAGTAAAGTACAAAATCGTTGGCAATAATTTTGCCTAATGCTACATGTAGAAACAAGGTGTGGTTCAATTGTGTTATATTCTGAAATATATTTAAAAGTTATTGTATTTAGATCAACAATAAGTAATTATGTTAGTATATTGCTGTAATTACACACTTAAATTTGATACACTGAAAGGTAATGTTGCCTTTATTTTCTTATAAATATGCCTCTCTAACAGAGCAGTGGGCCCCAGCCTCACCCAACCCTAAAATATCAGTTTTGATCTGCACCTGCTTGACTACATTTGAAAATAAGTTTCGGTCACTTCTTTGAGCCAGAAAGTCCTCTCTGTAATTTACATTTGGACCCATTTGCATTTTTAGAATTTGCCTTCCCTCTGTCTGGCTTGCATAGACGCAGATGTGATAATGTGGGAGAAAACTCCCAACATATTCATGCTGATCCCAAATTATAAAGCGAGGATCTTGATGTAAATGCTAATTAATTAAAATGAGTTTCATGCTCGGGAGGAAAGTTTCACTTTAATGCCTTTTTCTGTGTCTTCTGCTTGTTAGGATGGGGACATCTTGGCCTCTAGTTTTCCTGTGGACACACAGGTCGCCTACATCCTCAGCCTGGGAGTGGTCAAAGAGTTCAGGAAACATGGCATAGGTAAATCTGGTTCCACAAATGTGCTGAAGTTAAAATGCCATATTACAGAGGTCAGAGCAGGGGTCTTCAAGTGGCTCTTTGGTCCTTCTACAGCAGAACATCGCATATCTGCATTTCATTATTTGTTGATTCGCCTATTGACTGATTTTTATTTTTTATACAAGTCAAAAATATTGTAAAAGAATTACGCTTGGGAAACTTAACTACCTGGGTGCAGCGCCACTTCACATGCTATTGGTTGGCGTTTGCAATGCAGCCAATCCAGACGCAACTTTCACTTTACTTGGTACTGATTTTCTGTACACCCAAGAACAGAGATAAGGTAGACTGTAGACATTCCCTTCTGAGCTAGTGCTAACTGGTAAAACAGTTTCCTCTGTGGATATTAATAGATATAGAAGAGTTGAATTTCCCTTTATTGTCCTATTCTAAGGAAATTCAAGCATAAAGTGACAGATTCATGGAACAAATAAATATATAAAACAAAAACAGACTTTAAACTAAGGGCAAAATTAAAACAATTAAATACTTTGCAGTGATTATAAATAGCATACCTGAGGTGACAGGATAATCAAAACATATTCACAAAATCTATTCCTATGTTCATGTGGTAAAATCTGCAAACAGACGTGCAATCACAGCTGAAATGTTGTATGACATAAAAATACAGTGGAAATAACAGCAGGCATGAAAACAATTGTTGATTTTTATTGGGATCATTGATGGTTTTGGTAAAATGGTAAATGGCCTGTACTTGTATAGCGATTTAATTAGTCCCTATGGAGCCCAAAGAACTTATATTCAGTCATTAACCCATTTACACACTGGAGATGGCGAGCTCTGCAGGCAGCTGCCATGGTGCACTGACAGGCGAGGCTGCCGGTCACTGGCGCCACCGGGCCTCTGACCACCACCATTAGGCAGCGGGTGAAGTGTCTTGCCCGAGGGCACGATGACTGATGATCTCACAGTTGCTGAGAGGAAGGACCTGTGATAACACTCCTATTTGCATGTAGGATGCAGCAGTCTAATGCTGAGGAGAATATTAAGACTTATTTGGTGTTCTTGAATGTTAATATAGGCAGTTCTAAGCATTTTTACTGGGGGTCTTGAGTATTTTTAGATTTTAGGAATTTGTGATTGGAAACCCCAGCAATTTTTTATTATTTACAGAACCGTGCAAACATTTTAGGCAGATTTAAAAAAAATTCTGTAAACAAAGAACGCTTTTAGAAATATGAATAATTATAATATATATATTTTGTATCAGTTTAAATGAATATTTGGTGTTACTACCTTTTGCCTACAAACCAGCATAGGTTCTTATAGGTGCAATTGAAAAATATTCTGTGATTTTGTCTGATTATAATCAAGTGTATAATCAACCAAGTGTACCAAACAGGTGCTAATGATCATCAATGTCACACGTAGGTTTACACACAGTCATTCGCTGAAACAGAAACAACTGTGGGAGGCTTAGAACTGATTAACAGCCAAACTCTGCTACCATGGTGAGGCTGCGAAAGGTGGTTTCATGGCATGAAGATTGAGCACAGCAACAAGACATCTCTACTGCATCAGCAAGGTCTCTCCCAGTCCGAAATTTCAAAGCAGATTGGGGTTTCAACGTTCGCTGTTTAAGCTCTTCTAAAGAAGCACAAAGAAAAGGGCAAAGTTAAGGATCATAGGCACAGGGGAGAGTTCTTAATGAAGCTTTAGCCATGCGTTTGCCCCCTGGTGGCTCGTAAACTACTGATTGAGTCGTCGTGTGATAAAGAAGAAAGCAGAAGAGCTCGCATTTTGAATGTAAATATCGTTGACGATTAGGTTCATTTAATTGTGGTCACCAAAATCGTGATCACAATCAAAATCCAATTAATGTGAAGCCCTAGGACCCAGGTACACCCATCTACTGCCCAGAGAAGTCTGTCCAGAGCTGGTCTTCCTGAAAGAGTGGCAGCCAAAAGGCCACACCTCTGACATGGAAACAAGGCCAAGTGACTCGAGCATGAACCATTACAATGAACTTGAATGCAAATAGCAATAGGGGCTCTTGACTGATTAGTGAAAAAATTTGAAATATTTGGCTGTAGTTGAATGCAGTTTGTTAGTGGAACGGCGGGAGAGTGGTAAAATAAAGAGGTTCTTCAGGGAGCAGAGAAGCATGTTGGACGTTCCTTAAACGTTTGGCGCTACTTTTCTGCAAATAGAGCTTGAGATTTGGTTAATGCTGTTTTAAACACTGAGGAGTACAGGCAAATGCTTATCTGTCATGCAATACCATCAGGGAGGCATCTGATTTGGCCCAACTTTATTCTGCAGCAGAACAACCCCCAAATATTTTTTTTTTGACTGCAATCATTATCATTCTAATGCTTGTCAGTAGATTGTACCTGTGCCTGGGAAAAAAACATGATAAAGTCCATATGATGGTAAAGTTAGCTTTTTAAAGGCAGTCTTGTGCATTCTTTTCTTTGTTTAAGGATATTGTGGGTAAGAACAGTATTTTATGGGGTGGGACACCGCCCAGTACCATAAAACAGATACGGAAACTTTTCCATACTGCCCACCCCTACTTAGAAGTGATGATGTAGCCTCCACAGGGCCTTATGTCTGTCTGGGAGTACATGAAGAGACCGAAGGATGTGAAGAAGCCTAGAGTGAAGAAGATCTATGGTTGGTTCTCCAACATGTGTGGATCGACCTACCAGTTTAGTTCCTTTGATAACTATGCAAATAAATCTTAAAGAACTGATGCTGTTTTAAAGGCCAATGGTGGTGGCTGTTTTGATTTAGATTTCTCCTTTGTTCATTTATTTCATTTTGTTGATTGAGTAAAAAGAAATGATTAACTCTTCCATTTTTGAAATCATTCTGTTTACAGCATTTTTCCACACCTTCCTAAAACGTTTACACAGTAATGTAGATAAGATGATAAGAAGTAAGATAATAGATAAGATAATAAGAACTGTAGAAGAGCACTAACTTCGAAATTTTGCTCAGTACAATGATAAGCCATTATAAAACATCCGCTGCACCAACTACTCACATGTAAAGTGCGATTTTGCTACATAAAAGGAGGTAAAAGGGAACAAAAATAGAATCTCAATGGACAGAATATGGCTAATAGACGATATCTCTACTCGGCTCCTGTCGCCCAATTTCATGTAAAAGTTTAGGAATGGATGCTTTCCTGCTCCAGCCTTATGAAACTTCAGTATCCGACAGCTGTGTATTTCCATGGTAACATTGATGTAATTGCTGATTATCTAATGGAATGACGAAAGAGTCCATTTTAGCCTTTGCTAAGAAAATTCAACCCAGTTTTAATGAGAAATTAATTTTGAACCTAAAGTGAATATTCACCACGGTCTAAGGCATTTCCTGTCACCCAGAGACTTCTAGTGCGCTAATTTCATTGATGGAGCTCTCAGGTCCTCCTTGTCCCTTTCTAACCCCCCAGGCTCCTTACTGCTGGACAGTCTGAAGGAGCACATCTCAACAACTGCGCAGGACCACTGCAAGGCCATCTACCTGCACGTCCTCACCACCAACAACACTGCTATCCACTTCTATGAGAACAGGGACTTCAGGCAGCACCACTACCTTCCCTACTACTACTCCATACGAGGCGTCCTCAAAGACGGATTCACATATGTGCTCTACATTAATGGCGGTCATCCACCCTGGACAATATTATATCCTTTTGTTGAAGCAAAAATTAGGCCAAGTGCAGTTTAGAACAAGTTAAAAGGATATTTGCTAATCTCACTGGTTACAGTGCAAAATAATTGATTTCCTGTTGAATAAATTTTTTGTTTTATATTTTGTTACATGAAATCCTCAGACTTTGGTGTATCTTTATCAGGAATCTAGGACATGTCAAAACAAGCAGTTAAATAATAAAACATTTTCAATAAGTACATTGTGGGGGGGGGGCGATGGTGCTTCTGCAAACCTACATAGATCCATTTTAAACTGACAGGCTGGGCAAGGAGTTTATTAATCAGAAAAGCAGTGAAAAGGGACTTGGTTCTTCTGGAGAAGCTGCTAAGATTCACAGCTCAACTGGGAGAATCTTATGACTTGCCGTTTGTTAACCGTAGACAGTTTATAGTTAGATGGACCAACCATCTGTTACGTCACCTGTGTTTTTCTGAACAGCTGAAGTGAAGCCAACTAGGCGGTGTCATTCATCTCTTTACACCTGAAAAATAAAATAAAAAAAGGTAAAGAGGTGGATCTGAGTGTGGGAGCAGGGTTTGGTGCTTTATCAGAAGAATCTCTAGATGTAAAGAAATATCGGATCGGATGAGAGTTATTCAAAATCATTCCTTGTGTTTTTACAAAGTGTGTTCAACAGTATAATGGTGCAATCAGACCGCATGCCTTGTCAGCATCTGCAACGTCAAGATTACATGATAAATCTATGGTGAGGCCGTTGGAGTGTCACGGTCTTTGCGGCGCTTTGTGAGCGTTGGCTCCGTCAACTTTTCAAGCTTTTCCTGCATTTCAAGTTTCAAAGCTCATAATGCTAGAAACGCAGTTCAGCTGCTTGAACATTTGATGCTCTTAAAGTTGTTGACGCAGCACGGCAACCAGTTAGAGCGACTCACTGCAGTGACATTGCCCGACGTCAAGCCGCCACGATCTGCAAGTGTTTAAAACATCTAGCAGAGAAAGGCTTTGCGAGCTTCATCTTAAAAAAATGTATCTTCTCTGTATATGCATTGAACTAGTCGCTTTATAGTCGCTTTACTAGACGCTGACAAAGCCTGCGGTCTGAATGCACCATAAGGAAAGGAAATACAAGCCAAAAGTAAAATAATAATTTGAAACAAAGTCAAACAAAAATAGTGTTAGTATTAGCAGTAATACTACAAAATGAAAACTATAAAAACTATTATAATACTGCTAGGAAAGCATTTAGAGGAACTGATAGAGGCCACTTACGGATGGTAAACGATCTTCATCCACCATCCTAATCCTACTCCACAGATTAACATTGACGTTTTTTATTCTTAGAAGAAGTATTAGTGTTAGCTGTAGTACTAGACAACAGAAACTTTTAAACCTATTGGAATGAAGCAGGGTAAATGTTTACAGTGTGGAGGGCATTGCTGGAGCATATATGAGGAGCATGTATGAGGAAGACATTTTTATATATTTATTTTTGGTTAAACTTATGTATAGTCCCTTTGAAGATTCTGGTTGTAATGTGGTTAAGTGTAAAATGAAATCTTTGAAATCTTGTGAGATTTTCCTTAACTCTCTGCTCCACTGACTATATCCAGCACATCGGTTCCACCTTGGCCAGCCTGAGTCCCTGCTCCATCCCCCAGAGGTTGTACCGCCAGGCCCAGTCCCTGCTCCGCTCTCTGCTCCCCTGGTCCAACATCGCCTCGAAAACCGGCATACAGTACAGCAGAACCATGTGACGTAAAACGTCTGAGGCCATCTACACCTTAACGGTCTTTGGGGGCATCCACTGGGATGTCTGATTCTCATCGTCTCTCTTTTATCTGTTATTTGTTAGGAGCTCAGCCCTCCCCTTCGGTCTTCCCCTGTACAGACCAAGTTCACAACATTCTTAATCCCTACTGCTTCCCTCTCCCTGTTGTGCATGACAAAGGACTCAGGTGAAACATTTCCTCATTCCTGTGTCAGGTTCCTGCCATTGATTTTAAAACTCATTTGGCACTAAACCTGCAGATAAACAGGGTTGTATTTATACTGTAGTTGCAGGTGATTTTAAAGAGACCCCCCCCCCCCCCCCCCCCCACAACTTTTTTAAGATATTCACTTCCTGTACTTAGCTCCAAAAACATATGACACTCAGGTTACCCTGCCTGTAACCTGTGCTTACCCCATTATTCCACATTAGAGCCGATTCAGATTGGTTCTGAGGCCAGACAGCAGATAGGAAGCAGATCGGATCAGATGTGACACATAGAGGCCAGCAGAGATTTTACTGTGGGAGTAAAAGGATAGCACTCAAACCAGGAACCATACAGAGACTAACGTTTGAAGTCTTTCATTTTGTCAACTACTGTCAGATACTGTGTATTCTATTTGTACATATTATATTTAGCTAATATATAAATTTATCTTAATATGTATGTTGATTCTATTGTAAGTTGTTAATTGGACGATTACCCATCCTTATATCTTTTTTTAAGCGTAGATTGAAGCCTTGAATCCTTTGCAGTTTTGTAAAATTGAAACTGAAAAGGACATTTTATTCATGAGATTATCGGAACAAATTTGATTGAACAAAGTTGGCTATTTGAAAGCATTTAATTGGGCCAGTCATTTTTCCCAATAAGCAGTCATTGAAATCAGTAACAATTTAGCTGAATTAATTAGGAATCCTTTACTGTATGTTCTGACCATGTAGCAACAACACACTGCTGTTTAGGAAAAGGCGCTCATCCTCATGAGTACCTTCTCTGAGCTGTTTCCTGTTTAAACACCACAATCGTCCAAAAGCCGTCCTTATTTTAAACACTTTAAAAGCTAACTAGAGAAGTTTGGGTTGTTTTTCCCCCCTCTATTGTTCCGACCTTGCTGCTAGTATGAAGAAATTTCTAAATGTGAATACATTTCCATTTCTTTGTGGAGATTGTTTTTGTAAATGTCCCAGATTTTAATGTCTGCCCATGAAAGACATTAGAAGAAAGTACATCTACGTCATCTCCCTCGACATACGCAGATGTCTATTTTATGCTTGTCATTTATCACCAGTTTTGTTATGCTGCGTTCCAATTGCCTCAGAATTCGGAAGCTTGAAGTGACCCTGTCACCTAAAATAGACCACTCTTTTGGTTAAATAACTACAGTCTCAAAATGTCACAAGAATTTGTGAGAGATTCTTTGAAAGTTTAACTTGTTTGAACTTGGTGACTATTTACCCAGAAGCCATTGATTATATTTTATATATATATATTAGGAAATGGAAGTTGGAGGCAGGGCACCCCCAATTATCTTCCTGTGTTAAACACAAGCTAAGAATGGATAGTAGTGTGTTAATTCACAATTTAATGGATTAATTGCGATGTGAAACATGTCAAATTCATAGTCATAAGTGTTAAAAACAGATTATGTTTGGAAAAAATTTAATGACAGGAACATAAAAGTCTGGCTTGCCACCCGAGGCCACGCTGCTGAAAAACGGCGGCAGCAGCTAGTGTTTCAGCTTGTTTGAAGGCGAGCACCCAGACATTTGCTTCCCAAGATGTTTCACATCGTAATAATCAAACCGTGAATCGGCACAACCCTAAGAATTTCATATTAAGATGGAAGCTGTTTCAAGACGATAGAAGTCAGCTTGGGTTTTGTGCCACTCTTAGCCCTATCTTTCACTTTTATATCTAATCTGCGTTTGAAATTTACTCTACTTGAAATATTCAGAACTGTTCATTTAATTGTTTTCCTGTTGCTAGTTGGAAAACCAGCATGGTTTGCCACTTGTTGTGTTTAGAGATCAGACAGAGTTTTATTTTGCACCGCAAAATTTTTATCCAAATAACACATTAGTCCAGCTAGGTCTTTTATTACTGTGACGGTTGCTGCATTTCATGCATCAGCTGGCAAATTGAAATTCGGGATTTGGCTCGGTGAGAAATCTTCACCTTTCAAATTTGTATTTGTATTTCTGGAGTTTTGTGGGTGTTTTTTTTTTCAAACTTGACTTTAAAGATAAAATGGAACACACCTCCAGCACATATAAGTGCCAAATGCTGGTGAACAACCAATGCTAACTGTGACTTCATCTGGATTCAGCACTATAGTTTATCGCTTTCATTCTATTCTGCTTCAGTTGAGTGATTTTACACTCACAATCTAATGTGAGTGAATGATTGTTTTTTTTTTATGTTATTTACTTGGTATAGTACTGGGATGAGATATGGGTGACTGTGGGAAAATGAAAGTTCTTTCTGGAAACATTTCTCACTTTCTCTGCACTTTGGAAGGTGATGCAGGTTATATACAGACATTGTTTATGCAATAAATTTGTTTTATTTCAGTTACTACAAATTCTTGGATTCCTTGTTTTTTACTTTTTCATATCATTTAGATATGTTTGTTGTTGACATCAACCTCCATCCTCTGCTGATCATCTTTAATCAACCCATCTACCCCTCTCCAACTCTTTAAAATGTTGGACTCCTGGCAAAAAATCTGCTTTCGACAGTCTTCAAAATCTTAATTGTGTGGAGAGCACGAATGTTGTAGAAGTTTAATAGCCTGTTTTACACATTCTAGAACTGTGTTTTATGTGTAGGGATGTCAAATTATCACATTAATTGCGATTAATTAATTACAGTCATATTTAGTAGGCCGTTTTTATTTGCTTTAATCTAAGTTTTAATCTTTATTTTTACGGTTTGTGCATACCAGTTGCCTTTAATTAAAATCTGTTTTTATGCACTGGGTTTTTTGTTCATGAGTTGTTAGGGGTTAACCAGACGCTGCAGTGAGCATCAATTGGCTGACTGTAGCCCTGCTTATCATGAGTGGACAGTTCGGTAGGAGTGGCGAGGGCAATGGGAGGAGAAGCGGTGAGCTGCAGTGTTGCCAACTTAGCGATTTTTGTCTCCATCTTTAGCAAGTTTTTAGACCACTAAAGTGATTCACCATTAAAAGAAGTTACCAACAAATCTAATGATTACTTTTTTTTCTGGTGTTATTGGAGACTTTTGGGGTAAGCACATGTCGTTCTAAAGCTTAGTTAATACTTCTCTGTCAGCCATACTTGCCAACCCTCCCGATTTTCCCGGGAGACTCCTGAATTTCCTTGCCTCTCCCAAAAATCTCCCGGAGCAACCACTCTCCCGAATTTCTCCCGAAATCTGATGGCGTCGCATAATTCAATTCAATTCAGTTTATTTATATAGCGCCGTTTCACAACAGATGTCATCTCAAGGCACTTTACAAGAAGAGTTATTACAATACAATGTTTAATGTAGAAATTAGAGAACCACAGAACATTGCGTCGTGTAATTCTCAGCAATCCCTCACACTGAGCAAGCATGAAGCGACAGTGGAAAGGAAAAACTCCCTTTTAACAGGAAGAAACCTCCGGCAAAACCAGGCTCAGCACAAGCGGTCATCTGCCGAGACCATCTGTGGTTTGGAGAATACAGAACAGAGATACAGAACAGAGACACAGAAAGAACAGAACTGATGCAGAAGTTTGTTGCAGGACGTGGAGAACTTTCCGTCACTGCAATGCCATCTCAGTCAGGGTCGTCAAGCAGGGCGGGTCAGGAGCACCTACTGTAGGAAGAGACTAAGAGAAAACAGGTTAGCGCTTGAATTGACAGCACATCATGCAGTTGGGGAGAAGTAGGAGAGAAAGTAGGAACTGACCCTAATAGCATACCATGTACACTCCTTGTTATGTGAGAGGGATGAAGAATAAACATGCTTCCTTTGCATTTTGTCAAGGAGTGAGCTGTATGGTACAGTTTCCTCCTATTTCCAAATTCAGACATTGACTATAGAGCACCATTCTGGTGAAAAGATCTCTGGCTGTTGCTGAGCTAACCAATCACAGGCATATGCTCTCCGTTGACTGAGATGGATAGTTGGGCTCTACTTCGTCCTTTGTTGCGTAGGTGACGGTGTGCTATGGATAATGGCGTTGCGTCTATCTGTTTTGTTGTAGACGGAGAAGTATAAACAAATCTGTCAGCTTTGGGTTAGGAAAATCTAGCCTATTGAGTAAAGGGTCTGGGCCTTAGTTTATGCTCAAATTCTCTTATGGGAATCTTTTCATTTTTTATTTTATTGATTCGGTTTCCTGTACTCTGTACATAAAATGCATCTGCATCAAGTGATTTTGGGTGTGAGTCATAATTTGCCAATATGGCGGACAAGCTTTGGATTTTTCCCTCGCTCAGTGTAGAAAAACGCTGCACACAGAGCCAGGTGTCAATTCTGAGTTTTAGAAAGAAAAAAAGGCAATTTTTTATGTTTATAATTAATAAAAACATATCAAACAAAAAACATATTGTGTATTACGTTTCTCGTGAAGAGTTGTTTTATCTTGTCAGCCAGTAAGCTGCTCCATGTCTTACCTATTTAGCTTGCAAATTGAACTTATTACCACCCAGTTGTAACTATCATTGGACCATTAACCAAACATTGCTTGCCATATCTTAAATAAATTCAGATCTAAGATCTAAAGACAGGAATGTATACTGGAAATTTAATGCAGATATGCTGAAAAACTGGGAATATTGTAACACAATTAAGGACAAAAATAAGATGTGATGTAACTATCGGCAACCGCTATTGTAGATGGGAATTCTTTAAATTCAAGGTCAGGAAGGTTTCAGTTTTAGTGCAGATAATGCATTATTACAGGCATCAAACTCCTGCCACCATTGACTCCCATTATAAGGATATACACTGATCACGACTTGATATAAACTTCTGCTGAACGGCTCCAAGTAGCTTCAAACTTATCCGGGTGAGTAAATTAATGTAATAATTGCTAAAAAATAAGGCCCAGTTTGAAAAAAATCAAACTTTCCCTTTAAGCCTTTGGTATTTATGATAAGTTGTTTTTTTTAAGTATGGTAATATGTGTATGCTGTATTTCCCTTTCCTCCCTCTTTTATTGTAACATTCTCTTAGAATGAAAGAAAAGTATGATTATGAAATTAATGCCTTTGCTTGAAAACTTTAGCTCTTTTCAGTTTTCAATTTATATAGCATTACCGTTTGAGCTAAGGGAATTCATATTGGTTTTGGATCATTTCTATATATTTATATATTCTAACATTGAAGTTTTGGTACATTTTAAAACTGTTACAGTGCTCTGCATTAATGAGTACACCCCCTTTAAAACGTATGAATTTAATCAGTAGCTCAATGAACAAAAGAATAATTTCCAAACTATCCACAAGGCAGAGTTTTATTGAACACTTATTTAACTCCATAACATGAAATTAAAGTTAATAATCAAATTTAGATCTCAAAATATTCCGTTTTACTTAAATTGGTTGAAGCAGAAATGAATACATAGTATAGTATTTTGTATGAGCAACATGATTTTTAAGGACAGCACCAAGTCTTCTAGGCAGTCTAGGCAACATCTTTCTTTTTCCATTCTTCAAGAATAACCTATTTTAGAGCCTGGATGCTGGATGGAAAGGGATTCTCAACTTATCGCTTCAGAATTCCTCACAGGTGTTCCATTGGGTTCAGATCAAGAGACAACGTTGGCCATTCAATCACCTTCACCCTGTTCTGCTTCAGAAATACAACAGTAGCTTTAGATGTGTGTTTTTGGATCATTGTGGTGTTGGAAAAGTGCATGACGACAAAGTACAAGGAGTAATGGCAGCATCCTCTCCTTCGGTATAGAGCAGTACATTGTTGAGTTCATGATACCATCAATGAAATGCAGCTCCCCAACACCAGCAGTACTCATGCAGCCCCACATAAGGAAACTGCCACCACCATGTTTCACAGTAGGCGCCAACCATTTTTCTTTGAAATCCTCACCTTTACCACGCCATACAGTTTTTAAACCATTAGTTCCAAAAACAGTGATCTTGGTCTCATCACTCGAGAGTCTAGAGTCCCAGTAGCCTTCACTGTTTCAGCATGAGCCCTAGCAAACTCTAGGCGTGCTTTTTTGTGCATGGGCTTTAGGAGAGGCTTCCTTCATGGACGGTACCCATGCATGCCATTCCTCTGCAGCAGGCGCCGTATGGTGTCCTGGAAAACGGTCCCTCCAGTTTGGCTTTCTACTGCTTTAGCTAACTGCAGTGAAATTGCATGGTGATTTTCTTCAACCCTTCTCATCAGAAGACACTCCTGTCGAGATGTTAACTTCGGTGGATGGCCTTGTAAGATGGTGGCACTTCCATCTTTCTTTATCACTTTTGCTACAGTATTTTGACTGATATTTAAAGCTTTGCTGACCTTTTTGTAGCCCTCACCTTTTTTGTGTAAAGAAATTATTTCCTTTATCAGATTTCTCTTCCTTGGGGAGCCATTACTGACGGCATGAAATGGGAAGGGATTTTCTTTGTAAAGTAATGCCCTTTTATTGACACCTGTCTGCTGGACACCTCCTAAATCAATCATTATAATAATAATCATGGTTGAATGCCTGTTAATTAGAAGTTTGTAGTCTGAAGTGTTGCTTTTCTCCTAGGACTATAATTGGGGTGTACTCATTTTTGCAACATGGGCTTGAATGAATTTGCTAGGCAAATCACTTTTTTGTGTGTGCAAATGAACGAATCTTGTTTGCAACCAATGGCCCACATTTGTGGGAGTATTTTGTAGTATAGTATATCATAAAAAATGTTGATTCTGAAAGGAAGCCAAAGTTTTTCTGACAAGCGTAGTGTGGTGTACTCATTTATGCAGCGCACTGTAAAAGCAATGTTGCTGTTTTTAACAAAAATTGTACTTTTTGTTATGTTGCTTGTACTTGTTTCAATGATAATGAAATAAAGTAATTTTAAAATTAGAGATTTTTTTTCTTTAAAAGAGAAAAAATGATCACTTTTGTAAAGTATCTTATAGCCATTTCAACTTTTTAAAAAGCCACCAACAATCATACTTTGCAGAGTTACAGTTGAAATTATACTTTTGGTAGGGCTCCTTAACTACTGGAAAATAAAAATCTTACTGTTTTGTTAGTTTTACTGTAATTCTATAAAAGTAACTCTGTTATAGAGTATCAGTAAAACTCAGAAGATTACAGTAAAGCTGTAACAGAATTATGGTTAAATGGTAATAAAATTACAGTAAAACAAAAAGGATTTCCAGAAAAATTGGAACCAAATTACAGAAAAAATTACAATAGGACTGTAATTAAATTACAGTGGAGGTATTGTAAAAATTACAGTAACTGGCTGGGAACCCTGCTGCCAGTAAATTTTACATTTACATGACATTTTTCTTACAGTGCAGTATATTTCTCTGGCATTGATAAAGTGAGTCAGGAGATAAATCAAATTGACACACTTATGATTAATAATTTTGAATGTAAGGATCCCAAAATTATTGTGAAAGAAGTTCACAAATTTTATTAGGATCTTTATTCATCAACTTCTGGAAGAGTTTCATCTCTTTTGGAGAGCGTAAATCACACCAATCAGCATCAGCCCAAACCCTCCATATTATCCGTCTTAAATGATGCAGAATATTCACTAGACACTACATTGACCGTTTATGGTAGAAAGTGGGTGTGTAGGAGGAAGCGGAAATTACGTGCAGCTGTGCTACTCCGGGTTTGATAGATCAGAAACTTACTAGGCATAAGTAAAAAAAAGTTGCTGAGTTTAAGTATGGTTTCAGGATTCTATACTAGGTTTTATAAATGAGACCCATGGTCTAGATAAATGTGAATCAATGGCAACTCATTACCATCCTCAAATATCCCTGTATGATATACTTGTTAAAGACAAAGTAAAATATTTGGGGATTACCGTCTCAAAAAATTCAGAAGCCGTCTGAAAAGCAACTTTGATAGTACGGTACGAAAGAGTAAAACTATTTTAAATACATTGTTGCAGAGATATCTCTCCATTTTTGGTGGAATCATTTATCCTGCTTACTCCCTGGAGATACCTCAGAATGTTATCAAAGAGATCAATCAGAACAATTTCAATTTCACGTGGAAAAATAGACATTATATAAGTATGAATTACATTGTTAAGTCTTTTGTCTTAAGTCTTATTTATTAATTAATATAAATACTTAATGGTTTAATCTCCCTGCTAAAATATTTTCCAATGTAGTTGGCATTCAATTTCTTGTACAATGGGATTTCGAAGTCCTTAAACATCCCATAAAACATGATATATCAACATAATCTCATACCACACCAATATGGAAAAATTGATATATCCTTATTTATAAACAGTCCTTTTACTTTAAAGACTGGGATGATCAAGTAAAATGGTCTATTCTGCTCTTGATGGATGAGTCTGTTAATTTACTTAATTTTGCAGATTTAATGCAATCCCTCCACCTATTATTTGCACTCTAAATGGTTATCTGCTATACATGCGCCTTATTCCTCACGTGCCTGCTTTAATGGTCCAAGACTGACCCTTTGTGGACAAGAAATGTAGCAAATAATTTCTCAGAACTATGTTTACCAATACAATCTTTTCCCATAGCTCTTAGAAGACGATAGTTAGTAAAGAAATTCATCAATCACAATGTTACAAGCATTAGAAGTAACTATGTTAATTTTCCTATTCCATCTAAAGTCAAAGAAGTACATTTTAAAAATATGAAAAATGTTAATCAGTGTAAATAATTTTTCCATTCAAAATTCAATATTGGTAAAAATGACTGTGCTCTTTGTTCTAGTAATATAGAAACTCAATAACTTTTTTTTTTACTTGTATCTTTACAAAAGTTTTCTGGGACAGTTTGTTTATGGCCGTCATACAATAATTTACGAATAATTTCTTTGTCTTATACTGATATTACATTTTTAACTATTTTGGAGAATAAAGGAAAACAATTGACAGTTAATAACCTTATTATTTTTGGAAAACGTATTTACACACAAATGTAAATTTGGTAACATTAAACTTTTTTTAATAGTTTTTCTGCGAGAGCTAGTTTCTCTTAGGGACTCTTTAAAAAAAATGTAATTCCAATATGTTTTACTCCTATTGTATTATAATGTTGTTAACTCTTATAATGTAATTCATATTATATATATATATTTTTTTTTTTTCATGCTCAAAGAGTATTTAATTACAATGTAAGCCTGTAAGCTTCGTTTTTCAATAAATAATAATAATAAATAAATAAAAAAGAATAATAACAATGTGGCAAGATGTGGAACCATAGGGAGGGTACGTTTTTCAGTCGGACACAGCAAAACTATACACCCCCGGTGGCTTGAGCTCTGTAGCAAACAAGCTAACCATCAGCACCGAGCTGTGGGAGACATGAACAGCCAACAGATAAGTAATACAAGTAAGCAACTTGTTTTGAATATTTGTGACCGTAATTGAGGCCGTTCTTTAACATCTATGTGCGTTCTTGCCGAGATCACAAGGATGCATTTGGTGGTTCTCCAATTGGAACAGATCGTTCTCGGTGATGTCACTGCTCAGCTGAGATCTTTACAGCGTTCATAAATGGTTCAGTTTCACTCGGGAATTGAATTATTTTCACATTTGTACGGCATAGCAAAAATAAGACTAACCTCTTTTTGTTCTTCAGCTATTAAATATACGCATATAGGCGAAAGTGCCAATACAGAGTAGAAAATCTGTCAAATAATGGGAATTATTTCAGTATTGATTATAAAAAGCTCGACCAAATTTGGGTTTACCACCTCATATTTTTTCCAGGGTTGTTAGTGAAGCATGATTGTCTACTAAATATAAAAACCTGTTGTGCTGTTGTGATATTAACTGGTAGAAAACTTATGAGCAGCACCGCAGATGTTTACAAAGTGTAGGTGGCCGCGTCATGCCTGATCAAAAAATGCTGTCAATGCAACAAAACGGTTTGCAAAACGTTGTAATAAATTCTGTTAGATGTAAACATTTATATTATGTTTCAAATCAATCATGTACACAGAGCAAAATTCAGTGCACAATGGGAACCCCGCCTTTGAGCATAACCAGATCAGCATGCAACACACCATTTCATTTACATCCATGTATACCATAATTAAATATAGAAGTTGGGAGAATGTTAACTGCAGTGATCAGCACATATATGGATAAAATCATCATATGTTCTTATTTCATAGTAAAGGAGAGATATTCTACTGGCACCAAATGCTGTGAGGTTTTCCAATAGACCCATCGTTCCACAAAATCTCTCTGTCACGCTACCACTAGATCCTAAACGTAAATCCATGTGTTGTGCACCAGTTAGGCTACCTGTAGTCTGAGCTGCTTGTTAACAATACCCGTCGTGTTATCACATCAGACTGTTTCTGTACGGATTTAGCCTCACTGTACTCACAATTTGTATGATATGTTCATGTTGGGGCCATTTAATAAAATCCAGATCACATACCTGCTGATGTTGCTTCTTTTTGTTTAGGTCTCCAAAAGAGATGGACAATAAATAGTCCATAAAGTAGGTAGTAGGGTAATAAAATCTCATTTAAAAAAGTTTCTGTGATTGGTCAGCCCAAGATCATTTCACCAAAGCAGTGCTCTATAGACCATGTAATTAATAGTCAATGCAGCTTTGGGCACTAGATGTTTTATATTGCGAGGACAGTTTATCTAATATGGTCTTTTTCTATGATACAGAATATGGTTATTCTGTATCTAGAAATAACCTTGTACTGCTGTGATTCCACAAGAGTAGTAAGTAAAAGTTGATTTCATGGCTTCAGAAAATGAGCTTTTATCCTACAGACTTGGCTTAGGTATTGCATCAATAAAAACGGACACAGAATTGACTTTCAGCCACAGTGACTATACTTACTTTCCCACAAGCAATCATTGTATCCCCCGTTTTAACCTCATTTAATCACCTTACAAGTTTACAACTAAGATAATAAAAAATTTGACTAGCTTGATAATATTTTTAAAAACATAACCAAAAAAAAACAAGTATTTTTAATTGATAGAGGAGGTTTAACAGCAGTTTCAAGTAAAACAGAAGAACATTTTCTATCAACTCATTTGAAAAATCTAAAAGACATATTACTACAAATCGACAACAGTTCTTCTCTCTACACGTAGCGCAGCAGACACGTATGTAGCCCCGTAGGCTAGCCCAGTTCACAAAACAAACAAACTGTTTTTTTATTGGCTGGAATGGTTGCTAGGCGAAGACATTTATCTGACACTAAGAGAGAGCGTACAGAATCTGCAAGCAGAGAAGAGAGGTTTGCAATGGCAGTTTTGATCCGTGCAGAGAGACTGTTTGTGCACACGGAGAAAATCTAAGCATGAAAACAAAGTTTTGAGGTTGAACAGAGAATATTTGAAAGAGAGTGGAAGTTTTAAAGCAAGCTTTACAGGTTTTGAGATTGAAGACACATGAGCCTGCTCTCAAATTATGTGTGCATGCTTTTTCTTTATGGCAGTAAAATTCTCTGATATGTATTATAATTCATTACAAACTTTTGCAAAGAGTTTTGTTGCATTCAAAGCTCTGTTTAAACAGGGATGACACAGCCACCTGCACTGCACTTTGGGAACCACCAAGTGGGGATTGGGCGCAGGGTCATTGCAGGGGGGGGTGGCCTGAATTCCTGGACACTGCAAATATAGTGGATAGATTTTTGACAAGGCTCCTACATAAACGCAAAGCAGAACATAAAAACATCACCAAACCTGCTCTAAATGAACTTCATTCCAAGCCAAAGGGTGGAAAATATGATGAAGCATATCTAGCCTTTGGTTTTGTTATATCAAATACATGCAAATGTTCAGCTGAGATCAAAAAATGTTTTGAATCAAGTTTTACAGTGTAAAAAAGCCAAAATTATTTATAGAGCATTTAATCCTGTCCTGTGGACATGATACCAACAATGACTAACAGCAGCAGCCAGGACATTACAGTTATTCTCCCATCCAGTAACGCCAGAGGTCGTGTTGGATTTTTTCGCGGGGTACAAAAAATAAAAAAAAATCATAATCAATTATCACAAGTCAGTTTTTGAAATAACATATTCAGTATCATGCTTTATGTCGTTTTAAATAATCATTCCTAACAAGCTGAACTGTGAACTACATATAAACACTGAAAATAAGCGATTGCTTTATTAAATGGAAAATGTAATTAATTACTTGTATAGAAAACTGTAACATTAACTGTAGTGATTGTTATTTTATTTCCTTTAGTACGTCATGTGTCTGCTGCTTAATTTTTTTTTTTCTAATGATTTCCTAAATGTTGAATAAGCAATCATTTTAACTGTCAGTATTTTAGAGAGCACATAATACTTAGAAAAAAACACTCCCAACTTAAAGCTAATGATGTATATATTTGAGCAAAATAATAGACGATTAGTTGATTATCAAAATAATCGTTTGTGGCAGCCCTAACACAGACACAGAGGTATTGACGGAGAAGTTTTTCATTTATAGTTCTCTGTTGGTGAGTGAGTGTTGCAAAGCAATTTCCCACCAGGGCAGCAGGGGGTGCTGACTTTTTATGGTGGATCTGCCTACCATTGCAGTATAATTTCTGGTTAACTAGAGTTTATTTTGTTCAGCTTGTGAAACGTCCCCCCCCCCCCCCCCCCCCAAGGAGCAATGGATGACAGGAAGTAAGTTTTGATTAAGCTGTATAGCATGAATACTCTAAAAAGACATGTAAACAAACACTGTTCTGTTTTGTTGTTCAAAATAGCCAAAAGACCATATCAAATGAACTGTCCTTTGAATATAAAGCATGTAATGCCCAAAGATTGCATAGACTACTAATTACGTCGACTATAGAGCACCTTTCTGGTGAAATGATCTCTGGCTGTTGTTGGGCTGACCAATCACAGGCATACGCTCTCTTGATGGAGACAAATAGTTAGAAAATTGGGTTCTACTCCGTCCTTTGCTGCGTAGGTGACGGTGTGCTATGGATTATGGCGTTGCGTCTATCTGTTTTGTTGTAGATGGAGAAGTATAAACAAAGCTGTCAACTCTGGGTTAGCAAAATCTAGCCTATTGAGTAAAGGGTCTGGGTCTTAGTTTATGCTCAAATTCTCTTATGGGAATCATTTTTTTTTAAATTTGATTGATTCGGTTTCCTGTACTCTGTACATAAAATGCTTCTGCATCAGGTGATTTTGGGTGTGAGTCATAATTTGCCAATATGACGGGAAAGCTTCATTTTTTTCCCTTGCCATTCTGAAAAGATACTCAAATACGGAAATTAGTTTGCTAATTCTATTGGAGCATTTATTACATGTTCCTTAACATGTTGAGACTTTAAAGGGCTCTGTACAGATTGGGTAAAAGCATGGGGTCTAAACAGCTGAGTCCAGAGCTAATAGTGTGGCCTCATGATCAATATTTTTCGCACAGTTAGGGATAGGTACCAATATTCAGTACTATAATGGCACCAGTTCCAACATAAACGGTAGTAACCCTTTCCTGAAATGTCAAGCACTATTGATTCTGGGCATGCCGTCAGCCAAGAGTGGTGCCGTATATCACCAGAAAAGGCTAATATTGCTATCTTTTTACAAAAAAACTACAAAACTTTAGGGCTGTCACAATTAATGCCTTAACATGGGTTGATTAATTCCTAGAATTACCTCTATTAATTTTTTTAAGCAATTAACGCACAGAATACCGACCTGTTATAGTTCAGCCTTCACAGCATTAATTCTTTCTTACCAGCCAAACTGTGGATTGCTGTGCAGCGGCATGTGTGTATATGTGTAAATGATGTGTTAGTATATTATTATTGACTTTGAGTTAATATGATGTTCATTAGTTTTCAGTGGGAATTTTACTTACCGTCTGCTAGGGATGTTAGCACGCTGTGCGTGGTGCAGAGCATAAATGTGCCATACTTATGTTGACTTATGTTGGTTCAGTGTATAGCTTCAGTATATTTCATAAAGAGTTACAGCTCCGTTACAATGTGTATTATTCAGTTAAAGTGATCCGATTTGAATTAGTGCTAATTCATTTGTAGCATGTAGCTGTATAAACCTTCACCGTTTCAATCTTAATGTTAAAGTAGATTAACTGATAAATAGTGAAATTTGATTACTAAGTCTATAATACATTTAATTTATGTGATGCTTAACACTGACTGGTGATATCCAAATGTTAAGTCTATTCATATATTTTGGTTATTTCTACCTTAGTTGTATTTTTTACAATTTTTCATATAAATGCAACACTTTTGTTTTTGTTCCCATATACTATGAGATGAACTCAACATCTGAAAGATTTTCTACATACAAAAAATAACCATTTCTCTCAAATATTGTTCACAAATCTGTCTAAATCTTTGATAGTGAGCACTTCTCCTCTGCTAAGATAATCCATCCTACCTCACAGGTGTGCCATATCAAGATGCTTATTAGACAGCATTATTATTGCATAGGTGTGCCTTAGACTGGCCACACAAAAAATTCACTTTAAAATGTTCAGTGGTATCACACAGCACAGTGCCACATATGTCACGAGTTTTGAGGGAGGCTTCAATTGGCATGCTCACAGCAGGCATACCCAACAGAACTGTTGCTCTTGAATTGAATGTTCATTTCTCTACCATAAGCCATCCCCAAAGGCGTTTCAAAGAATTTGGCAGTACATCAAGCCAGCCTCACAACCGCAGACCACGTGTAACCACACCAACCCAGGACCTCCACATCCAACTCGTTCACCTCCAAGATTGTCTGACACCAGCCACTCGGACAGCTGCTGAAACCAATCGGTTTGCATAAACAAAGCATTTATGCACAAACTGTCAGAAACGGTCTCTGGGAAGCTCAAATGCATGCTCGTCATTCTCATCTGGGTCTCAACCTGACTGTAGTTCATCGTCGTAACTGACTTGAGTGGGTAAATGCACAAATGTGATGACATCTGGCACGTTGGAAAAGGTGTCCTCTTCATGCAGACAGTGTGTGTGGCGGCTTGTGGGTGAGTGTGTTTCTGATGTCAGAGTGGGCCACGATGGCGGTGGGGTTATGATATAGGCAGGCTTATGTTATGGACGAAAAAGACAGGGGCATTTTATTGATGGCATTTTGAATGCACAGAGATAACGAGACGACTTCCTACGGCCGATTGTTGCGCCATACATCCAACAACATCACCTCATGTTGCAGCGTACCGTTGTACCGTTGTACTGTTGTACCGTTATTTTTGCAGCTCATTTATAGATTTTTACTACCTACCTGGGGGTTCTATAGAACAAACATGGAGAAAGATTATGCGACGATTAAAGGCAATCGAGCTGGCTGTCAAAGAAGAAAATAAAGCTTCTGCACGTAAGCTTGGTATAGACACGTTGAACCTTATTGTTTTCATCCGGGTATGTTCTCGTATGCATACAACACTGGAGGGCAAAAAGCTTCAACACCGCTATGCAAAGCCATGCGGTTGTGGTTGAATAATTAGACAAACAAAATAAAACCTAAACCATAGAAAAAGTCACATCAGACAGCTAACTGTATGTAGCTGCTTCCAGACCATTTACGATCGATTAGCTACAAGCAACAGGATGAAACTCCTCAGATATGACCGCCGCCAGATCACTATGGAGATAGCTACAATCATATGATCAACATGCCTTGACTTTACACAGCAAAAGCAAAGAAGGCATACAATCAATAGGGCAACTCTGAGCGCTCGACTCTTCAAACACCTTTTTATACTGATCGATCATCAACACAGCAGTTTGATGAGTCACAACAACCGAGTTACCGTTCAGCCATCTTAACCCCCGACAGGCTACTATTTCTAGCTTCACCAGATACTGACATGTCATAAACATATTCACAACCCAATGAGATCAACACATTTCAGAGTTACGAAGCAATGTCACGACGAACTGACAGCTTACACAGTGCAGGCTGCGTTAGCACTCTGTGTAGAGAACAGCGAGCTAATGACATCACAGTCAGGATGAGCGCAGCACCATGGCTTATAAACGGGCGACCATAAAGAAATAAAGTAATGAACTCATAGCCAACATGTGATCGGTTAGCCGTTTGTACAACCAGTAACATGTAAGAAAGCAGAGATTGCTATGAGCTAACCCTTAAGAGTTAGCTTGCAGACCGTTTCAAACAGCTAACAAGCTACGTGTAGAAACTCCTCAGATATGACCGCCGCCAGTTCAGTTTACAGATATGTACATTATTTGACCATCATGCCTCGACTTTACACAGCAGAAGCAAACAAGGCATACATATATATTAACACTTAACAGACTGGATCCCTGGATGGATAGATCATCCACTCTAACTCAGCCATAGACGGCAGCGTATTTTATCAGCTGGAAACCTATTAAATATTATTACTATCCTTTTTTCTTCTATTTCTGCAGTCTACAGCGCTGCACATATTAACCATGCAGATAGATTTTTCCTTCACCGCCGTACAGCGCTGATCTGTTGACAACTGTGAGTTAACAACAACAATAGTTAGTGGGGGCGATCCGTCTGTCTGCCCTCTATCTAGAAGCTGGGGGTTTGGTGTGTGGCGTCACGTTTCAGTGTGCCTATATATGAATCAATGGTGCGACGTTACCTTTAGTGGCCAAGAGGTAGTTGTAGATGGCGACCAATGACTTTTCTGGTAGGGTAAAATAAGTTTTATTTTCAACTAACTGTTGTGCTGGTGCCTTACTGCCAATTTTTCAGGAAGATTTTTTTTTTTTAAAGCAGCTGCTAGTGATAAGTACCTCTCACTGATGCAACTATTTTGATTTGTGGAGCAAAAGTCTTCTCCATTTTTGGTCGACCTGTGAGTCAAAGTCAATAGAACAATAAGTAGAAAAGGAAATGAAAAAAAATAGCTTCACTTTAGTCCGGACCAAAGGACTTTTCTGGTCTGAATACACCCTTAAACACAGTAGATGCTCAAATCAGTGACAGGTTTATGCAAACAGGCATCCAAACATGAAACAAATTGGAAGCCTTGCTCCTGACTCCCAAATTTGAGTAATGCAGCAGCACAGAAATACCCTGAACTACAAGTGGAAGACTTGAGAGTACAATTGGCAATGTATAAAAGTAAGTACAATATCCCCACTAGGCCTGGGCAGTATACCGGTTCATACCGAAAATCAATCTAAATCAATAAATCAAAGCTAAATGTTTATTTTCGTTATGATATGAAATTTTATTATACTGCTATACCTGTGAATAGCTCAGACAACTTCCGGAACTTTTGATGTGGGGAAGTGTTTAATTGGTGACCGATTTCACTGCTAAATGGTCTTTACCACAGTGGGAAAATAAAGTTTTATAACTAAGTACAGCTGCTGGCAGAAGCAAAGCACACAACGCTGATAAGGTAATTACAAGAAGAGGAGTCACGTCTGTAGTTTAGAAGTTTATCAGCTTTAAAAGGTCAGACGAGAATCGAACAGCATATCTATTACAAGCACTATTGCGAGTAACCAGTAGGGGGGAGTGTTGAGTGCTATTTGACCCTCTGTAGGTACACACAGTCAACGGCGGCAAAACCAGTAGGAAAGAAATCAGAAATGGAGTAAATATGTTTTACATAACATCTACGATACTTCTGCCGTCTTTTTTATGTTGTTATCTGAATATTAAACAGTTAATTGGTATTTCTCAATGTCAAGGTGCCTTGTCTACCAAGGCAATGACTCGATAGGCGAGGCACCTTGCTTATGAGCACCCTGTCCTTCCCTGGTCAACGAAAACGGTTAAATGGAACAGACTTGCCTCATGTTACCGCGGCTGCCGGCTTACGTGTTCTGTTTTCCTCTCCGCCCTTAATAGTAGCATAGTAAATGTATAATGAGCGTTTTAGTTTTTTTAAAATGTGTATATGTCGGTTAAATCAAATGTGTAGGCGAATGTAGCCACTCAAGCTGCAACTACTAAGCAACTAACCAACCATATATAACTGCTTTGGATCTAAAAAAAATAATCCTAACAATAAAAAATAAAACAAACATTTTAGATATAAGCCCCATAGCTTGCATTTAAACAGGAAATTTACCCCCAAAGTAGCTGCTGACGGCTTCTACCACGCTGTATTCTGGGAAGTTTTTGACCGAGGGAAGGCATCATGACACCTCACATGTATCCTTGGACAGTTAGCTAAACGGCAGACAAACAGAAGATAGATTCCTTGGTAGTATATGAAGATTAGAACACGTCATGGCGGCTCCTGATTACATATCTCCTAGGCAACCGGAGCGGGACAAGGCATGAAGGCGAGGCTCCTAGGCATTGAGAAACACCCAATAATCTCCTACACTCGCCATGTTTATTTTACTTCTTTACTTTGCCCCCTAGAGGGATTCTTCAGTACTACATGCAAAGGCGGTACAAATCACAATTTGCTGCTTGCTTCACTGTGATGTTAAAAAACAAGTTCACTTTCAGCCTTAGAACATCAACAATGTCTACTAGAATTAGGGGTGGGCGGTATGGCAACATTTTCATATCACTGTATTTTTAAAAAACATAACGGTATTATGGTATTTAAGGGTATTTTTTGTCAAACAAGATCGTTCATATCCACATTATCTTATAAAAATGAAGAATATAAAAATCCGCTTTAAATAGCCCATTTTACTGCCATATGGACTGCTTCATATTGTTTTTTCCAGACACAGGTGAATGATATGAAAATAATTTAAATGATTATGATCGTAGTAGGCATTCATGATGTTCTTGGGCTGAATGTATATATTTTTAAAACCTCACGTTGGCGCAAACAAAAAAATTGGATCTTGTAATTGCTTTGCATGTAGTACTGAAGAATCCCGCTAGGGGTCAGAGTATAGACTCAGACTGGATTTTGCCAATAAAAGAAGTAGAATAAACATGCTGACCGTAGGGGATTATTAGCTGGTTAATATTCAGATAAAAACATAAAAAAAGACGGCAGAAGTATCGTCGATGGTATGTAAAACATATTTACCGCTATTAATGATTTCTTTCCTACTGGTTTTGCCACCGTTGACCGCGTTTACCTACAGACGGTCAAATAGCACTCAACACTTCCCCCTACTGGTTACTCTCAATAGCGTTTATATGCCGTTCAGTTCTCGTTTGACATTTTAAAGCCGATAAACTTTTTAAACTATAGACGAGCCTCCGCTTTTTTGGAATTACTTCATCAGAATTGTGTGCTTCGCTCCTGCCAGCAGCTGTACTTAGTTCAAAACGTTATTTTCTACACTGTGTTGAAGTGTGTGTAGCAGTGAAATCGGTCCTGCCTGAAACTAGTTCCCTCATTAAACGTTCCGGAAGTTGTCTTAGCTAATCACCGGTATAGGGGTACTTTAAAAGTTCATATCATAACGAAAATAAACACCGGTTTTTGGTATGAACCGGTATACCGCCCAAGCCTAACTAGAATCATAATCATTTTAATGCTTTTCATATCATTCACCTGTGTCTGGAAAAAACAACAAGGTGCAGTCCATATGACAGGCTATTTAAAGCATTTTTTTATATTATTCATTCTTACAGGATAATGTGGATTTGAATGCTCTTGTATGAAAAAAATAGTGTAATACCGATATGTTTTTTAAAAATACCGTGATAGGAACATTTCGCCATACTGCCCAGCCCAAAAATCTGATTATCTGTTTTTAATTCTTCAAATTAAGATATGTGATGCTCCTTCATGTCTTTTAGTTTGTCTGACAGGCTCCGTTTTCTGAATGTATTGGTGGTACAGATTGAACTATTGTGATTCTGGCTACTGAAATTTAATTCAGCTTTGCTCAAAATGTAACTAATCAGTGAAGTTATAATATAACAAGTGGATTAAGAACTTTTTTAATATACATCAAAGTTGGTTTGGATACATTTTTTTCATGATTTTAAACTTGATTCTTGTTTTACTTGGGTTCTGTCTGTTGGATATTACAATATGTTTAATTATGTAAAAAGATTTATGAAAACATAGTAAAAAACATTTTATATCAAATCACAGAGTGGTTTTCTTTCCAAACTGACATCACAAAGATCAACATTCATCCAGTCCCACTCAAACAGCACATTCATTGCATACACAAATTGTTAGGCCACTTGAGTTATGTGCCTGATCTAGGGACTTTTTTATGTGTGGACACTGAAATCTAACCTGCAACCTTCTGATTACTATTGGACAAAAATCTGCTTTGCTAAAAGGGGGCATATACATTTTCACTGCACTGTATGAGTCAATACAAAGTAAAATTTGTTCACTATATTGTTATTGTGTTCCTTCAGATGATAAGCAGATGCTGCTGGTTAAATTAGAAGCTCCTGAAGAAAAGAGTCCTGATGTGGTCCTGCAGGTCCCAGAGCCCTCCTACATGAAAGAAGAAATGGAGGAAGTCTCGATTGGTCTAGAGGAGAAGCAACTCTTCGTGAAGGAGGAGAGTAATACTGACAGTTTTCCTGTCTTTACAACTTCCATCAAGAGTGAGGATGTTGATGCAGAGACCCATCTGTTCTCACTGCTTCCTGAACACCAAAAAGATGACTGTACAACAAGCAGATCAAACATCCAGATGACAGGAACAATTGGTGAAAATGGTTTTGGAGGAGCCAAATCTACCTGGAATCAAAATCTTAATGCCTATATTAAGATTTCCAGTTCCTCAGAGACTGAAGTTTGTGACGGTGATGAAGAATACAGGATTGTGAACAGTCCCATGTCAGAATCTGACTTGTATGACAGTGACAATGAATGGGAGAGCAGAGCTGGTGTGTCAAAAGGAAACACTATCAAAAAATCTTTCATCCGCTCTGATTGTGGTAAACAATTTAACAAGCACACTCATAAGAGACTGATGTCACATCATCCAAGAACAAACTCTTTGGTTGCTAAAAAATGTTTTAAGTTTAAGAAAACTGTAGACACACACGAGACTGTAGAGACAACGCAACCACCCTTTACTTGTAATGAATGTGGAAAAACTTTTAACAGAAACCAAAATCTAAACAAACACAAGAGAATCCACACGGCAGAGAAATCATTCTGCTGTGATATTTGTGAACACAGCTTTAGTCAAAAGTCACATTTAGACGAACACATTAGAATCCACACAGGAGAGAAACCATTTTGCTGTGATCTTTGTGGACACAGCTTTAGTTTAAAGTCAAGTTTAGAAAGACATAAGAGAATCCACACAGGAGAGAAACCATTCCGCTGTGATCTCTGTGGACAGAGATTTAGTCAAAAGACAGTGTTAGACAGACACCGGATAATCCACACAGGAGAGAAGCCATTCTGCTGTGATTTTTGTGGACAGAGCTTTAATAGAAAGTCACATTTAGACGAACACATTAGAATCCACACAGGAGAGAAACCATTTTGCTGTGATCTTTGTGGACACAGCTTTAGTTTAAAGTCAAGTTTAGAAAGACATAAGAGAATCCACACAGGAGAGAAACCATTCCGCTGTGATCTCTGTGGACAGAGATTTAGTCAAAAGACAGTGTTAGACAGACACCGGATAATCCACACAGGAGAGAAGCCATTCTGCTGTGATCTTTGTGGACAGAAATTTAGTCAAAAGACAGGTTTAGACAGACACAAGAGAATCCACATAGGAAGGAAACCATTCTGTTGTGATCTTTGTGGACACAGCTTTAACCGTAAGTCAAATTTAAACCTGCACAGGAGAATCCACACAGGAGAGAAACCATTCTACTGTAATCATTGTGGACACAGCTTTAGTCAAAAGTCAAACTTAGACAAGCACATGGTAATCCATACCAGAAAAAAATCATTCTAAGGTGATCGTATGTTTAAAAAAAAATCTGATTTACAACCCGAAATCAGAAAATAAAACTAAGACAAAATGGAAAACACAAATTAAAAAAGTATTGGTCTCTAACTTAACTTTGACTTGTGTTTCATTGCATACAGTATGCACACAAATAGTTAATGTCTTGTCTGGTACACTTCATTTCATTTGTAAGTAAACATCCTTTCCTGCAATTTTGACCTGCAAAATGATCCAAAAAAGGTTGGTACAAGAGCAATTTAGGGCTAGTAATCAGGTGAATTGATTAAAAATAGTTGTGATTTGAAAGAGGTGATGTCAACAGGTAATTGTGGTTATGATTTGGTATAAAAGCAGCATCCAATGAGCCTCTTAATTCTTTATGAGCAAAGCTGGGCCGAGGATCGCCAATTTGCCAACAAATACATGAGAAAATTATGTTTAAAAACAATTTTCCCCAAAGAAAGATGGAAAGAGAATTGAGGATTTCTCCTTCAACATAACATAATTAAAAGATTCAAGGAATCTGGAGGAATTTCAGTGGGCAAGGGACAAGGAAGCAAGCATAAATTGAACAACTGTGATGTCCGATCTCATTAAGAATTGTCATTCATCAATGGGGAGCCTAAGTCACGCCCTTCTACTTCTGGTCCATGGGTCAAATGGCATTTAAAACTGTACTGTGCCAAAAGGAAGCTCTATGTTAAGTGTTTACAAGTGCTCTTAGATTCCCTGGGCTCCAAGGCATCTGGGATGAACCGTGCACACAATGGAAACGTGTATTGTGGTCCGATAAATCATTCTTTCAGGTGGGGTTTTTTGGAGGAAAATGTGTGGGGTAGGGAAACTGTCAAAATATAAGTATATTCACAGGTTAAAATGTGTGCCCAATAGATTTGCATAATACAAATGTGTAAACTATTGAATGAAGGAAATCACATTAAACAAGTGTATATTTTCCCTGTGAAAATGCACTTTCAAAAGTTACAACTGAAACTAGAACTGTAAGCAGTTATGAAAGGATTCCTCACCCGTTGGAGCAAGTCTACACCTGGCCCCACCCCTCCTCATTCATCCCTCCCCTGCTTCACGTCAGCCCTGCATCATTGGGTGTCTTTTCGCACAGCAACAGTGGTTAATTTGCAGGACAGACTCTAAAAGGTTTGGCCCTTTCAATGCATTTTGCCTACAGGTGGTATTAAAATTCCATCCACATGAAATCCACCCATGGTAAGCTGCTCCCAGCTCCCAACCAGCACAGCTACCATCCTATGCTCAAATACTGTGCTTAAGAGTCAAGTGATGGAAGATATTTTTCACTTGTTAACTGGTAGTTTTAAGGAAGATGGATGGAGCAAATCACAATACTATGAAGAAACCATTGAAGATACTTCTGAAGCCCCAACCTTAAAGGGATACTTCAGCATTTAGCATTAAGCTTTGTATCAGTAGAAAACCAGCAGTATTTTTCGAATGACTGTGCCCCCCTCCCCCATATACCCCTGAGAGGGAGAGATTTGTGCATTTTTATGCTTGAAAAAAGTCCTCTGATGATGCAAAAATCGTCATTTTGCGTCATCTGAGGATTTGTTTTGGCCAGAGGCATAAGACTACAGCCAGTATTGAGTGCTAGTTCCGCATGTTTTCACCACGCCCATATGGGGAGGGATCTCGGCTAGTTTTGAAGTTGAAATGGCAGAAGGGGATTTTGAAGATGTGTTGCGAGAATCGGATGCTACCTATACGAGCCGCAATACACCGATGAACAGTTGCGGATGATGGAGGAACAGGAGGCCTTCAGAGCAGCTGAGGAGCATGTGTAAGTCAACACACTAGTTTTGAACCTACTCCAGGATCCCGAATATCAACTTGAAACGCCAGCCAAAGCCCGCAGGGACAAACGGACGGCTTAGTTCTTCCCACGAACTCAGCTGAGCTATTGTTGTTATATTGATATCTACTTTAGCATACTGTAGGTGGAAATATTTTGCACTGCTAACGTTGAGCTTACTGTTTTGCAGACAACACCGTCTAACAGCCTACCGTCACTTTATGCAGTGAGTTCTGCAAGGCGAGAGACTTGGCAAAGGCTGTCGTCCAGTTTTGCCTACCTGTGTTGTTTTGGACATGAGACGAAGATTCCCCGCTCCTGACGGTCAATACTGTGGATATCAGGAAACTGCCGAAGCTATTGAAGAGTTTTGAGTGTTAAAAATGTTAAGTGTGAGAACTCAGAACTAGGATGTGAAACCAAGATAAACTCTGGGGTTGAAGAGCACGTTTTGTCAATAATGATCTCAGGTGTTTTCATGGAAGAGGGACGGGTTCGATACTGTTTTGAAGAGTTCTGTCTCCTTACCACAATCTGAGCTGTTTTAGAATAATATGAAAAATCATTATTAATTGTTTACCGATTTATTTAACAGCGGCAGAGGGTTTACATATTCAGAATACAGACTACACAGACATGATGGTTCGTCAAATACCTTTCATCTTTAAACACAAAACAGAAACTTTCAAAGTTATTGTGATGTTTAGAGAAGCCGTAAAGTTTATTCAATCTCCCATAAATCAGTGCTTACGCAGTTTACGCAAGTGTTCTTCTTCTTCCTTGTGTTCGAGACATCCATGCAGAGAAATCAACACTACTGCCCCCTATGGTCACAAATTCTGATGAGTCACAGATTTTGGTGTAACACCTGCCCTGATCTGCATGGTATCCTAGGCGAAAAGGGATTTTGGCGCCCCCTACTGCCCAGAACAGAAACGTCACTCAATAACTGGATTACATTGCAAAAAATATTTATTTATACTAAAATGAACAGTATAAATAGAACAGTGCAAAAAATCGTTGCTTATGTTACTTGCATTGGATTATATTTTTACTGCTGTACTGTACTGTACTGTACCTGGATCTACGTTTTGATTCTGCCTTTCACTTCCAAGAGTGCTACTTCTTGCTGCATGACTGGCTGCTGCCGTTAAAAACATAAAGGTCAGTTTAATTTTAAGTACCATACCACGTTTATTATAAAGCACATCTAAAAGACAGCTTGGGAATCAACCAAGATGCTGTACAGACAGCATTTAAACAGCATATAAATAACAAGAAAACGTAAAGGATTATAATGAGCAGAATAGGATCACTTGCAGATATATAAAACACATAAGAATAAAATGAATTAGAGGGAAATGCTAAGGAATGGAGGTAAGTTGTAGTAGACTTTTTCAACAAATTCACCAACATGTCTGATTTTTATGTTTACATTTTTTCATTTGTTTCAAGTATTCCACAACGCAGGACGACATCACTTTTAATTTGAGCATATTTAACCTGATCCTTCTCTATTTGAATGTGTACAAAGAATGTGAAAAGCAGCAATGTCCCCAGAAAAGAGTACGGTTGGTTACCCTATTTAAAATTCAAATCAGTATACTTCTCTCTCCTAAGTGTTTTGTAATGGCTTTTGTGTAAGCACAATATTGTCCCATTACATTGTTCACAAAATATGCACTGTGCAAGTATTGCATCAGAATACATCATAAAGGGTAATAGTAATGCATTGATTAAAAAAGCCCTAATGCTTTGTTGATTTAACTTACATTCTTCAGGTGCTGAATCCCCTGGTGCTGACATCTCCTCTGCAGAAGCTAGTGCCTGATGTGGTTGTAAACATTTTCTTAATGCATCTGGACAGATAAAAAAATGTATTTATTTGATTACATTCTAGTTGTACAGATAGCTGATCCATAATACTGCAATACATTGCAAATGCTAAGTAGTAAGCAATGTACTAAAGTTGGATAAACTTGAACTGATGACATACATTCATATAATAAGTGGGGGGGCACAATACTAACAGCTTGATAGCCCTTTAGTCTCAGCCAAGGAAAAATGTTCACAATTTAATGTGTATTAAATAAATACCTCTACTTTGGGGCCATTTTTCCTCCTCTTCCTTTCTTCGTTTCCTGAAGGATGCTCCACTGGGCTTGCTTTGCCTTTTCATTTTACCAGTGACAGCATCGCAGGGTCATCATGCATTATCAATAACAACTACCGGAGGGAGGGATGCGCGCCCCTCCCCCACCTTACTTGAACACAGCAGGTGGCCTATGGGCCGCCAGATTCATACAGCAAAACTTGTGGGTTTTTTTTTAATTATTATTATTATTAACTTATTTTGCTCTCTACATGAAATGAATGGTGTGTCTAACGGTTTGTAAAGAAAGAAAGAAAGAAAGAAAGAAAGAAAGAAAGAAAGAAAGAAAGAAAGAAAGAAGGAAATTTGGCGCCCCCTCCAGCAGAGGGCGCCATAGGCAATGGCCAAATCCACCTATGCCCAGAACCAGCCCTGTTAAAGACAGTTCATTGTTCATTTATTTCCCTTCTATTTGCAGTCTCTTCTGTCCATTGATGACTTTTTTCTGTTCCTGACTTGTCACTGGGTCTGATCCAGAAGGATCTGGGACATAGGTTTGGAAACCATCAGTCAACAGTTGGCCGGATCATAAACACCTGGACATATTATCTGCACAATGTGCTCGGAACTGTGTGGGCATTTGGCTGGATGAGGAGACTTTAAAAAAAAAACATGCCAGATGTTTTCCACCAGTATTTTGACACTCACGTCATCGACTGCACTGAGATACGATGCCAAACGCCTGACTCTCTCCTACTGCAAAGCGAGATGTTCTCTCCTACAAGTCACAGTCACACAGCACTTTTAAAGGCACTGATTGGAATGGCCCTGACGTTTGTGTTGTGTCTATATGAAGGAAGCATCGGTGACAGAGAACTCCTCAAGCAGTGTGGTCTGGTGTCACTTCTTAAGCCATCCATGGCCATCAGGGTGGACAAGGGTTTCGTGGTGGAAGATGTTGTTCCCTGCAACGTCCAAATACCTGCCTTTCTCAGGAATAAATCTCAGCTGTCTGTGGCAGAAGTCAGGAAGACACAGTCCATTGCCCGACTGCGAGTGCATGTTGAATGCGTCATCCGCAGAGTGAAGGAACACAAACTATTTCGCACAGAAATCCCCCTATCAATCACTGGCAGCATCAATCAGCTGTTTTCAGTGGCTTGCCTCTTGGTAGACTACAAAAATGGGCCGCTTGTAAAAGCCTGGATCAAAACCTAGTTGGGCAGTACAAAGAGACTGTAAAAATATTTAATGTTGCTCTATGATTTGAAGGATTTTTATGATAATCAGTTCCTCAGTATCTACAGTACTCGAGTAGATTTTTTGTCCTAGCACTTTTAAAAAATTTGATCGCTACGTTTTCCTTCCACTTAGACGTAACATTACTCTCAAACTTGATTAAATATTTTGGCTATTTTAGTTATGACGTAAAGGTGATAGTACTTTATGTATATAGTGTGTTGCAGTAAAGTTATCATTAAGTGCAATTCATTAATCATCAGCATTTAATAAATTGCACGTTTTTGAAAGAAATGTGTATGGTTTATAGTTAAATAAAGGGTTTTATACACGTGACATCTAAACATTCTCAACAGCTTATGGTTTAAAACAGAGGCAGAGGGGAGCCATCGAGTATTTAAAGTTAAAGTAAACTATGGTTAAACTAGAAGTTTATCAAATCATTTATAGGATTAACCAGTTTAATGTTGGCTCAAAACCAAGACCTTTTTTCATTTAACTAGTTAATTGAATCAGATACCCTAGTTTGAAGACGTTAGAGAAAAACATATCACATCGCTGTTTAAGACCATCTAACATAACTTTGTCCCTGTAGATGCGCTCAACAAGCATATCATCTGAAGCACACACAGCAAAGTCACACCACTGGAGACCAGTGGTTAGAAGTGGCGGTAGTCTTCTGGAGGCAGTTTTGGAAACGGAGGAGCATCTTTGAGAGCAGTAAGACCACTGGCTGATGGTCGAGGATGGTGGTTAGAAAATATGCTTCCAGCTTGCACTTTGCCAAAGACCTAGTCCACAAATGGTTTATCAGGCAGAGATTTCCATGTAGCATATGAGGGGAAGGCTCTCTGGATCAAATCCAGTGTAGTGAGTTTGAGGGTGGACGGAACTGGCAGCTCACCATTGTAGGCCTTGTATAAGGTGGACCTAAAAGACACACACAAACACACAAAAATCAATCAAACAAAACTGTATGAATGGCTGGAATTTCACATATATTAAAAGTTATTTTGAGCACTTTTATGTTGCCAAGAAAGAAATTATTTGCCAATGGATATAGTATTTTTACAGCTAGAGTAAAAAAAGTACGTAGAGATATTAAAATTAATGAATAAATGTAATTTAACAAGAAATATGTTTTTTCTTATTTCAAGTGCAAACATATTTATTCCATAGGTGGATAATTTTTACTTGGCAAGATAAAAGTACTCAAATTAAGTTAAAATATTCCAGTAATTTTAACTGATCAAGATATAACTGTTTGCGGTGTATAGCCACACACACAAAATATGCTGAAAACGGCTCATTCCATGGTATCATGTACTTGGTTTTAATCTATGTTTTAAGATTCTTTTTAAAGCCTATCATAATGAAGATGTCGCTGTGTGGAATATGTCTGTGTTAAACTGACAGTAGGCCGTCTAACAGAAAGACACAGGCATACATACACTATTGGGCCACACTAAGAAGTATGCATTATTCCGCTTGCTGCGTTGTGTCCTTGTTTAGCTTTGACGACAACCAGAGCGTCCACAGGACCAGGCTTCACTCCCCTAAAGATAGGAGTAGTATAATTAGCACACTCAACAATTGAACATTTTGTGCAGTAAATTTTAAAAAAATATATAAAATCCAAACCATGGTATGCGGTTTAAGCCACTTCTGTTCCGTATCAGTGCACGAAAGGACAGGCGGGACCACTGGCATCCTTTTTTCAGAGTAGTGTGCTGTTTGATACAACAAAGCAACCATGGTTGCACATTTCTTGTCCAGCAGCACAGGAGCAGGAACTCCCCATGGAGGACAACTGGCACTGAATCACGCAGCGTCATCTAGAACACATAGGAAAATGTTAAAGGGTTTTAAAGGCAAAAATGTAATATACATGTAATAGAAAATGAACACAATAAAATAAAAACATGATAGCTGAATAGATTTAAGGAGAAACCAGCTTAGTTGTTCATTGCATATAAAGTGCCAATTAAGATTAAAAATTCTGTCTTCAATTGAACTGAATACTGAAGAAACAAAAAAAAATGTTGCTGCCTATTGAAATCGCTTCTGTAACCAACCAAAAGAAGCCATTATGCATAGAATCCTAGTCACACCTTTAAGCTACCTTTTGTTTGCAGTGCCAATGTTTCAGCTTCATAACCCACTACTGCAACCTATTTACTGCATTTTACTTTTTTTTAAAACTGTGGTTGACTCAGGATCATAATTGTGGAGACAGACATACTCAGTGTCTGCCTTACTTCAAGCTATGTATGTCATTACAACCGGCTGTAGAGCAAGCGCATACCATTCTGTATTGTGAAATGTCAAATACCCCTAAAAATACATCTTTTTTGTTTACACACGATGCTGCTACCACTATTTTATGACATTTTATTTAGTACAGACTACCATGGTTTTTACTACGCACAGTAAAAACTAATGCAAGGGTGTTCAAGCTGAAACGAAGTAATGTCTGACACTTTTGAAAAGACAGATTTAATGTTAACAGAAGGTTAAATATGACACTGATCCTGTGTCCCACTCTCAGCTGATGCGGTGCCTCTCCCTTCTTCATCAAGTGATGACACCGGGCTCTAACTGTCACCTCGCCTGTCAGTGGGCATTTTCCTGACACGTAAAGAAAATTAAAAACACAATGAACGAAACACATGTCTTCAAAATATAATGATTATATTTTATATATTTTATATTATATTTTGTAGCATATTGATTAAATCAATATGTTACAATTCGGTCTTACAGAAAGCATTTTGATAAATCCCTGCTTTGCTAATTTGCTATTTATCATTAGCACAACTTACCTTCAAAGTGACATAAATATGACAAAAAATAAAATTTTAAATCCTTTCTCCATCTTGCTCAGTGTTATAGAGCTATGCAGCAAACAAGGCACCTGACATCATTGACACTAACTCTTTGAAGCTCCAACAAACGCCTTGTGAACTCCAAAGACTCAGCCATTTTCTTTGTTGACAACACTACTGCGCCACCAACCAGAAGTAAAAGGCCTCCCCAGGAAAAACGCGGAAGTGATGCGTGCATATAGCCTATACTTAGTTCTTCATTAACAGTTTTAATAAGATTTAGGTAATCGTCATTAGTTCAAACTATGTTAGTATCATCTGCAAAGAAGAACATTTTAATGATTTTGATATTGCAAATATATCGTTAATGTACAACAGGAACAAATTAGGTCTCAACACTGATTCCTGGGGTACACCACAAGCAATGTCAAGACTCTTAAATGTGAAGTGACCAATATTGACATATTGAACCCTTCCACTTAAATAACTTTTTAACCAGTTCAGTGCCACATACATAGCGCCAACTCACAACAAATGTCATCATGCAGACGATTGCACAAATTATCATTTTCACATGTTTGATTTAGTTTCTTCGGCTCCATGTCACGCACAGATTCTGGGAGTCTCAATTCGCTGCTGCTCCACATAAATCGGAAAAAGGTCAAAAGAAACACAGAAACTTCAATTTATAAAAGCATGGAGTTATGAGAGGGATTGGAGGCGCATATTGTCTGTGACTCTGAAAGCTTTACATATTAAAAACGCTCCACATAGAACACTGCTGTAGGCAACCCAGACACTCATCACATTTCATTTCCATGGTGGATTTGCTTTCCCTTTTCTGGAGAGTCTTCTTCATTGGTTCAAAAAATTTAGACGACCTAACCTGACTTTTACGCACCTGCTTTAACTGTGAATACAACACAGTCATTTGTGCTCAAGACAGTCCACTGCCGTCGTTTACCACTCACACAGTAGTGGCAGACTGGAGCGTGTCCGAACGCACCGCTTCAACGACCGTTCTAATTGCACCACGACCGTTTGGTATCTAACAGTTAAGTGGCTGCAATTCTAAACCCGCCTCCTCGGACTACTAAATAAAGAATAGGCATTGGGCGTTTCATGCCAGTAAATAAAACTCCTTCTTGTATCAAAACATTGAATTAAACAGCTCATGATTTTATTTTATTTTTGGATCTTTCTGTAGTGGTCCGCGGGACCCAAGGACAAAGCTTCCAGATTTAAGCTAGAAGAGTTAAGGTTTCCATAAATACCATAACACAGACAGCCTGTTTTAACCAATATCAGCTGTGTCTGAGCAGCTTGTATTTATTTGGTCAACCATTTTATGCTACAAATCCAGAGGAGCACTGCTTCGGTTGTCAATTGCGCGGCTGTTCATCCTAAAGCTCGGTTTCACCTCAATCAGAACTGCGAGTCGAGACAGAAGAAGAACATACAAGTGGAGATTGACAGTATGAGAGACATGGGAGGTGCTGTTCTGCTTTGAATCAATGAAAGCTATACTTCTTTAAACACCACAGTATTGAAAAACTTCCGGGTGCATTTTACCAGGAAAACAAACATTTTTAGGAAAAAATGAAGACGAAGTGAGGGTTAACACATGGAAGTGGTGGAATAGAATCTTAAGCAGAGCGCACAGCTAAACCAACCATTCTGATTACGCCATGGACATGTGGAAGTTTGCTGTGCCAAACTCCGTGGCGCACTTCTAAACCTGCCTCTACGAACCTACAGTATTTATGATGTAAAGGAGATGCTTTGCACGTTTTATGGGAGTAGAAAAGATGAAAGTCTTATTTCACAACAATTTACTGTTCCTTTTCTAAATTATTTAAAATAATAAAATAAAACCGCAGAGAAAGGGAGAAAGAAGCCCTACTGTTGAGCCTGCCGCCTGCTCACTTATGCATGATGACACTTGGAATGTTTAATGTCAATAAAAAAACAAGACATGTTCCTTTTACAACGGTTTATTTAACATATTTTACTTTCATCACATCTTTATTTGGTGATTCACCTGCAAGGGTCTTTCAGCCAACGCTTCCAGGTCTCAGGGAGCAGAGATGAATTAGTTTCCACTGTGATCATGATTGAGATGGGATGCTAGGCTAGATATCAGAGATGGTGACCATCCAGTGTTTCATTCATCAATGATTTGATGCCGTCTCTAGAAGCTCGCCTGCGTCTACAGACATTTACCAAAGCATGGGGTAATGCCGGTGTGTTATTCCAGAATCTGTGACCCATCAGAATCTGTGACCCTAGCATGTCTGAGCATTCTGAGCTGAGTTCCCGAATGTGAATTTTGTGCCCTTACCCAGAGTCCTTTGCCTAATCAAAACTTCCTGGCCTGCTAAAGCTAAATATACCTAAAAATAAGCATGCCAAAACTAAGATTGCCTAAAGCTCATCGAAGCGTCACAGATTCTGATGGGTCAAAGATTCTGGTGTAACACCGGATTACCATAATTTGCTGTAATAAGGAACAGAGAGGACATCCAACACAAACTCTGACGTATTTCATGTGTGGTTGCGAAGGGACACAGAGGACAATTCGAGTTGGAGTTTGTGTCTAAGGTCCAGGTTCTCTTTCTCCATCAGAACGCACGGATGGCTTTAGTTATTTGAAGATAGAGGCCCGAAGTATTCTGTTTATTTTCAATATGATCCCAACTGAATATGGACGAAGCGTTTTGTGTTGCACACAAACCAACCGCGCCTTAGTCTGTGGTGTTGGTGTTCACTCTGTGCTCCTCTGAGTCAGGTTCAGCCTGTAATGTAACTTCAAACAAAAGATGGCAGGAAGTCTCTGTCCGCTGTTGCTCGGCACAACACGGGAAATGTTGAAGGTAACGACGAGGCTACCAGGGCACTCGTATCTGACACGCAGAGAGAACCAGAAGCCAAAGCGCACGAGGCATAGCTCAGCTCTACAGACCATTGCCTTGTTTTCGTTCATAGCGCAGCCAAATGAGGAGAATTTGTTCAGTTGCAGAAAACGTCCGTGTGAAACAAACGACTGAAATGTTGTCCTTGTGCACCTGTCTTTTTATGCGCATCCTCATCCTAATCGCCTCCCTCAGTGGGCGGAGTTTAACCAAAGATATCTAACCAAAGTTCCTCCTTCTATTTTACTCATTGACACCGCGCCACAGCAAAATAAGTTATTGTACAGCTTTGTAATTAGAATATTTTTACTTATTAAATTATCTTAAAGTGTAGTTTAAAAAATTGGGAAAATCATTTTTTTAGTGCGAAAGGCGTTTGAACAGAAACTCTTATTGGAATTCAGTAAGAGAGAAGTGATCAGGTGATCGCCAGTATTTGAATAATTTAAATTTTTTGTCTCTTTTAGTTTCTTGCTATTAGGTTCTGCATAAATATGAATTTGTTGGTTATAAAGTTTGCTTGTTTCTGATGATCTATCTTTTTCAAAAACAGAATTTATTGTGGTTATAATGTAACAAAAATGTGAAAAAGTTCAAAGGATAGGAATGTATTGTCAAAGACTGTTTTTATCTTCACTACAACAGGAAGGCATGTCTGTAACTCTTCTATCCATTGGACCTTTTAATGATAAAAACAAAAAAAATACTTGAAGTCGACAAATTTCTAAAAACATCATATTTTCAGATGATATTTTATATTATTCAAAACTGCCTCATCTGTCGATGTTTTGAGAGATGCGCGATCACCAAACATGGCAGGAATATTTTGTCAGGTATGCGTTTTCAGCATAACACCTGCCGGTCTTCGGTTAAGCATAGATTAAAACTGCCTGACCAGTTAAAAAACAACTCGTGATTAGTTCAAATTGATTTCTAATCAGAGAATAGTTATTAAGACAGAATGTTTCTCTATTTTCGGACCCAAAGTGCAGTCGTGAGCAACTAGGACGTCAGATCAGATGCCCAGTTCACGTATGAAGGTGCTCATGTTTTACTTCCTCAAACAGCTCCATAGTGAACACTGCTAGATTTGCCCCATACTCTTGTCATATCTAAGGTAGACATGTATACTTTTTTTCTGGAGCGTCTTCGATCAGACAGAGTAACTTTTACGCACTAACTGCGACTCCAACGGCGAGTTCAGCAGCGCGGTAACCGGGGATCTAGGGAGTGCCGCACTGTCCTCGCTTATGGCTCACATAGGAGTGGCAGAATGGAGCTTTGGGTAGAGCGCACCGCTTCCACCACCGTTTTGATTGCGCAACGGCTTTACTCCAGGCTGTGCTTCACTAAACTCAGCCGTGCACTTCTAAACTTACTTTTCCTTACAAAGCATATCAGAGACACGTTGGCCGTTTTATTCCAATAAAAAACAAAACAATGAAAAGTTCAGTTTACATCACAACAGTTTATTAAGCAGTTGATGAATATGTTTTGTTATCACATCTTTTTCGCGGTGGTCCATTTCCACCTCTTACCTGAAGAGTTTAAAGAGTTGGTGTTTCCAGTCACGTGTAGTTTGAGTCGGTTATGAGTAGCCAACTCTTCTTTGGTCATCCATTGCAGGCTGCGACTCCAGAGGCGCGCGACCTCTGACAGACCAGGTTATAGTGGTAAGCGTATATGCAGTGGGTACCGCACACCGTAAGGGAAACCGTGATGTAAAGGTTGCACGGTGTGGGATTAGAGGTTTGGATTAGAAAATCGGACGTTTATTGATGATCGTTTTGAAAATGCCAAACTGCGAGGAAGTGCTGCCGTTTGTATACAGATCTTAAAGTCTGACCCGTTCGCGCAAACAAGCGTCGCTCCTTTCTCTGATGGAGGTGCTCACTCTACGCTCCTCTGATCGGGGTTCACGCTGAACTGTAACATCAGATGACATATCGAAGTGAGCCTCGGTCCCCTGCTTCTTTGCACGATTCGGAAAACATCATAAGTAATCACGAAGCTGCCCCCACCGAGTTCGTAGCTGAAACAGAGACGGAACGCTAAGATAAAGGCGTTCAGCTCAAAGTGCTGGAGTTCAGAGCCACACACCGTTCCTCTGTTTCCGTCCATAGTAGCCAGAGAAACCTCAGTTGATGAAGTCATGCAGAAACAAATATTTTCAGTTTCACAGTGACAGGGTGTTGATCTGAGAATAAGATAAAATAGACGACACCAGCTTCTACACCATGATTATTCGTCCCCAGTAGGAGGAGCTTAAAAACAGTGGGATACCTGCTCTTCTTTTCATATTCCTCCAATAATGTACAACCAAGCTGCTTTCGGTTTTCTAACCTGTCAGGCTCCGACCGACCAACTGAGCGGCTTATTTCCCCCTTGAAAGACTTCGTTTATCCGATCAGCCGCTCCTTCCTTTTTAACTTATCTTTGGGTCAGTGAGACTGAACTGTTCTGTTTATTCTAATTAGACTTGAACCAGCATTCCTTTACGCTCGGTGCGGTGAAAGATTCTCCTGCATGCAGATGATAGCAAGAATAATCATTTGCACATGTTTGATTTTAGTTTCTTCGGCTCCATGTCGACGCACGGATGGAGGGAGTCCCCATCCGCTGCTGCTCCACATTAAGCGGAAAAGGCAAAAAGAAACACAAAAGCTCCCGTTTAGAAAAGCATGGAGTTATTAGAGGGATTGGAGGAGCAGATGGTCTGTGACTCTGAAAGCTTTACATATTGAAAACGCTCCACATAGAACTCTGCTGTACGCACCACAGACACTCATCACATTTCCATAGCGGATTTATTTTTATTTTTGTCTGAAGAGTCTTCATTGGTTCCGAAAATGTTGACGACCATCAGAACGCACGGATGGCTTTAGTTATTTGAAGATAGAGGCCCGAAGTATTCTGTTTATTTTCAATATGATACCAACTGAATATGGACGAAGCGTTTTGTGTTGCACACAAACCAACCGCGCCTTAGTCTGTGGTGTTGGTGTTCACTCTGTGCTCCTCTGAGTCAGGTTCAGCCTGTAATGTAACTTCAAACAAAAGATGGCAGGAAGTCTCTGTCCGCTGTTGCTCGGCACAACACGGGAAATGTTGAAGGTAACGACGAGGCTACCAGGGCACTCGTATCTGACACGCAGAGAGAACCAGAAGCCAAAGCGCACGAGGCATAGCTCAGCTCTACAGACCATTGCCTTGTTTTCGTTCATAGCGCAGCCAAATGAGGAGAATTTTTTCAGTTGCAGAAAACGTCCGTGTGAAACAAACGTCTGAAATGTTGTCCTTGTGCACCTGTCTTTTTATGCGTATCCTCATCCTAATCGCCTCCCTCAGTGGGCGGAGTTTAACCAAAGAAATCTAACCAAAGTTCCTCCTTCTATTTTACTCATTGACACTGCGCCACAGCAAAATAAGTTATTGTACAGCTTTGTAATTAGAATATTTTTACTTATTAAATTATCTTAAAGTGTAGTTTAAGAAATGGGGAAAATCATTTTTTTTAGTGCGAAAGGCGTTTGAACAGAAACTCTTATTGGAATTCAGTAAGAGAGAAGTGGTCTGGTGATCGCCAGTATTTGAATAATTTAAATTTTTTGTCTCTTTTACTTTCTTGCTATTAGGTTCTGCATAAATATGAATGTGTTGGTTATAAAGTTTGCTTGTTTCTGACGATCTATCTTTTTCAAATACACAATTTAATGTGGTTATAATGTAACAAAAATGTGAAAAAGTTCAAAGGATAGGAATGTATTGTCAAAGACTGTTTTTATCTTCACTACAACAGGAAAACATGTCTGTAACTCTTCTATCCATTGGACCTTTTAATGATAAAAAAAAAAAATACTTGAAGTCAACATATTTCTAAAAACATCATATTTTCAGATGATATTTTATATTATTCAAAACTGCCTCATCTGTCGATGTTTTGAGAGATGCGCGATCACCAAACATGGCAGGAATATTTTGTCAGGTATGCGTTTTCAGCATAACACCTGCCGGTCTTCGGTTAAGCATAGATTAAAACTGCCTGACCAGTTAAAAAACAACTCGTGATTAGTTCAAATTGATTTCTAAACAGAGAATAGTTATTAATACAGAATGTTTCTCTATTTTCCGACCCAAAGTGCAGTCGTGAACAACTAGGAAGTCAGATCGGATGCCCAGTTCACGTATGAAGGTGATCATGTTTTACTTCCTCAAACAGCTCCATAGTGAACACTGCTAGATTTGCCCCATACTCTTGTCATATCTAAGGTAGACATGTATACTTTTATTCTGGAGCGTCTTCGATCAGACAGAGTAACATGACTTTTACGCACTAACTGCGACTCCAACGGCGAGTTCAGCAGCGCGGTAACCGGGGATCTAGGGAGTGCCGCACTGTCCTCGCTTATGGCTCACATAGGAGTGGCAGAATGGAGCTTTGGGTAGAGCGCACCGCTTCCACCACCGTTTTGATTGCGCAACGGCTTTACTCCAGGCTGTGCTTCACTAAACTCAGCCGTGCACTTCTAAACTTGCTTTTCCTTACAAAGCATATCAGAGAAACGTTGGCCGTTTTATTCCAATAAAAAACAAAACAATGAAAAGTTCAGTTTACATCACAACAGTTTATTAAGCAGCTGATGAATATGTTTTGTTATCACATCTTTTTCGCGGTGGTCCATTTCCACCTCTTACCTGAAGAGTTTAAAGAGTTGGTGTTTCCAGTCACCTGTAGTTTGAGTCGGTTATGAGTAGCCAACTCTTCTTTGGTCATCCATTGCAGGCTGCGACTCCAGAGGCGCGCGACCTCTGACAGACCAGGTTATAGTGGTAAGCGTATATGCAGTGGGTACCGCACACTGTAAGGGAAACCGTGATGTAAAGGTTGCACGGTGTGGGATTAGAGGTTTGGATTAGAAAATCGGACATTTATTGATGATAGTTTTAAAAATGCCAAACTGCGAGGAAGTGCTGCCGTTTGTATACAGATCTTAAAGTCTGACCCGTTCACGCAAACAAGCGTCGCTCCTTTCTCTGATGGTGGTTCACGCTGAACTGTAACATCAGATGACATATCAGAATCAGAATCAGAATCGGTTTTATTGCCATTGTTTGAGAACAAGTTCACAAACTAGGAATTTTTTCCGGTACAGTTGTGCACATAAAACATTTAACATAAGCAAAAAAAAAAAAAAAAAAATAATAATAATAATAAAATAAAAAGAATGAGCCATAAGGCTAAAGTCTTTATAAATATTATAATCTGTAAGTATATAAAAGAACTATGAAAAGATAAACATCCCTTTTAACATGAGAACAGCAGCAGGGTTCCATTCACAGATGTGCAGGTGAATGACAGCAGCAGATCTAAGTGTGATCAGACCACACAGTGCAGTAAAATAAAGTTACATAGTGCAGATGGTTCTATCCTACATGGGTCTTTAACTGAACTATCGGGTCTTGTTATTGTTCATGAGTCTGATGGCGGAGGGGAAGAACATGTTCAGGTGGCGGGAGGTGTGGGTCTGGATGGACCGTAGCCTCCTGCCTGAGGGGAGGAGGGAGAATAGTCGGTGTCCAGGGTGAGAAGAGTCAGCTGTGATCCGACCCACACGCCTCCGGGTCCTGGAGGAGAACAGGTCCCGGAGGGATGGGAGCCTGCACCCAATCACCTTCTCAGCAGCACGCACGATGCGCTGCAGTCGGTGTTTGTCCCGGTCTGCGGCGCCGGGGAACCACACGGTGATGGAGGAGGTGAGGATGGACTCGATGATGGCCGTGTAGAACTGCACCAGCATCTCGGTCGGCACTTTGAGTTTCCTCAGCTGCCGCAGGAAGTACATCCTCTGCTGGGCCTTCTTGATGAGGGAGCTGATGGTTGGCTCCCACTTGAGGTCCTGGGTGATGGTGGTGCCCAGGAAACGGAAGGAGTACACGATGGAGATGGGGGTTGGAGAGTCCATCAGGGTGAGGGGATACGGTGGGGCTGTGACTTTCCTGAAGTCCATGATCATCTCCACTGTCTTCTGGGCGTTCAGCTCCAGGTTGTTGTGACTGCACCAAGAAGCCAGCCAGTCCACCTCTCTCCTGTAGGCGGACTCATCACCGTCTGAGATAAGTCTGATGAGGGTGGTGTCGTCCGCAAACTTGATCAGCTTTACGGACTGGTGACTGGAGGTGCAGCAGTTTGTATACAGCGAGAAGAGCCAGGGGGAGAGTACACAGCCCTGAGGAGTCCCAGTGTTTGTAGTCCGATTGTCCGAGACAATCTTCCCCAACCGCACGTGCTGTCTCGGGTCCGACAGGAAGTCAGTGATCCACCTGCAGAGGGAGTCGGGCACGCTGAGCTGGTAGAGCTTGTCTCGTAGCAGTCCAGGGAGGATGGTGTTGAAGGCAGAGCTGAAGTCCACAAACAGGATCCTGGCGTAGGTTCCTGGGGAGTCCAGATGCTCCAGGATGAAATGGAGGGCCAGGTTCACTGCATCATACACAGACCTGTTGGCTCTGTAGGCGAACTGCAGTGGGTCCAGGAGGGGGGCGGTGATGTCCTTGAGGTGGGGCAGAACCAAGCGCTCAAATGACTTCATGACCACAGACGTCAGCGCCACCGGCCTGTAGTCATTAAGTCCTGTGATCCGTGGCTTTTTGGGGACAGGGACGATGGTGGAGGTTTTGAAGCAGGACGGCACGCGACAGTGCGCCAGGGAGGTGATGAAAATGTCCGTGAACACGGGGGCCAGCTGATCCACGCAGTGTCTCAGGGTGGAGGGGGAGACACCGTCCGGCCCGGGGGCCTTCCTCCTGTTCAGCCTCAAAAACTGTCGGCGCACATCCTCCTCCTGGATGGAGAGGGCAGGGGGGGAGGAGGGGGGGTCTGAGGAGTCCTTTGATGAAGTGCTGGGGTCGTTGATGGTTGGGGTGATGGTGGGGGGAGCAGAGGTGTGAGGAGCAGACGGCTGTTCAAAGCGGCAGTAGTGTGTATTCAGGCCCTGGGCCTGTAGTTTGTGAGAGCCCTCAACCCCCTCCACACGGCTGCAGAGTCATTGGAGCTAAAGTGTTCCTGTATACGGTTGGAGTACACAGATTTTGCTCTTCTCACTTCACTGCTGAAGTGGTACTTAGCTCGTCTGTATGTACTCCAGTCCTCGCTCCGCCGCGCTACTTCCTTCTCCTCACGTAGGCGCCGGAGCTTGGGTGTGAACCAGGGCTTGTCATTGTTGTAACAAATCCTGGTGCGCGTTGGGATGATGCGCGTGTCATTGAACTGAATGTATGAGGTCACAGTGTCTGTATACTCGTCCAGATTGTCCGTGGCTGTTCCAAACGCTCCCCAGTCTGTCGTCTCCCAACATGAGCGCAGCTCCTCCACAGCTTCAGAGGTGTATTTCCTTGTTGTTATCACCGCAGGCTTGGCCAATTTCAGTCTCTGTCGGTATGAGGGAATTAGGTGCACCATCACGGGATCTGATAGTCCGAGGGCAGCGCGCGGCACAGCATGATACGCTCTGCTGACTGTAGTGTAGCAGTGATCCAACGTGTTCTCCTCTCTGGTCGGGCATTTAATGAACTGTCTATACTTTGGTAATTCCTGGCTCAGGTTTCCCTTGTTAAAGTCACAAAGCACGATAACAAGAGAGTCCGGAAAAGACCGCTCCGCATGTAATATCTGGCCTGCAAGCGTGCGCTGAGCCTCGTGCACGTCCGCGCTCGGCGGAATGTAGGCAGCCACCAGAATGAATGAAGCGATCTCACGCGGTGAATAAAAAGGCTTACAGTGAATGAAAAGATATTCCAGAGAAGGAGCGCAGTGTTGGGAGATCACAGTCACATCCGTGCACCAGCTGCTGTTGATGTAGAAGCAAACGCCACCGCCTTTTGTTTTGTTGGAGAGCTCCGCGTTGCGATCCGCGCGGAGGAGATGGAAGCCTTCCAGGTGAAGCGCGCTGTCCGGGACACTCACGCTTAGCCACGTCTCCGTGAAGCACAAAACACAAGACGAGGAAAAGTCCTTGTTACTTCTCATCAGCAGCGCTAGTTCATCCATCTTGTTGGGAAGTGAGCGGACGTTTGAGAGAAAGATGCCAGGTAAAGGCTTGCGCGCGCCCCGTCTGCGCAGGCGGACGAGTGAATCCGCTCGCTTTCCATGGCGCCGTTTCCCTCTTTTGGTCAAAAAATGGACCAGGTCCGCAGCTGATGCTAAAAAAACTGGTAATAAGTCCGTAGGGGTGGTAGTTCTAATGTCCAGAAGCTCCATGCGGGTATAAGAGCACGCAGACGAACAGTTAACGCACAAGAACAAACAAAACAGAGCGCACGAAAGCACCACGGCTGCCATCCTCGGCGCCATCTTAAGGTCCATCGAAGTGAGCCTCGGTCCCCTGCTTCTTTGCACGATTCGGAAAACATCATAAGTAATCACGAAGCTGCCCCCACCGAGTTCGTAGCTGAAACAGAGACGGAACGCTAAGATAAAGGCGTTCAGCTCAAAGTGCTGGAGTTCGACACGCAGAGAGAACCAGAAGCCAAAGCGCATGAGGCATAGCTCAGCTCTACAGACCATTGCCTTGTTTTCGCTCATAGCGCAGCCAAATGAGGATAATTTTATTTCAGTTGCAGAAAGTGTCCGTGTGAAACAAACGACTGAAATTTTGTCCTTGTGCACCTGCCTTTATATGCGTATCCTCATCCTAATCGCCTCACTCAGTGGGCGGAGTGTAACTAAAGAAATCTAACCAAAGTTCCTCCTTCTGTTACTCATTGACACCGTGCCACAGCACAATAAGTTATTGTACAGCTTTTTAATTAGATTTTTTTTAATTAAATTATCTAAAGGTATAGTTTAATAAATTGATGTATTGTAAGGGCGTTTGAACAGAAACTCTTATTGGAATTCAGTAAGAGAACAGTGGTCAGGTGACCGACAGTATTTAAATAAATTACGTGTTTTGTCTCTTTTACTTTTTACTATTAGGTTCTGCATGGATATAAATGCGCTGGTTATAAAGTTTGCTTGTTTATGTGATCTATCTTTTGAAATACAATATTTATCGTGGTTATAATGTAACAAAGTATGAAAAAGTTCAAAAGCTATGAATGTTTTGTCAAAGGCTGTTTTTATTCTCACTTTTAAAAAGAAAGCATGTCATTAAATCTTCTATTCATTGGACATTTAACTGATAAGAAAAATACCTGATGTCGATAATTTTCTAAAAACATCACATTTTCACGTGATATTTTATATATTTCCAAGATGCCTCATCAATCGATGTTTTGAGAGATGTATGATCAAACATGCCCGGAACATTTAGTCAGGGATGCGCTTTTCAGCGCAACACCTGACGGGATTCTGTTGACCGTGGATTAAAACTGCGTGACCGGTTCAAAAACAACTCGCTATTAGTTCAAATTGATTTTTAAACAGCAGAGAATGTCGTTTTTTAGACTGAGTGTTTCTCTATTTTCTGACCCAACGTGCATTTGTGAGCAACTAGGAACTCAGATCGGATGCCCAGTTCACGTATAAAGGTTTGAATGCTTAGCTTCCTCAAACAGCTTCATAGTGAACCCTGCTCAATCTGCCCCATACACTTCTAATTTCTAAAGACGCATATATACTATACTATACTATACTGGGGAGTCTTCTTGGTTGGATCAGACAAACTAACATGACTTTTACGCACTAACCGCGACTCCAACGGCCAGTTCAGCAGCGCAGGGCTCTAGGAAGTGCCGCACTGTCGTCGATTACCACTGACATAAGAGTGGCAGAATGGAGTTTTGGGCAGAGCGCACCGCTTCCACAACCATTTTGATTGCACAACGGCAGTGTGGGGCTGTGCTTCACTAAACTCAGTCCTGCACTTCTAAACTTGATTTTCTCGACAAACCATATCAAAGAGACACCTTGGCTTTTTTATTCTAATAAAATAAAACAATAAAAAGTTCATTTTCATCAGGACAGTACGGAATGATTATCTTTTGTTATCACATTTTTATTCCAGTGGTCCATATCCACCTCTTATCTCAGGAATGAATAATAAACTAAAACTACAAAAGGTGAAATGGTAAAAATGTGATAGTGATGTAATGTCACAGTCCAGTATGAATATGTAAATTTAAAGACGCAGGCTTATATTGAAGAGTTTAAGAGTGCAGCTAAGTTAGTTTGAAACTAAATATGATACATTTAATACAAATGAGCATTTGGTTTGTGTTCAGTCAAATTACAGAGCAAAGCAGAAGTAAAGATAAAACTTTGTGTCGAGGAAATATAGTTGTTAAAAAATTTGATGAATTTGAAATTAATAATCCTTTGGACAATTGATTTAAATTTAGTGATCCATCACCGCATTGATGAATCTAATTTTAGTATTTTGGCATACCAAGATGACTGTTTCGAATTGTCAGCAACTGATACAATGGTTACTTAAAAAGATTTTATAAGGCTAGTTTTAGGCCTTTAAACTATCGCCGATCTGTATTATTTAAATACCACGTCAAACAATCCTATTTTTGTATGAGCGCCAGTGGTCTGCTGAGGCAGACAAAACAGATAGATAAATGTTTTTTAGCATCTAGCATAGGCCAGTGGATCAATCTGTGTAGCCCAGCGAACCAGAGACCAAAGGAAACACTACAGTAAAACAGTCTAACTCATGTTGTATGATTGAAATGACTCTACCAGTCAATAACCTTATAAAACACTCTTTATATAACCGGTCATATGGCCTGTTTGTACCCAAGCTTCACAAATACAGCAATACATAGTAAAATACAAAGTCAAATCAACTCTCTACTTGTTTAACCTCAGCTAATTTATTTATTTCCTACACAGCTGTACTTGAACAGTTTTAAGATTTCCATAGAAGTGTGAATCTTTGGTCTGGTTTGGATTCTCAGCTTTAACTGGTGGGAAACCAGCTGTGGTGAGCTGATCTGTTAGCAGCAGCTGCATGTGGGTGTGACTAGCACCATGACTCTCTGATATACGGCTAGCAGAAGGCCTCTGAGCCCTGGTCCTGTAGCAAATGGTTAGCTTTCGACTCAGCAGCTTTGGTAACACACAAAGCCCACAACTGACGGACCAAGGGGGAGCTCTAAAAATAATCCAGTTTCAATTTAGTTTAGATTTCTTTCCCACATGAATCTTAATGTGTTTCAGATTAAAATGAAATCTGTCCACCTTGTATGTTAGATTTTGCCAATTAAATCTTCCAAACACTGACGTTTTCTTACACGCACACACTCTGTAACTTTACAGATATTTCCCCGTCTGTCACCCTCTCAAGGCTTGCAGCATTACATTAGTCATAAAAAAAAAAACTAAAAAAAAACTCTATTGAGTGCATCTCAAGAAACAAAATCATCATGCCGAAATAACTCAGGAGCAAGCATTTATTACTTACCAATCCGGTAGCAACATGTCTAGTTCAGCATCCATACATCCTCCGGTATCTCTAACGTTTCACTCACAGCGGCTGACCACACAAAACTGAAAAGGTGTAATACTGGATTTTAGAAGCTATTACTACTTTGACCTAAACTGAGCAACAGTTTGACAGAAAATATATTTCACAACAGTGGAGGGAAAGAAGTGATCTCTGACCTGTGTCTTCTCCCAGCTTGCTGCTCTATGAGGGAGCAGAAAGCACTTTCAAAAAGTCTGATGCTTGCCAAAATCATAACTGGTGTTCAATGGACAAAAGAAGTCCACACTGAATCACATAAAAACATCTTCATGCATTGAAACAGTATAGCTAAAAAAAAGAGGAGTTGAAATGTCAGAGAAAATAATAATTTAATGCAAGAATTTGTCTTTCAGATGTATTGCCAATTCAAAATGGCTTTAAGAAAGTCCCCAGCTGGGGGTGTTGCGGGGCATAGGGGTTAAGACGGGCACCATATGTTAAGAGACCTTAGTCCTCCTAGTGGTCATCCTTGGACATTTGTTGAATCTCTCTCACCCACACTTCTCTCCCCCTTTCTGAACTGTCCACTGTTAATAAAGGCCACTGTGGCCACAAAACCTTTAGAAAAGAAAGCCCCCAGCCATAATGACTTAAAAAAAAAACTGAATAGCACCAAAGTGTGCATAAATCAGACCACGCTTGTGCTGAAATAATGAGGCAAATTGCAAATAAAATCAGGGCTAGCTTTGTTAAAACAATTTTAAAACATCACAAATCGGTCTTGTGGAACTGATTTGAAGATAATAAAGCCTATATTTTTTGTATGTTTTCGACCATTGTGCCATAAATATCTAGGTGGGTGAAGGTGAATTTGAAAATTGTAGTGCATGATGAAAAATATGTCTCCCCCAAAAGCTTTGGGGTATTTTGAACCCTGGATTTAACGCACTATTAATTCGGTACATTGTGGAATTAGTTCTGGCAGCCTGGAGATCTCTGGAGATCCCTATTGTGCATTCCTGTCATCATGGCTCATCACTGCAATGGTAGGCAGACCCTCTAGAAAAGGTCTACAACCCTCGCTGTCCTTGTGAGGAAATAACCTAAAAATATTTTATTAATCCCAGAACAATTTGAAGTTTTGTTGAAACTCACTTATAATTTTCTTCATTGTTGTTGTAGATGCCCATGACTGTGGGCATGAAGCACCTCCTGCAGAGGTCAGTACTTCAGCAAAGAAGAAGCCTTTGTGGTAGAAAGTTTGTATGTTTCTTTGTGCCAAATATTTTTCCACAATAAATAGGATACTTTGACCTTTTGACATGTGGTAGATAACTTTGATAGAATTTCTCAGACTTTACCTGACATGTCCGGTCACAAATGCAAAGTGTAAGTGATCCTTCTCTAAGCTTAAACTAACAAAAGAGATCCACAATAGGACAGTAAAGGCTGAATCATTTAAATCTGATGTCTCTTGAAAGCAATCTGAACTTTAGTAATCTTGTGAAAAAACTTTGCTGCCAAAAAAAAAAAGCCAATTTGATTTGTAAATTATGGGAGCATGTTATCTTGTTCCTATCGCTTTGTTAAAGTATATTTAAGTTTGCTTTTTCTTTCACTCAATCAGTTTCGTTGTTTATCTTGAACTCCATGCAACAGTAGCCATTTAAAGATTTTAATTTGTTACTGAGGCAACATATTTCCATTTCGATTCTGAAGTTATATTTTGTTTGTTCTTTAAAAACAAGTCCAACTACAATTTTGTGACTAACGGGTCACAAATAGTTCACACAAAACATGCACAGACACACTTACACGCACACACACACACACACAAAACCATATATATATATATATATAGGTGTGTGTAATTTATTTCCTAAGGAAACTTAGTGTCTTGTATTTTACATTTTCAGCAAGATGATGTCAAAGGGGATTCTATATAAAACCAAGAAAATAAAATCCTCTTCTCCAGGCAATCCTACAATAACAACGTGTTTTCAGTCAGAGGCTTCTTATGTTTCACTGCAGCATAGACAGCTACAGGCAATCCATCCTCCCCACACCCATCGTGATCTACAAAAACTCCTTGCAAAATGCAAAAGTATTGCTAAAATAAGGCTTAATTTCCATCTGGGATCAGTAAAGTATTTTTGAATTTGAATAAATAATATTTATATTATCTAATATTATATTTCTTCTCATAAATGGTCACTATTTAATCCATCCCAGTTGAAAATTACAATGCAAAGTTTTGAGTTAGAAACAGAATGGATGTACGCGCAAACTGCGCTGCTTCAGGCTTGTCAAGCATATGACAACAGCGCCCTCATGTGTATTTATTTTGAAATTGCAATTGAACCGGAACAGGCAGCTCTGTTAATTTTTGCGTCAGAAGCTGCGCCAGCTCTCTACATTTGATGTAATACTAATGGATATTGGATAAAATGCTTCAAACTTCAAAACAGACGATTAATATATATCAAGAAGACTGTAAAGCTGCAGAAGTATTTTATTAGTTGTAAGATTATTTTTGTTTGTTTGTAGAAAAAAAGTTTTTTTTAACAAGCTGTAATTTGACATATTAAAATACAATTCCATGAATACTTGTTAAGTTATTCTTATGGATTTGAATGGACATCTGACGCTCCTGTGTGTGCGTGGCATTGGAGCCAGTGAGGAGGAGTCTACGCCCCTCTTAATGCGCACGCTCCAACAGTCGGATCTGCACAGATGGGTGCGTGCCTTCACCTCTGAATGCTTTGCAAAAATTTGATCAGGAGGAAACAGTTTGCAGCTTCCATGTCAGCTTCAGAGTTACACGTCTAGGTGGATCAGTTAGTCCGAAACTCTCCTGAATGCTGCTTTCCGGACTAGAGCCGCCGCCGCCGCTGCTGCTGTGTTCCTAACAGGTGTTCGGGGCGCTCCGACCGGAGAGGGAACATGTCCAATGGGAAAGACCCAAATGCTGCGGCAAAGTGAGTATAGAATATATTGGAGAAGAAAGAACAACTGTTGGAGTTGAACAAGTTTGATTTGTTCCAGGATGGTTCTCTGCGCTCTTGAGTTCGCTGACTAGGCTACTTGACAAAAACAAGCTTTGGGGAAAACCCCTGGATAGCATAAAGGAACAATCTTTACTGGCATCTATGCCAGGAAACCGCTCCCGTCTCCATGCTCCCTCAGACCGATTCATGAAACTTCATTAGAAAAGAGTGAAGGCACAGAGTTGCTGTACCAGGAAGGAAGAACTGGTTGCGTGAATTCTTGTAAGTGGAGCAGACAGTGTTTACAAAAAGGAGCAAGCCAAGTTTGCGGAAAGAGCGCAGTGTTGGAGATAATTGTTCGTAGACGCAATGACTACGGAGTTGAAAATATAAGTGACCCTGCTTGTTTTATATTAGTGTATAAACTGAAGTCCTTCAATGCATAGCTACAACCAAACAAATGTGCTGCTAAGGGCTCCAAAGACTGACGTCTCACTTTGAAATTAGAGATGAGTTACATTCATAACTTTTCAAAAATGTATTTCAAGGATTTTGGAAATTGATTTAAATGTGAAATCTAGATTTATTCAGAATATAAATAAATGATACAGATAATTTTTTAGTTTATAATTATATTGCACTAACAAAATAGGTAACACAAGTCTAATCATTAAAATGAGTTTATTGAGTTCCCAAACATTTTATCAGGCAGATCAATATCAACACCTTTGATTTAAGGATGTAAGAAACTATCAATACGCTGATATATCGCAAGATTTTAGGTCACAATATTATATTGATCTTCAAAAGCAATATATATGATTTTTTTCAAGAATTTTATTTTAACCATTAATGATTACTTTAATTTTTGTTGTGAAACTAAAAGTATTACTGCCAGTTGGTGGCTGTTTTCACTTTCTTCATTCCAGTGGATGAACTAGATCTAGTAATAATGTTTTTGTATAAAACGGGTTGCAGTGTTTAGAATGCTGGGACAGTTTTACTACTATTAAATTTAATTTTAAAAATCACAATATATAGTCTTACTATTGCAATATATTTTATCATCTCCCTTCTTTTATGATACATATTGTATCACCAGATTATGCCAAAACACATCCCTACTTTGAACTGAAATTAAATAAATTTTAAAAATCCCAATAGGTTTAATCCCAATTTAATCCTAATTGTTAAACTCACTTTACTCCCTTGCCTCATGCCTCCATGTCAGAGACCAAAAATAGTAAGGCCATATGGAAGGCCAGGGGGGGGGGGGGGGGGGGGGGGGGCAAATACACATGACCTTCACATGTCTATAGGCTGACGCATTGTTTTCTTGTTGTTCACACATAAAAACTGGAAGCAAAAAATATATTTTAAAATGATTTAAAATTAAAAAGGAGAAAAATTATTTCAGAAAAAAATATTTAAGAACACATCAGCAGTTTGTCAAAGACATGTCAAATGTTTTTTACCCACTTTGCCTTTTTTTTGTTTGTGCAATTTGGAAACATGCAATCTCCAGCAATCATCTGACAAGTAAATACCTATTCAATAGTGTCTGTTATGTGGTATTAAGTCAAAGCAACCTGACCAGAGAACTTCACATAAAAGCTAAATTAAACGCTTGATCTATTAGAATACCTGGTGCATTTCCTGCACGGCATGGAACGAAAATGCTCACTTTTCTTTTTTCTTTTTCGTAATCTAATTGTCAGATTGTTGCAGAAGTTCTTGACGTTTGGTTTTAGATTTTTTTCTGCGAACAGAATAAATTACCCCCATGGGTAATCATAGCTATTGATCTTCAGGCAGAATCCGTGGTTTGTTCCATTGGAGACTGCTAATACGTTATTTACTTATTTACTTATTTACTACAGCCAAAAAGTTTAACATGAGGAAACATTAATCCCATTGTAGCCCATTCTAAAATAATTTAATTATTTTTGGCACAGCATTGCTACCACTCGGTGACCAAAAAACAAACAAACTAGTTTTTAGCATTAATATCTCTTAACTGACTTCAGGAAATTGAACCCTCAGTAATCACTAATAAAGATTTTTTAATACATATACATCAAGTGGAGTGTTACAGCAAAGCTGTAATACTCTGCTTGGGAAAGTAAATCTGTTGGGCTTGTACTTGGTACTCAGACACCAATTCTGAGTAGCAAACTGCTAGACAGGACACGTAAAAAAAAAATAAAAAAATTATATCTCTTAACATTTTATTATATTTTATATTTAGTAATTTGAAATAAAGTTTATCTGTTAGCCACAGCCAGTTAGGCTATTTGCGACTTTTTGTCATAAACATGGAAAGTATTGTGAACAGACACTTATTGCACTCCAAATGGAAAGCTTTTATCCTTATAAACCACATTTGTGGGAGACCCATCACAACATATCATCAAGCTAACGTAATTTCAGATACAACTAACACCAACATTGTAACTGTGAGAAATGACCTAACACGATATAGCAAAACTAGACGGACACCGTCTATAAACATAACTCACTTTAAGGTGTTTCTTCAGATTAAATGTTGAGTCTTTGGATGCAGCTAGTAGGTTGTTAACTTGCAGACAAAGATTGCACTCAACCATCAGATTTCGCTGATGACCAGATGACAACAACAAAGCACATCCGAGACACTTCAAACTCGTAGGGGAATAAAGCTAGCAGTTCTTAAAAAAAACATTGATGAAATGAAAGAGTTTTGTGGCAAATAATTCTGCACTTTGGTTACCCCAACAACTCTAATTATATGGATACATGCTGATTGCGAATAGATCTAAATATCTTACGAGAGACTTAAAGTCACACCAAAATCGTCTGGGTGAGTAAATGAACATCTTGCATGCTACAAATAAGGTCTTAGTTGCATAAAAAGGGTACTTATGGTACAGTACTGTGGAGGCAAAAGTGAAACACAGCCTTCCGATGTTTATGCAAAAGGTCATGATTAATAATATGCATCATTATCCTAAAGAAAGAATATTATTTAGTGGATATTGTCATGAGCACGGAACACGGCAAGTTAGCAACAACATGGTTATAGTCCCAAGCCCTAGAACTAATTTTATGAAGAAAACTATTCTACATAGAGGGACTATTGAGTGGAATTTACTCCCATGTTGTGTCAGGGATATCCAACTTTGGAATTTTTTTCAGAAGACCATAACACAAAGACTATTGTATTGAAATTGTTGTCTATTTTAATGTTGTTCTTACTGTTAATTGGATGAGGGGCCAGGTGTTTTCCAGACTGCATTGCTTGTATCTTACGGCGGGTATTTGGTGGTTTTACAGCTTTGAAAACTTTAAGGAATGTATGTTTATTTGTATGTATTGTTAATTGCATTGTTGTATTTTGATATTATGGACCCCAGGAAGACTAGCAACCACTGTTGTGGAAGCTAATGGGGATCCAAATAAAACAATAACGAATAAACTTGTCCTTTAGTCTCAAAATGCTAAAGCAATATGTGATCCTGGAAATGCTAAATAAATATGTGATCCTGGATGTTTATTATAAGTGCAGATACTGCCATTTTACAGCAGTACAACAACCCCCCTCTCCCCCACCTCAACTCACTTCAGTCTATCTCTTGCGTTCATCTTTGCGCCCATCTGTGATGCAGATCCTCCGAGATGTCCCTGAAAGCGTGTCTGGATGAATGCATGGAGGCCTTGGATCTCTTCCTTAACAACCACTTCAATGAGAGCCTGGAGAGGCTGCGGCCAAGGTAACACTAATCCTCCCCAGTCAGATTCCCGCAGGGATAGGGCTTCAGCTGACTCTCACCATAAAAAGTCACATTCAAAACCAAAGAGTGAGAGCAGTTTCAGCACATTCATGGTGGAGTGTTCACAGCATGATGTCAGCAGTATTCAGCTTCTGCTCTGATCTGCAGAGGACTTTTTGTGGTGTGAGCCGTGAAATATAGGGCAAGCGGGCTTTAGGTCTCCAGGATGTCAAGTGTTTGCCGAAGCTGACGCCCAAGGTCGGACTGATTCAACAGGCTACAGAACGCCAGACCTGCAATGCAAACACATTGCAAGAGACGGAACGAACAGGAATGGGAGAGGAGATAGAAAGAAGAGCTACATAAAGATATTTGCCCTTATCTTTCCTGTGCAGGAAAATGTGCTGCTTATACGGTAGCTAAACTGTGTTTGCTTATAGTAAGAGGTGGAGGATGTTGATCCTGCGATCCTGTGTTGCTTGTTTAGAGTCCATGAGAGTATGTACCATGCTCTTATCTATGCCACGGTACTGGAGATGCAGGCCATGATGACCTTTCAGCATGACGACATCACCAATGCAGGGAACACCATGAAGAGTGCCCAGGTGGTCTGTCAGAGGTCAGGTCCATTACATATTACAAATATTAAATATGTACCGGATTTTCTAGACTATAAAGCACAACTGATTATAAGCCGCAAAGGCCTATTTTATGGGGAAAAAAACACATGTGTACACAAACAAGCCGCACCCATTGAGAAGCCACAGCAGTTTTAAAGTTTAATTACCGTATGTAAGGGTTTGTGCAGTGGGCATTGTGCAGAAAGTGATTGGTGTTTGGGAGAAGGGTTGATTATATTAACATTGCAACATGGTGGTAACACCTCAGCCGCTCTCTCTCTCTCCGTTTTCAGCCAAACTTCAAGAAAGACTTGGGGTTCGGCCCATCTGCTTTTATTACCTCTGAAAGCTTTTTTTCGTCTTAATGCATTGAGATAGTTTTGTCACGCTGGGGTCTGCAACCTCGAACTATTGATTCAGTGCTGCTAACAGTACATGAAGCCACTGGCGCTCTTTTTCCTTCTTTAAATCCAGATCAACTGCCTTTAACTTAAAAGTGGCATCATATCTATTTCTTCGTTTGTTTTCCATAATGAGGGTGTGTGCATGAAAACTTGTTTTCGCAAACTGCCCAGCTCTCGTAATGTCTCTCTGGTCAACTTTGCTTTCATTTTTCATGCAAACTTCCTCATCTCTCTCACTCTCTTCCTGTCTTCTCAAAAGCACAAAGGTATCCTTTGGTGAGAGACTTGTACAATCCATAGATCGAGGAGGTTCTCTAGTGGCCGTTAACTGTAAAATTCCATTAATAAACTGCACCAGATTATAGGCTGCATGATTCGAAACATGAGAAAAAAGTAGCGGTTTACAGTCCGGAAAATATGGTACTTCCTTAAAATGCTTCTTTTTTTCTGTGATGCTCACTGCTAGGATAGAGATGCAATTACATTTACTGGTTTGCTGTGACCAGAATGCTAGTTTGACTGTATTTGCATGGAGGGAGCCACAATTGCCCTGATAAAATAGCATAAAATGTTGGATGATCCGGCTATTATAAAACAGCAAGGAGTCATTACAAGATGGGGAAGACAAAGAATTTCAGAGAAACATTGGTAAACATTGCATCTAGTCAAAGTCTTGTATTTAGACTTTGACTAAATACCGGTACTAAGTATAACAAATATACTTTTATTGGCAAGACAAGGCAAAGTGAGGTGAGGTAATTTTATTTGTATACCACACTTTCAACAACAGGGTAGCTGAAGGTGCTTTACATGAAATGAAAAACAGCAATAAAGCATAAAACAGACAGAAAACACATGACAAATAAAGAAGGAAAAAATAAAAACAACATTAAAGATACTTGAAAATATCATTTAAAGGCAGCACTAAAAATATTTCCATAGCCTTGATTTAAAAAAAACTGAGTGTTTCAGCAGCTTTAAAGTCTAGAAGTTTGATCCAGATTGGAAGAGCATAGAAACTGAAAGTTGCTTTTCCATGCTTGGTTCTGATTCCAGGGATGCTGTGTAGATTGGAATAAGAGGACCTGGGTGGTCTGGGGGTTTGGTATAGTGACAGTAGATCTTCAACATACTTTGGTGCTAAGTCATTTATTAATTTATAAACTATTAAAAGTATTTTAAAATATATTCTCTGAGCTACAGGGAGCCAGTGTAAGAACTTTAGAACTGTGGTGATGTGTTGTACTTTCCTGCTTCTGGTGAGGACGCGAGCAGCAGCATTCTGGATCAGATGCAGCTGTCTGATTGTCTTTTTAGACAGAACTCTGAGGAGACTGTTGCAGTAATCAATCTGACTAAAGATAGTTTTTCAAGGTCCTGTGGCAACATTAGTCTTTTAATCCTAGAAATGTCCTTCAGGTGATAGAAGGCTGACCTGGTTATTGTCTTTATGTGACCTTGTAGATTAAGGTCTGAGTCCATTGTTAACACCTAGATTTCGGGCCTGATCAGTAGTTTCTATCTTTATCAACTGAAGCTGTGTGCTGACTTTTGATCATTCCCCTTTAGGTCCAAAAATAATTCATAACTACTTGTGTTTTATAGTATAAAAAGTTTTTTATGTTATCATGACCAAAAATGGACAGTAACTAGTTACATTTACTCAATTGGCCTTAATTTACTTGAGTAATTTAACTGCATCATACTTTTAACTTTTACTTAAGTGGAAGTAACTATTAAAGTAATTCAAGTAATAAGTAAAATAATTATTACTAAGTATAATTTCTCTTACTTGAGAATTTTTTATTGGGGATATTCTACCTACTGTGAGTAATTTCCTTGAATTAAAGCAAACTTGTTCTAACCAAAAATGCACCAGATAATTACACAAACCTACAGTTTATGTTTGTACACAAGTCTTGCTGTTTTACTGTTTTCTAGCTGCTAAGCTTTGTGAATGAACTAAATAGATAGTAAACACTATATGTTGTCATTGGAAGAACCTTACCTTGTTCTAACATATGTAGTTTAATAACTTTTTAACATGATCATTTTCATTTGAAAAAGTGTCCTCAGCTTCAGATTTGTTATTTTGTAATTATAAAAACTTATTGCAACTGATATCGACAGCACATTTACTAACATCATCCCCATTGCAAATTTTCTAATATCATGTATCCCTAACTATAGGAATGAAATACAGGCAAAAAACATACTTTTAACATTAATGAAAAAAAAGATTGATACGGTGAGAACATCAAAGAACTTTTTTGATTTTATAAATTTTTTTGGAGTACAATAATTTCTGACAACGCTCAGTGAAGCAGAATTCCTATAATTTGAACATTTGCATTTTTTCAAAAACGTTGCAGGTTTCGACGGAAATCCCAGGGTTTGGCTAACAAGTCGCTTGGGGAGTCGCTTTCAGAAGGTAAAAAAGAGACAGTTTCCAGTTCTAATACATTAAAAAAGAAGATTCATCCATAATGTTACATGCACTTGCTCATTCTAAAATGATTTCAGGTAAACTCGGAAATGTTTTAGTCACCCATAAAACCATGTTCTTACATAATCTGAATATTCAAAGTGTTTAAAGGAGAAAATGATGTAATCAGAACATCAACGTATGACTGAGGCAGCAGATATAATCTAGTCCACCGAATGGGTGTATTGGTGTGTTTTTTGCAGTGCAGCTCCATGCAGAGGTTTGTTATGCAGAGTGCCAACTCCAAAGAGCGGCTCTCACATTCCTTCAGGTAAACCAGTGGTGCTTCTTTACGTATTCAAATTATTTCTTGTTTTCACATTTATTGTTATCATAATTTTTTATTTTGCACATGCTACTGTTAGCTTTCTGATATCTTGGGGACATTGAGTAGGCTCTCTAATTTTTGACTTGCTCTCAGGTGATGACGTGACTTGGCCTTTTTTTTTAGGTTTTTTTTTTGTTTGGACTTGGACTTGGCCTTGTTGTACCAGGTGACTTGACTTGTACTCGACTTGGACCAACCCAGTGTGACTTGGACTTGTAAATAGTGACTTGACTAAAACACAGGTAACAAGACTGCTAGAGTTATTTTTCAGTGTGGAACTTCAAAACCCAAATCAAATCCATATGCTCTGTGGTAAATGTCTCAGTTTTAGGGATGCATCAATACTGGAATCGCGCCGATACCGTTCTAATGTACTCACATCGGTATCGGTTCCGACACCATTAACCGATACTTAAAATGTGGAAACTCTGCAATAAGTTCACAGAAATTAATGTTAGTAATTAATGTTAATAATGTTAGTTTTGTGGTCATTTTTTAAATCTAATTCAATATCATTTGTTGTAACAAGCAGAGAAGAAAATAAAACCTGTATTCCAATTCATTGTGAGTTTTTGTGTGGTAGAAGTATCAGCAAGTACTCAGACACAAGTATCAGTACTGCATCGGTTTGGAAGAAGTGGCATCCCTGGTAAATTTGGTAATGTTTTGCATAAAATTTCACCTTTTTTAATTTCCTGCAGGATGAGAGCATGGTGAGTTTTATCAAAGGTGGGATCAAAGTAAGAAACAGTTACATGATTTACAAGTAAGTGCTTGATGAGAAAGGCAAGCCTATGCTTTAATGATTTTTTTCACTCTATGAATTTTCTAAGGCTAAACCCAGTGTAGTTGTTAAATATTTAATTGAATTCTTTAGATCATTAGCTTAATATTTGGTTTCCTCAATTTTTAGGAATATTGCTAGGTTGTTTAAAACAAATCATCCTCTTTTGTAAGCGGATTCCCAGTCTACTGCAGTTTTAAGTCATTGGGCCTGATTTATCAACGGTTTGCGCAAAATGCACAACGGCTTGTGCAACGGCTTTTTTTAGGCAGCTATTTTTAGCGCTTCTGAAAGGGATGTCTTAACTTTCAATATAAGTTTATGATTGACATATAAAAAATGTCATTCACACAAAATAGAGCCTAATAGTAATGAACACTCTAATGACCATAAACTTGACAGTTATGTAAATATTTGTCTGTTTTTCCCCCAAACATGCATCATAACTCAGCATGTCTGCACCTGCTGAAGATGCGCTGCACGCACAGTGAGTTGTGATCCTCACACCGTCAGAAATAGGGGTACAGAATAGGTACATTACTGTGCCCCAAGGTACAAAAAAGAAATTAACACAGTCTAAGGACAAGTATTGGACCCCAGGGTAACTATCTGCACCGTTTTCACTGTCGGAAATGTGCATAAGTTTTCCCTCAGGACAAAAAGTACATTTTTGTACTATTTTTATATAGGGTACGATTCATGGTGATTATCTTTTTTTACTAAAAAATATGATACCAGCAGAGAGCAGTGCATGTACACCACAAGCATTAAGTTTATAACTGACAAACGACAAATATAATTCACAACATTCTGGTCTATAGTAATTAACTCTGTAACAGCCATAGAATTGTTATGTATGTAATTTTCCCCCTTTATTTTGCCAAATACACATTTGAATCCATGCACATTATTCTTCTACTCTCTAACCGTGGCGCAGCCTAAACTCCTCATTTGAATACTGCTCCCTGCGTCTGTTATGAATTGCTCATGCAATCTTTGCAGATCACCCACAAATGAAAGGCAACCGACGGGTGCAAAATGTTTGCGGCACATGCATTACTGCGGTCATTATTAGAAATCTTGATAAATCGGGCCCATTGTATTATTGCTGTAGGCTATGATAAACAAGCATTTACTACTTGAAGACATAAAAAGTAATTGTTTGACACAGCTACAGTGCATTGCAGAAGTATTCATACCTCTTGAACTTTTCCAGTCTTATTACTTGCCCAATAAAGACTTGGTATTTTATGAGACAGATTAACAAAAAGAGTATGATTGTGAAGTGAAAAAAGTTCAGACCTTAATCCAATTGAGAGTCCGAGGCAAGACTTGAGAACTGATGCACAACAGAATCTGCCTGAGCCACGATTTTGCAAAGAACCATAGGAGAAGCTGCAAATGCGATAGAGACGTGACCTGAACAGACTTACAGCTGTAACTTTGTGGCAGTTCACAACGCTGCAATAATTTGTGCTGTTCTATCACATAAACTCAACTTTAAAATAAAATAAAAATCCATTGAGGTTTTATGGTTGTAGCATGAGAAAATGTGAGTTAAAAGGGCAATAATACTTTTGCAGTGCACAGTTGAACATTTGGCTAATTTTGCACTGAGATATGTTGTTTTATTTCACAAAAGTAGGTGAGAGGTTAGATTTTAATCAATTTAAATACATTCTTTTCCTCTGCTTTGTAGACTGAGAACTAAACAGTTATACAAAAAGTTGATTGTGCTCTTCAGTGCAGCTTGTTTTTGGGTCAATTGCTTAGTATTTTTAATGTGTTTGTTGGTTTTTGTTCTCTTCTTTAAAGTTGCTTTATACTGCCATTAATGTAGAGATATTTTTTTTACACAGACATGTCATTAATTCATGCTGATGTTTGGTGTTAAACAGTGCTTCACCTTTCTTTTATAATCCAGAGACCTGCACAATTTCATCAAATCTCACAACTGTGTCAAAGGACACAGCCACATTCACCTGGAGGGAGGGATATCTTTTGGAGTGGGAGCTTTTAACTTGGTATGTCACAAACTAGACACAGAAAACAAAAAAATAATGTAACACTTCGCAAGTACATCCATCCATCCATTTTCTGAACGGCTTGATCCTTAAGGGGTCACGGGGGGGGGGAGCTGGTGACTATCTCCAGCTGTGAACGGGCGAGAGGCGGGGTACACCCTGGACAGGTCGCCAGTCCATCGCAGTCCACAAGTACAACCTTTGATTTAAAAACTACATATTTTTTTCTAAGGCAGACATGTCCAAACCTTCTGCAACAGTGGCCAAAACCTTCATCGTCTTTAAAATAACTTTTTTGATACATTCACTGCCCACTTTATACACCTGCCCAACTGCTCGTTAACGTAAATATGTCATCAGCCAATTACATGGTGGCAACTCAATGCATTTAGGCATATTTACATTGTCAAGTTGATCTGCTGCAGTTCAAACCGAGCATTAGAAAAGGTAGGACTTTGAACTTGGCATGGTTGTTGGTGCCAGACGGGCTGGTCTGAGTATTTCAGAAACTGCCGATCTACTGTGATTTTCAAGCAAAACCATCTCTAGGGTCTATAGAGAATGGTCAGAAAAATGGAAAATATCCAGTGAGCGGCTGTTCTATAGGCAAAAATGCCTTGTTGATGTCAGAGGTCAAAGGAGAATGGCCAGACTGTTTCGAGTTGATAGAAAGGCAACAGTAACTTAAAGAAACACTTGTTACAACCAAGCTATGCAAAAGAGCATCTCTGAACACGTCAAACCTTAAGGCAGATGGGCTACCACAGCAGAAGACCACACCGGGTACCACTCCTGTCAGCTAAGAACAGGAAACAGAGGCTACAATTCGCACAGGCTCACCAAAATTGGACAATAGATGATTGGAAAAATTTTGTCTGGTCTGATGAGTCTCGATTTCTACTGTGACATTCGGATGGCATGATCAGAATTTGGCTTCAACAACATGAAAGCATGGATCCATCCTGCCTCGTATCAATGGCTGGTGGTTTTAACGGTGTGGGGGACATTTTCCTGGCACACTTTGGGCCCCTTAGTACCAATTGATCATCTTTGCAACGCCATAGCCTACCTGAGTATTATTCCTGACCATGTCCATCCCTTTATGACCACAGTGCACCCATCTTCCAATGGCTACTTCCAGCAGGATAATGCACCATGTCATAAAGCTCGAATCATCTCTGACTGATTTCTTGAACATGATAATGAGTTCATTGTACTCAAATGGCCTCCGTAGTTACCAGATCTCAATCCAATAGAGCACTTTTGGGATGTGGTAGAACAGGAGATTCGTATCATGGATGTGCAGCTGACAAATCTGCAGCTACTGTGTGATGCTATGATGTCAATATGGGCCAAGATCTCTGAGCAATATTTCCAGTACATTGTTGAATCTATGCCACAAAGGATTAAGGTAGTTCTGAAGGCAGAAGGGGGTCCAACCCGGTACTAGCAAGGTGTACCTAATAAAGTGGCCAGTGAGTGTATATATATATTAAATGAAAAATGTAAAGACTCAAAAATAACTGAACAAATAAATAGAAAACAAAGAACATGATTCGAGTTCCGTAATTCACTGCATATTTTAAACAAAAACAGTCTTTCATGTCCATTCCCAATGCCAAGAACAGGATGTAGGTCACTCGTTTTGCAAAATCTCTTGCTTTATTTAGCCAGGTTTAACAGATGGGATACTTAACTATGCTTTTATGTTAATTTTTTTTTTTAAACTAGATATCTTTTGCTCTTTTTACTGTAAAACTAAATAAAAGAATACAATTTGGATTATAAAAGATGAATACATTTTTTAAGAAAATTTTGATTTCTTAACATCCTTTATATTTGAAATGTCTCCCAAGTTTATATTTTATTTTATTTAGTGTCTCTGCATCAACCATCTGGGCTGCTCAACAAATATTGTTGAGCAGCTTTCTAATTGTTGTCCAGGGGCCATAAAAGAGCCTTTCGAAGGACACAAATGGTTCACGGGCCGCACTTTGGACACCCCTGCTCTAAGGCTACTAAGATAACCTTTATGACCTTTATCTGCCAACTGACGCTAGCTCATCACATTTATTCGAATTTCAATTCAATTCAGTTTATTTATATAGCGCCATTTCACAACAGATGTCATCTCAAGGCACTAATGACTAATCATTAGAAAATGTGACCACTTGAAAGTTTTGACAGTCTGTTAGTTTACAGCATTCAGTGGGGTGCTGACACAATTTTGAGACAGAAAGACATCAGCTATTATCATGGGGAAGATAAGCTTACCCATCAATCTGTGAGGAAGTAGAAAAAGAAATTGATTACCAAACCTGTGGTGTTCTTTCAAACAAGACAATGTTTTCTTTTGGAAACATTTTCTTAGGACTAATGAGACAACAGGCAAGATATTTGGCCATAATGCTGAGTGCCATGTATGTGGAAAGCCAAATACAAAATATCAAAAGCCTCCTAACAACTTTATGGCATGGTGGGGGAGGGCTGGGACTTATTTTAAAATAAGTGTGCAAAGGTACTGAAAAATAATGTGGAAGTATATCCAGTACTCCAAGTGACCATGGGGTTGTTACTCGGGGCGACGGTGGCTCATGAAGTAGGAGTTTGTCCTGTAACCGGTAGGTTTGAATCCTCGTTGCGTCCATCTCAGTCATTGTGTCCTTGGCCAAGACATTCACTCGGCCTAACTGCTGGTGGTGCAGACTGCACTCAAAAAAAGCCAACCTCAGATTTAATTTTCACTTTTCAATTAGATTCTTTTTTATTTATATAGCGCCAATTCACAACAAATGTAATCTCAGGGGTCTTTACAACAAAAGTACTTTCAACACAATTATACAAACATTCCAATCAGTCATTGACGTGATGTTGTGCCCTGTTATTGGTTTCTCTTAATAGTCTTACTTTTAGTTAGTTTGTGGTTTCTTATTTAAGACGGTTTTCTGTTTTATTTTCCTTTTTAGTACCTACTGTTTCCTCCTGCCATACACTCCTTGTTTTCCCCTGCTCGTCAGTTATTGTCTCGACCTGTCATTCTTACCTCACCCCTTATAAACCCCAGTGTCTTCCCAGTCTTTGCGATTTCATTGTCATTTACTCTGCCAGTTGCCGTCTGTTCTCCAGTCCCTGTTGAGGTTTTGTCTACCTTTTTTTTGTTGTTGTAAGTTTGATTACCTTTCTTTCATTAAATATCCACAACTTGAGTCTGCTGCATTTGGGTCCTAAATCTTATCAACATTACAGGAAAAAACACATGGTTGTCTTCACTTTAATTTAATTGTACATAGAACCAATGACTTTCATTGACCTACACTTAAAAGGGTTCTTGGGCCCACCTGTTCACTCAATGTGAGTGAATACAGCAAGCTATTTTGAATCGAGTGACCACTGTTTACTTCTTGTTGCTCAACTACAAGGTTTTTATCAAGACTAACTCTTCAACGTGATGTCAGCTCCCAGATAACGAGATACATTGAGTACAGTGTCTAAGTTTGAGAAGATACTTGATGTTTTCATGGAAATCTTTTGATTGATTTACTTAATAAACATTGCGCTTAAAGTTGAAAATGTCAGCTAAATGTGCACTAAATGGAAGGGTCTAAATTACAATCTGTCAAAATGACCGATGGCCTTCAGATTTTTCTGTTACTTTTTTAGAAAAACTGTCAAACACGGAAAATATTTAAAATCCACAACCCCTGGTTTGTCCAGCTCTGGTCTAGCCCCCATTCTGTCTAAGAGATCTCAACATCAAAACCAGCCAGATTCTCTACAATGTTCGAAGATCTAAGTTAAAACATAGAGGGGGTCGAGCATTCACTAACTGAAAGATTTTGGATTTTTTTTGAAAATTTTATTTAACAGATTATTTTAAATGCCAAAGGATGTCACTGCAAGGTTATTCAGGAGGCAGCTAAAGACATAACTTAGAAACTTTTCAGCCTCTCTTTCTGTCTCTGTGTAACCAAGTAAGGGGGTCCCAGCACTGCAATGTCAGACAAACGCACTGGTTAGGCTACATCTGTGCTCTAGAAAAGGATGCAACCAGGATCTAGTTCTAAATTCAGTTTGGCCAGTTTAAAATGAATGAATTCATGTTAAAATTTCCCTACCTTAACATTATGAACTAAATTCACAGGTTCAACATGAACATTTTCCTTGTTCACATGTCATAATTTGTCTGAAATAAAAAATCTAATTATGATTTAATTCATAATTTAGCATATGGATTATGCTAATTCATTATATCCATTTTAATATCTTTTGTTGCCTTTTTTCACACAAACAATATTTTATCATGGCTGATTACCCCTGAAACCGCTTAGATTCCACCCTGCTTTAACTGCAAATTAACATTTATCTCCAAACACGGATGAATAAAACTATGTTTCATAAAATAGTGTAATTGGGCCTAATTAGCATAAGTAATTTCTTAAATATTATGTACGAGATAGTTAAGGTCATTGAAAAAATAAATTGCCTTTAACATTTATTCTGGAACTTTAGTTTGTCCAGTGAAACATTTCAGTAGTTTTTTATACATTTTTCTTACGTTTTATCGTATTTTAGGAATTGATGAGGACCAGATGCTCTAAAATGTATAGTGTTACAAGTGGCTTTTGTTCTAGTTATTTTATACCATTACTTAAATATTCTGCTCAAATCTTATTGATTTTCAGACGCTGTCTTTGTTTCCTCCTCGGATACTTAAAATGTTGGAGTTTGCAGGCTTTTCCGGGGACAAGGTGGGATATTTATCACTTCTTCCATCCTCCATTCCCTCACCAGCATCTTTCAGCCAAGTAGATGTTTTCTCACATGTGCTCCGTTGTAGGAATATGGTCTCTCTCTTCTCTGTGACGGTGCGACAGGAATGAACTTGCGCTCCATGCTGTGCGCTCTGCTGCTGCTCTGCTACCACACCTTCCTCACATTTGTCCTTGGTAGTTTGGCTACCAGTCTGTGTAATCATTTCATTCACTACTCCACCTGTTAAGATTTCTTTGCGGTTTCATATTTCTTTTTTTATCCTCTCAGGAACAGGGGAGGGAGATGTCTCTGAGGCTGAGAGACTGCTGAAACCTTTCCGGCTCCGATATCCACGGGTAAGAATCACAGCTTTTTACTATCATACATGTAGTTGGCCTTGGTGAATTGCAGAATAAGGTTGCAACCCATTTACTTTGAAAAGTTGGAACAAAAATTGTAATGACATTATCACCGTCCTAACTGTATTCTAATCCAGCGGGACTGACTAATGGTTGTGCTGAGTGACCAGGCTAAGTACAATTAGTAATAAACGATGATTGTATATATAGGATCAGAAGTGCAAATTAACAGGTTAGTAATGAAGTCACAGCTACCGTTTGTAGATGTGGCAGCCATATTGCATTTTGTTGATGGGGTTTTGAGGAAACTTGAACTTTCAGAAGTCTTTAATTGATTTTTATGAAGGGGAAACTGGAAATTTAGATTTGAAATCCTTCAACATAAGGACTCTGGACATTTTCTTTTGTTTCCTTCCACTTCTCAAACAAAATGTGTCTTTACTCTAAGTTGAAATTATGTTTGGTGGTTGTGCTTGGTTGGCTGTTTGGTTGGTTGGTGCGTTGCTTTGCTTTGCAGCAAGAAGGTCCTAGTTCTCAAATCCCAGCTTTAGGTCATTCTGGATGTAGTTTGCATGTTCTTTCTGTGTATTTGCGAGTTCTCTCTTGGTACTCCACTTCGTCTCACAGTCCAAAAGCATGACTGTTAGCTTAATTAGTCTCTCTCTAAATTGTCCTTTTGTGTGTGTGTGTGCGTGCATGATTGTTTGTCCTGTGTCTCTCAGGAAACCCGTCCAGGTTGTACCCCACCTCTTGCGCAATGACTGCTGAAGATAGATGACTCTACAAGGATATGTAGGACTAGACGACGTATGGATGGGTTATTGGGAATGTCTGTTATGTCCAGGTTCTAATCATCCAGCTGTTGATTTGAGTTGAAAAACTCATCAGTTATTTGTTTTTAATATTCCGTCAACTACAATGCACCAGTACAAGAAGCAGAAAAACAGACCCATTGCATAATGCTGCCACCACCATCAGGCTTGACAGTGTTCCAACAGTGTATTATTCCAAACATACTTTAAAGCTGAGGTTGGAATAGGTTAAGCTGGCGAACGCTAAATTCCTAAATGAGTCCCACCTCAGGGATATTAAAAATGTATGAGCTATTCATAAAAGCTAGAAATTAGCTAACTTAAATGAACTCTACCAATTCTGATGAGAAGACATTTCAAATCTTTAAAACAAAAAGGTCTTTTGGGGTGCACTTTGTCTGTTCCCTCACCTGGGATTAGTTTGCCATGGTCCTGATTGAGGGACACTCAAACCCCTCCACCACGATAAGGTGGCATCCCAGCGAGGGGATCCATGATGACCCTTATAATGAGAAAAAATATTGGATTCAGTTTTCCATCGCCTGGATGCGGGTCACCGGGGCCCCCCCTCTGGAACCAGCGCTGGAGGTGGGGCACGTTGGTGAGCGCCTGGTGGCTCAGCCCGTAGAGGTGTCGTGGGTCCCCCTTCCCATGAGCTCGCAAGTTGTGAGAATGGCCAGAGGGGTCAGCCGAAGACACTGGTGGTCCGGACCTCGGCTGGCTGGCTCTCGAGATATGGAACATCACCTCTCTGGTAGGAAAGGACCCGGAGCTGGTGTGTGATTTTGAGAGATTCCGGCTTGACCTTGTTGAACTCCCCTCCGGTTCCTCAATAGGGGTTGGACTCTTTTTCCCAAGCGGAGTTCCCCCCACTGAGAGGCGGCAAGCGGGGAAGGGCATACTTGTTGCCCCCCATCTGTCTGTACGTTGGGGTTTACCATGTTGAACGAGAGGATAGCCTCCTTCCGCCTACGGGTGGGAAGACAGGTCTTGGCTGTTGTTTGTCTTTATGAGCCACAAGAAAGATCAGATTACCCACCGTTTTTGGAGTCCTGGAGGGGTGCTGGAGAATGCTCCTCTCAGGGACTCCCTTGTTCCTCTGGGGGATTTCAACACTCAAGTGGGCAATGACAGTGAGACCTGGAGAGGTGTGGTTGGGTGGGAATTGCCCCTCCAGTCTGAACCCAGGTGGTGTTTTGTAATTTGACTTCTGTGCTTGTCATGGATTGAACACCATGTTCAAACATAAGGGTGTCCATGTGTGCACTTGCCAGGACACCCTAGGTCGCAGCTCGATTATTTACTGGGTTGTTGTGGATGACATTTGCCCAACTGGTCTACATGTGTTTTGTGGACTTGGAGAAGGCGTTTGGCAGTGTTCCCCGGGGAGCCCTGTGGGGGGTTCTCCAGAAGTATAAGGGTACCAGGCTTCTTGATAAAGGCTGTTAGGTCCCTGGAGAACTGGTGTCAGAGCTTGGTTCCCATTGCTGGTAGTAATTCTGGCTCATTTCTGGTGAGAGTTGGACTCCACCAAGGCTGCCCTTTGTCACTGATTCTGAACATAATTTCTAAGAGCAGCCAAGGCATTGTGGAGATCTGTTTTGGTGGCCTCAGAGTAGAGCCGCTGCTTTTCCACATCGAAGGAGAGAGTTGAGGTGGCTCGGGGATCTGGTCAGGATCCCTCCTGGATGCCTCCCTGGTAAGGAGTTCTGACACATCCCACCAAGAGGAGACCCAGCAGCAGAATAGACACTCAATGTGATGCTATCACCAGAATTCCAGACTGTTAGTGGTTTCCCTAGGGTCAAAACTTTCACCTTGACACCACCAAACTTTAGTGTTTGTCATGATTGCCAATTAGCAAAATGTTTGTCTCATGCAACCATAATAATTTTCTCCAGAAGAATTGTAGCTAGGCTATGCGGGAAGCTGCAAATTTACATGAAAGAGGAATGTGCTTCTTTCTTGCTCCACACATTTTCAGTCTGTGGTAGTTTTAAACCCACTTCATTATTGACTCTAGATATTGCAGAATCTTCCAGTTTACTAGTAACCTTTACCTTGATGGTTGCTGGGTTGTTCTTGAATCTCAAAACCAAACATTTGATCGAAGGGCAAAAGTGTGGGTGAGATTAGAGATGTACAATATTGGCTTTTTTATCGATATCCAATATAAACAACATCAATTATTGCCGTCTACCTAAAGGTTCGATATGGAAAAGCCACAGGATATATTGTGAGTTTTGCCAAATGAAAAAAAAAAATCAAAAACGATAGGCCTATCTCTGATCTGAGAAGTAGCTGAAGAGTTGATGTTTAAAACCCCTTACAATTCCTTCAATTTTCAACCTAAATGTTTTTTAAAGTATACCCAAAATAAAACAAAAGCTTCCTGAACCATTTGGAGTTGAGACATGGCTGTGGTCTGAAAGAAAACACGGAAAGTTCCCCGACCACAGTCAGAATCTATGCACTATTGTTACCGTGTAATATGATTTTGAATGCACTGGAAAGGAATTGATTTTTATTTCTGCCTCTTTATCTGTTAAAATACAAGCTTTAACAGTAATTTACTGGTGTATACTAATATAACATCTGTGTTTGGATATGGCGGTTACACCTTAGTTTCAAGTCCTGTGACAAAGCCTGCCCCTCAAGTAATATGTCTGCAAACACAGCCTTCCATTGGCTATTCAATGTGTCAATCATCATTATTCTGAGCCACGATTGGTTTGAAGGATACACCTAAGTAGACAGATTATAAGTAAGATGTCAATCAAAAGCTAGCACTTCCAGTCAGGCCCAGTGGCTAATCTGGAAGCCATTACCTGGACTCTTGTGAATGTAAAAAGACAGTTTTTGTTCAAGGTGGCACTGATAGCAGGCTAAAAAGGTGATTTTGTAGTTTAATAAAAGTGCTTGCTGTGTCCACAGTTATGATTGTATCCTTTATTGGCATACATCTTAGGAATCTCAAGACTTATAGTTTTCCAAATATTTATAATATGTGTAAAATGAAGGGGTGTCCAGAAAAAAGGCAGATTTGACTAGTAGATACACAACACCCTGCTCATGGGACATAGGAATGATATGTACAGTACATGGTTAAAAGGAAAGTATAAAAGTCATGTTATTAAAAAAGAAAAAAAAATGATACGGATAATGTCTGATATTACATGTTAATGGCAATACTTAAAACTTAATAAGGACGATAATATCGGAAATCCGCAGAGGAGATAGGACTTTGATTCCGAACATAAAATTGCCAAGTGACACTTCCACATCTGTGTATCCAATTTTAATTGAATGAATCTGTATGTTGCATAATGGTTGCACTCTGGTATGACATTTATGCCACTGCTTCCGGCATGTAAATAGCTGCGCCGAGCTATGCAAAGTTAAAAACTGTACATAAAACCTTTGTTCTCTCGCTCTCTCTTTCACACCACACACACACACTCTCATAAATACTCCAACTCTTTTTCCCACCCCACCTTCTTCCCACATGCCTGCCCATCCCGCAGAACAAACGGACTCTCTGACGCTGTGTGTGCTGTGGACGAATGAAAATGTCTTGGTCAAACACAGTTGAGGGAGACTGTTACATCTTAAAAGATTGATGAGAATTTAACAGTTAAACAAGCTGGTGGCTGAAGTTATATCATGTGTGATTTGTCATTACTTTATACAGGGTGCAATATTCCTCTTTTTCGCTGGCAGAACTGAGGAGATTAAGGGAAACATCGATGAGGTTTGTTTTCACGAAGGTCTTGTAATTGCCTGTTTTATTACCTGATCACATGATATTAGAATGAAGCCCTTCCATGATTTAAATGGTTACCACCGTAATATTGCTGCTCTGTTTGAGTCAGCGGATTCCTTATTGCAGTGTTAATGTTTAAAACATATCATTCAACAATCCAGATGCTGCTGCATTCTCATTGTTCTTCTTTACTTTGCCGTTTCACTGTGCTGCCAGGCGGTAGCTCTTTTTGAAGATGGCTGCAAGGCCCAGCAGACGTGGAAGCAGTTCCACCACATGTGCTACTGGGAGCTGATGTGGTGCTTCACCTTCAAGCGTGCGTGGAAGATGGCGTACTTCTATGCAGACCTGCTGAGCCAGGAGAGTCGCTGGTCAAAGGTGTTCAGCTCTGCACAAGAGGAGTTTACCCTCTGAGGTTTTGTTTAACGTGTTCAGAAATAGATTTTTTTTTATTCTATGTTTCCTTTAGGCCATGTATGTGTACATGAAAGCTGCTTACCTCAGCATGCTGCCAAAGGAAGAGGCCCGGCCTTTTGGAGAGGATGAGGTGGAGCTCTTTAGGTAAATGAGCATTTTATGGTAAAAGGCCAACCGGCCATGTATAAACAACGGATTCTTAAAGAAGACAATTATATTGAAAGGAGGAAGAATTTTATTTTTCGAATAAAATCTGAAAATTAGGTTTTCCATTCTCTAACAGCTTTGAGCATATAGACACTGAAGTTTTGGCTATTTTGTCTGCACAATAGCTTAGGTTCAGTAAGATCCCGATGTGAAACATTCATTTGAAGGTCTTACAGCAGTTTGTCAATTCGATTCAGATCTACAGTTGTGACCAAAAGTTTTGAGAATGATACAAAGATTAGTTTTCACAAAGTTTGCTGCTAAACTGCTTTTAGATTTTTGTTTCAGTTGTTTCTCTGATGTACTGAAATATTATTACAAGCACTTCATACGTTTCAAAGGCTTTATCGACAATTGCATGACATTTATGCAAAGAGTCAGCATTTGCAGTGTTGGCCCTTGTTTTTCAGGACCTCTGCAATTTGACTGGGCATGCTCTCAATAAACGTCTGAGCAAAATCCTGACTGATAGCAACCCATTCTTTCATAATCACTTAATGGAGTTTGTCAGAATTAGTGGGTTTTTGTTTGTCCTTCCGCCTCTTAAGGATTGACCACAAGTTTTTAATGGGATGAAGATCTGGGGTGTTTCCAGGACATGGACCCAAAATTTCCACGTTTTGGTCCCTGGGCCACTTAGTTATCACCTTTGCCTTATGGCACGGCGCTCCATCGTGCTGGAAAATGCATTGTTCTTCACCAAACTGTTGTTGGATTGTTGGAAGAAGTTGCTGTTGGAGAGTTTTTTGGTACCATTCTTTATTCATGGCTGTGTTTTTGGGCAAATTTGTAAGTGAGCCCACTTCCTTGGATGAGAAGGAACCCCACACATGAATGGTCTCAGGATACTTTACTGTTGGCATGACACAGGACTGATGGAAGCGCTCACCTTTTCTTCTCTGGACAAGCCTTTTTCCAGATGCCCCAAACAATCGGAAAGAGGCTTCATGGGAGAATATGACTTTGCCCCAGTCCTCAGCAGTACATTCACCATACTTTCTGCAGAAGATCAATCTGTCCCTGATGTTTTTTTGGAGAGAAGTGGCTTCTTTGCTGCCCTTCTTGACACCAGGCTATCTTCCAAAAGTCTTTGCCTAACTGTGCGTGCAGATGCGCTCACACCTGCCTGCCGCCATTCTTCAGCAAGCTCTGCACTGGTGGCACTCCAATCCCGCAGCTGAATCCTCTTTAGGAGACGATCCTGACGCTTGCTGGACTTTCTTGGACGCCCTGAAGCCTTCTTAACAAGAATTGAACCTCTTCCCTTCAAGTTCTTGATAATCCTATAAATTGTTGATTTAGGTGCAACCATAGTAGCCACAATATCCTTACCTGTGAAGCCACTTTTTATGCAACACAATGATGGCTGCACGCGTTTCTTTGCAGGTCACCATGGTTAACAATGGAAGAACCATGATTTCAAGCATCACCCTCCTTTTAACATGTTAAGTCTGTCATTCTAACCCAATCAGCCTGACATAATGATCTCCAGCCTTGTGCTCGTCAACATTCTCACCTGAGTTAACAAGACGATTACTGAAATGGTCTCAGCCGGTCCTTTAGTGACAGCAATGAAATGCAGTGGAATTTTCATGGCAAAGAAGGACTATGCAATTCATCTGACCACTGGTCATAACATTCTGGAATATATGCAAATTGCTATTATAAAAACTTAAGCAGCAACTTTTCGAATTTCCAAGTTTTATGTAGTTCTCAAAACTTTTGGCCACCACTGTAGAATTTAACTGGGTCATTCTAAAACATTAATATGCATTGATCTAAACTAAGGGTCTGAAACCCTGTACTGGAGTGGCACTGTCCTACAGCTTTTGGATGTATCTCTACTCCAACTCAACTGAATCAAAAAGCGGATTTAGCATCTTGGCATGTCAGTAGATTTTGTAAAGAACTGGTGTGTTGGACCAGGGATTCATCCTAAATGTTAAAAGGAGAGTGACATTCAACGACTAGAGTTATTAACCCGTGATCTAAGCCATTCTATTCTAGCTCAAGCTGCATATTTACAGTTGGGAGATGAGGTTCCCCATGCAAACACAAGTTAGGTGAATTCTGAAGACATTAATATTTCTCTAGGGGTATCAAAGTTAAGGAGCCTGATTAAAGTGTAGAATGTTAGGACTTCCATTTGCAAAACATAACCATACATTGAACATTTTCTCATTTTAATGAGATAATCTTATTCAGTTTACTTATTTAATGTAAATTCATAACAGATGTCATCTCAAGGCACCTTACATACATTCCAATCAGTTTGAAGGTTTTCCATTTAGGGGATCCCTGCAGATTGGGTTGAGTCATTGGCTGCATCCGAAACCACTAAATTGGTAAGAGGTCTTACGCCAAACCGGATGTGCGTCAGCGTCCGCCATGATAAGTTGCATCCAAATTGGGCTTCCAGTTAGGAAGGAGTTAGGGAAAGTGGCCTGTATGCTAACTATCATAGCCACTTTAGCATAGGGACCTCTGATGCTAACTAACTGGCGATTAGGAGCTATGTGCCATCCCAAAATCCCTTGCGCCACAAGATACATCAATACAAGTCGCCCGGCCCACCTCACGTAAAATAACGAAAATGGCCGAAAGGGAAAAGACGCTTTTTTTTTCTTTTCTTTTTTTTAACGGGGAAAGATGCGCACATGTGAGTCATAGACTGTAAAAAAAGAGTACAACAACCTCTTCCGAAGGTTTATTTTGATATGCGTCATTCATGTGCATTTACGTCGCGTAATGACGTCGGATAGAAAGGCTGTTCGAAATGGGCACATTGGCGAACGGCTCCCTAGACCACTAGCCATGGTGTTCTCACAGTTGACTCCATGAAAGGTTAAGGATTAGTTGCTAGTGTTAGTGCTTAGAGGCTAACATTCAGTGGTTTCAGATGCAGTCATTGACTATCAGCATTCATTCCTCATTATGAGTTCCTTGTTATTAGAAGCTTCTGCTCCTGAATTTATTTCCCAGCTCTGGCAATTAAAATGCTTCCGTAGTTATCTTACAAAAAGTGAGAAAGGTCATGGAGTCTGATCTGTTGAAGGTCCTGCTTATACTGAAATACCTGTTACAGTGTGTAAAAAAAAAAAAAATCTGTTTTCAAGTCTGAAAGGAAATTAGGTTTAGTAATACTTTAATTTTAAATCGGTTTCGGCCTCCTCCTTTTTCTTTAGACAAGTTCCAACCCTGAAGCAGAAGATAGCAGGGAAGTCTCCTCCAACAGAGAAGTTTGCGATCCGTAAAGCCAGACGCTACAAGGCGTCCAACCCAGTCAGGCTGCCAGTCCCAGTCCTGGTGAGTCATTAAGCATAAACAATTACAGAAACATATATTGTGGATCACTGATCGACTCTCATCACAACTGCAAAACGACAGGAGATGATGTACATGTGGAATGGCTTCAGTATGATCAGCAAACGACCAGAGCTGACTGAAGGCATGATGCAGACTTTGGTGGAGGCAGAGCGCGCTCTGCTGGAATCTCCCGGTACTGCAGCCTGCTCAACACCATGGATGCCACAAGCAGAATAAGCTCTAGTTTTGATGTTGAACATGTTGACAGGATTTCCTCTTTATTTTGCAGAACATGAATACATGATGGATGACCGTTGCTTGATTCACATGCTGAAAGGTTTGTGTTTCAAGAACCAAGGGATCCTGCAGGCCGCTGAGGAATGTTTCAATAAAGTTTACTCAAGGTGGGCACATTTCAGATGCTTCCACTGAGAATAGGAGGATATTTCTTTGAAATCTCTAGAGATTACTCTGAAGAAAAGTAAACAGCTTTTATCTGCCTGTATGTTCTCACACTGTAACTATTTGCATGGCAAATATAAGAAGGATGTCACCATCTGACATGAATGCTCATATTTTAAAATCAAAAGTACCTCGTTTAAGTTACAAACAAAAAAATTCTGTGTATTTCCCCGAGATTTTACATTCATCATCTCAAAGGTTTGATTATTATAATTATTTTTTCCTTACAGATAAAAATATAAAAAGCTAGTAGGTCTTTGCATTTATTCCCCAACTGCAGTTACAGCTGCAGTTTCTTGAGGTCAGGTCTCTACCATGGCTTTATACTCTGAACCCCACTGGAAGGAGTGAGTCTATTAACATCGAATCTTAAGTCGGACTCAGATTTTGGTCAAGACTTGACTTTGTGTTGGTCCATCTCACAAAACATGCATTGGAAACCAACACTAATGCCCACGTAACATAACGAATGTATTTTTCATTACAGCATAAAGTTTCTATTTGATACACTTGCTTAACACATAATTCTACTTGTGTTTAGTGAAAAGAAGATCAAGTTTGACCACTACCTGGTGCCCAATGCTCTAGTGGAGCTCAGTCTGCTTTACATCGATCAGGGCAGGAGAGATGCGGCTATTAAAAGTCTCCATAAAGCCAAGTAAGTCATATAAGCACAGTATAACCCAGAGGGAAATATTCCATTGATAGTTAAGATAACATAGTATAACAGGACCTCATTGCTTGTATTTTAAACAGAAAAGCTAAAATTATCCCTACCCCAGCTATATATCGTATGGAATATTATGGTTCTAATTATCTGTGTTATTTGCGGTTGGAAATCTTTCTATGTGACCGAATGTGTCTTTGTATTGGCCTCTTTCAGCCAGCTCATCAGCAGTGTCCAACAACGATGTTTTACAGTGTAAAAGATTAAAATCAGGACTTAAATAAATGAATGCAAAATATTGGTTGAAATATTGACCTTTGCTGATGATACTTGCAAGCCCAAAAAAGAAATTGCTGTTACTGTCGTCTTCTTCTTTTATTTTTGGGTCAGAAGCTGGAAAGTTCTACTTAGTTAGACTTTATGAAGGAAAATGTTTGCTGTTTCGACACCATAACTTCTTAAACTGTGGCATATAAAGAGCAACCTAAAGTTCAGGAATGACCATTATATCTCTCATGCCGTAAATAGTGCTTTAAACCCAGATCAGTCATGAAAGCTGATGCTAACGGATACTCCGAGATGGTCCCAGACCCTGGCGAGAGTAAACCACAGTGCACGACTGCTTTTTTGCACGACTGCTTTTTTGTAGTTCACTATTCGCAGTTTCAGCTATGAGTAGGGATGGCTACCGGTTAACCATTACTTTTGAAACGGTGTTGGTGCTTAAACGGTGCTAGAAACTGTGCTTAAAGAATGGAAAACATAAAAACTTCTTCTGAAAACCCTCTTATTTTTTATTTTCAGTAGGGCTGTTAAACTATTTATAATTTTGATCTAACTAATCACAGGGTAGCTGTGAATTAATTACTATTCCTTAATATGAGCAAAAAAGATCAAACTTTCAGTGTAAATTGAGGACAAATCTAAATGCAGTTGCTCTTTTTGTATTTAAATATCGGAGAAATCAATTGAATTATTGTTTTGAACTCCACAATCACAATGTATGTGTGGTGACATATGAAAGAAGAAAAAAATTAATAGAGTTAGAACTAACCAAAATATATTAATAAACTTAACATTTGCATATCAGCAGTCTGTGTTAAACATCACATAGATCAAATGTAATATAGACTTAGTAATCAAATGTCACAATTTAACATTTTCCCATAAAGTAAGCACTCAGAAGATAAAAGCCCGGTTCATCAAAACTGGAAATGAACGCTCTCTATTGTAAAGATGTATACAGCTACGTCTGCTAATAGTTGGCACTAATTTAAGTCCGAAAGCATCACCTCAACTGAATAATGTCGTATTTTTAATGCAGCGGTAGCTCACTATGAAATGTACCGAAGTTATACAGTGAGCCAACAGGCATAAATCAACATAAATACGAAGCATTTAAACTCTGTACCGCATACAGCGAGCTGATGTCTGAAGTGGACGGAAAAATTCCCACAGACAACTTATCATATCAACACAAAGCCAATAGCAATACCCCTATAATAATATACTGACATGTCATTTAGGATCACAGGGTGTTAGCAAAGAAACTTCAAATTTCTATCAAAACCGTTCTATTTAATCATAAACAGTCTGAAAAAGAGCTTTAAGTGTAAAATACCGAACTGTTCTTTTAAATATTCCCCAAAAAATGTAGCCTGGAAAACTTAAACAGCATTTATGACCTTAGAGCTGTGTTGGCATTGTTGAATGTCCAATTGCTTTTTGCGCTCGTGTTTTTACAAGCTCTATTACAGCTGTTTGTAGAAGTTAGACAATAGAAAGTTACTCTTTGCAGACAGGATTTGGAAGAATTACAGCCCCCTAAAGGTTTGCAAAAAAAAATTTTGTCTTTTAGGTTTGTAATTTCTATGAATGTTCTTAGAAACGCATTGGTCCGGTTACGTGCTGAAGGGATTTTCTTTTTTTTAAATGAGCTGCAGAAAATAGTTAAAATAAAAAAAAGAACGCTACGTTTGTTCATGACCCCAGTCTCAAAAACATGAATGCTGCACCGTTTCAAGGGTGACCAGATCCCCACCCACCAAATGTGGGAGATTATGAGACTCCATTGCATCAATATAAAAGTGTGAAATAAGTTTTTAATTTATTATCTACCTATTCTTGGCATCATGTCAATCGTGACCTAAAAATGATAGAGATGCTTCGGACTGCCACCTCTATTTGAATTACAGAACAGTTTTTACCAGGGAGGGAAGAAAAAACACGAAATGTCTTTTTCTTTATCATTTTCATTAAGTCACAGAATTAACTTTTTTTGAAAAAGAAAATGAAAAAGCAGTTTGGAAGAGTTTTTATTCATTTGAGTTATGAGTCATAATTGACAGTTGGACGTGGAAAATGAAAAAGCATTTCTACTAAAACGTTTACATTTGAATTATTGTACATATTTGCTTGCAGACACTTCTTTGTCTGTCTCGCAAACTGGAAAGTGGTTCCAGCTTGCGAACCACTATTTTAAAATGTAAAAGCTCCAAGTTCGATGTAAAAATGTATTTGAAGAAAAAACTCTTTCGAGAAACCCTGCCTCATCATTGCCTTCTTTGAAGATTGGAAAATGTCCAATTGTATAGGCTAATTAGGTGTTAATGACACTAATTTGTGTCCATTATATTCCTACTTGCAGGTTGTTGTTTTTTTATAGAAACACCAACTAGCTTTCTGTGCAGTCTGACCTCCTCTTGTGACCCACAGGCACAACTACAAGGACTATTCGATGGAGTCCCGTACGCTCTTTAGGGTGCACGCTGCTCTGGCCAAACTCAAGGCGGACCCAGAGGAAGAAGACAGCCAGCTGTAACAAACCATTTCCACACGACTGACCGGCTCCTCACTATGGACAATTTGAACCCATTTGAATTTACACCAAACTTGACATTCAAATATAAGTCAGGCTCCTTTCATTAATGTGATTTTGTGCCATCACTTGGTTTTCCTGGATGCAAGTATAGTCTAACAGAGAGGAGTGCTACTAAGAAAGCAGCAGAGCCGACGTACCTTTCACTACCTTCCACAGGTGAACACAAACCTGAGTGTACATATATACAAGTTATTTTATTTAATAGTTATTTTATGGTTAATGCTAATAACAAATATTCACTAATTGAACTTCTATTGAAAATAAATCAAATATGCTGTAAGATTTCTTAAATTTATACTATATTCTTTTTGGAGATGAAGATATGGGAAGAATCACTGGGAAACATGCTGTAAATTTAAAGTCACTTTAATACACTGCTCAAAAAATTACAGGGAACACCTGAAAATTAATCTAAATCTAATCCAAATTAATCCGAGATCTTAATGAAGGATTTCTTATTAAATGCTTTGTTCTTTATGCTGTTGAATTTGCTGACAACAAAATCACACAAAAATTACAAAATGAAATCAAATTCATCAACCCTTAGAGGTTTTGATTTGTAGTCACACTCAAAATTAAAGTCGGAAAAAAAAAAAACGCTACAGGCTGATCGAACTTTTATCTAATGACCTTAAAACTATTCAAAATGAGGCTCATTTGTGTGTGTTGCCTCCATCTGCCTGTATGACCTACCTATAAAGCATGGGATTACTCCAAATGAGGGGGCCGATGGTCTCCTGAGGGATATCCTCCCAGACCTGGACTAAAGCATCAGCCCACTCCTTAACAGTCTGTCAAGCAACATGGTGTCAGTAGATTGAGTGAGACTTGATGTCCCAGATGTGCTCAATTGGATTCAGGTCTGGGGAATGGCGGGCCAGAGGTGAAGCTAAGTTAGTTTACTAATTGTGATGAGCTTTAACTTATTAGCACCTTTGGGTCATGTCTAAACCAATAAACAATAAAGGGAAAAATAAAAAGAGGAAGTAATGTTTCATTTAAAAATTCACTGGATTAGAAATCAATAACCTTTGGAAAATTGATTCTGTTTGTCATTTTGTCATGGCAGTGATCGATCTCATTTCAGTATTTGATGCATTAAGTCAGTTTCAAACCCAGCTAATAAGATTAGTTTTCTGTGGTTAAAGAATCTATTTTAAACCGATCTCTATTTTGAATACCTTCAATTACAATCTTTATTGTTTAGAAATGCAGGCCCCAAAATCAGGATATACGGATTATCTCTAGCATGCAGCCTACAACAGACATGGTGGTGGTTAAAGCCAATCTGATTCATTTATCAAATATTAAAGAAAAGGAAAACTCCTGTTTGATTGAGTAACTCGGACTGCAGGATATAAAATGACTCTCAGTTGAAAAACCTTGAAAAACACTGATTAAACCTCCAGGCCGAGCAGCCCGTTCATACTCAAACAATAGTAAATTAATCTTTCACAAGGTATCCTAAACTAATCCTGCCTCTGCCCAGACCTTAGTGAAATGTTAAAGTTCTCCAGATTTCCCCGTGGATGGGGAAAGCTCAAACATCGTTAAGCAGCAGGTTATCAATGGCTGCGTGATTTAGTGAGGGCCTGGGTTCTATTGCTGATGGGGCGCAGTTAGCAGCCTTCAGCTGGGATGTTGGCTTTGTCCTCTCTGGCTTGGCTAAACAGCAATCAGCTCAAACCTTCACTGAAACAGTACCTTGTTGCAGCTTAGCATTCATCCCACATCCGCTTCGTAGCGGTGGGTGGAAATGGCTTCCGACTGGTTCAGATCTACTACATGCAGTAGTTTAGTAGCCTCCTTCCTCACGGTACTCTATACAGAAAGCTTTCTGTAGGCTTTGTGACAGAACAGTGGGGTTTGTTTTATCAGTAGTTTGTGATTTACCTAAACGATCAGCAGTCTTTTTCTTCCTCGGAGTGAGTTTCTCTCAGAAACTCATGTCCTTTCCCCTCGCCAGCGAAGGTAAGTTGAAGTCAGAAAGTTATCCCCTTGACAAAGCCCCGGCCAAGGGCTAAGCTGGAAGAAAGCGTGGATCTCCCTGATCGGACCTGCGGCGTGGTCTGAATGGAAGAGGGCGGGGGCCTTATAAAACTTCTGGTCCTCTTCTCCTGTTGGAGCTAGAATTTGGATTAGCACCACCAAAGGCTGTGTGACCTAACAATGCACAAATGTCGCCTGTTGGAGGTCATTTTGCAGGGCTCTGGCACTGATCCCCGTTCCTCCTTGCACAAAGGCGGAGATAGCGGTCCTGCTGCTGGGTTGTTGCCCTCCTACAGCTGGCCTGTCTCCTGGTTGCGCCTCCATGCCTCTGGACACTATGCTGACAGATGCAGCAAACCTTCTTGCCACACCTCACACTGAAGTACCATCTTGGATGAGTTGCAGTACCTGATCCACTTATATGGGTTGTAGACTCTGTCTCATGCTACCACTAGAGTGAAAGCACTGCCAGCATCAAAAGTGACCATTACATCAACCAGAAAGCATTGGAACTGAGAAGTTTTCTCTGGTCACCACCTGCAGAGCCACTTCTTTATTTGGGGGGTCTTGCTAAATGTCTATAATATCCACCTGTTGTCTATTCCATTTGCCCTACAGCATGTGAAATTGATTGTCAATCATTGTCGCTTCCTGCGTGGTGTTGAATTAAAAATAATTATCATAATTAATTCAATGCATGTTCAAGCAGAGACAAAATGGAGCCAATTTCCAGTTTTTAACATTTATTTTGAACAGATTAACAAATTGCAGTTTTTACAGAGGAAGTTGCCCCCGTCGTTCCTCTGTGGTCCAGATTTAAAGAAATCTGACAATCTGAATGATCTTCATTTCACAGCTTTATAGAAACCGGGCCTCTAAGCGTTTCTACTCCCTCCAATCAGAACATTTCCATACAGTGTCTTAGCCATTATTGGCTGTCAGAAAATTATACAGTCATATGGGTGAGACGTCTTTTCTTAAAAGCTCATTCTGAGTTTTATGGTTTTATGGCAACACACTAAATCTACAGACATCCTGTTTTTTACAGCTTGCAATAAAACTCACCCCAGAGTTTTATGACTTAAAAGCTTACCCCCATAAACAATACTGAGACACATTTTTACCATCATGCAAGCTATATAAACAGACTTTTACCTTTTGAACAATAAAAGTTTAAAACATATATAGAAGAACACCACAGTGGACAGTTTGATTTCACAAAAGTTTGACTGACTTGGAGTCACATTGTGTTCCCTTTATTTTTTTGAGCAGTGTTTAGTAAAGGAGTTCTATGCAAACAGACTGAAGAATGTATTATGGAGAACTGTTGTTCTGTATTAACTCAAATGGGTAAAATGCCTTTCAAATGTATTCATTTCCTGAAATTTGTCTTGTTGTCAGAACCCTTTACTGTGATACATGTTAATAAAATACAGTGTGGCTCGTTTTTTGAAGTCAACTTTATTTGTAAACAAAGTCCACATCTGTTTATTTTAATAATGGGATAAATCCAGCTGTTCTGTGAAGGCGACAGAGGTTTACCAGACACTGCATTATTAGGACCAAGGAGGAAGGCACGTCAGGGAGGAAGTCGTGATGTCTAAAACAAGCGTAATGGTATAAAACAACATTCCAGGCTTGGAACATTTCACAAATAACTGCTCCTTCCATCATCTTGAAGAGTATGGCACAACTACTACCATACCAAGACAGGCCTGTTCGCCTAAACTGACAGAAACAAGAAAAGCAGCCAGGAAGAACATGGCAAGTCTGAAAGTAGCAAAAAGAAAGTTGATTAAAAAAAGCCATATGAGCTCATTTTTGCGGTTTGCCATATTTGGAACATGGCAAACACCAGGTAGGAAATCTTCACTGATCAGAGGATAAAAAAATGGAAAAGTATTCCTACACCGTGTCAGAAAACTAACACTGCATATGACTCCAAGTTCACCGATCCTGTGGAACATGGGAGAGGTAGCATTATGCTGTAGGAATGCATCAAGAACAGATAAGATTGGAGTTGATGGGAAGATTGAAAGAGGCTGTATAACACTTGAGATTGGTGGATTTTTTTCTTGTCTTTGAACAGCACGGGAACCCCAAACCAGTGTTTCCCAACCCTGGACCTCAAGGCAGACTGCACTGCATGTTTTAGATGTTTCCCTGCCTCAGCACACCTGATTTCAGTTGCTAACCTATTCAACAGGCTTTTGCCGAGCTGCATTTAACCGAATCGGGTGTGTTAAAGCATGTAAAATATGAAGGTCTGTGTGCCTGGAGGACCAGGGTTGGGAAACTGTCCAAAACATACAGCCAGAGCTACAGTGGAATGGTTTTGATCAAAGGAAAGTCCCTGAGTGAGAATGACTAAGTCAAAGCCTATACCCGAAGTCAACTGAAAGTTTGTGGCAAGACGAGATATTTCCTGTTAGCAAACATTCTCCATTCATTTAAACTTATCTTGAGCTTTTTATTAAGTAATAAGAAAAAATAATTTTACTTCTAATGATGCATAAAAAAGTTAAGTGAGAAAATGTGATAAAATTAGAAGAGTTTGAATAATTTTGCAAAGCCTGTCCCGAGTATAGAAAATAATTGAATCTTTCAGGTAGGACTGGGCAATATATTGATTAATTTTTCTATTTAGGAAGATTGAATTTTTGGACTAGAGAAAAAAAAAAATCACCAAGGCTCATCTTGGGTAGTGTCAGCTCATCCAAGGCCTTCAATCATATTATACAGTGTGTATTTATTTGGATTTGAATTCAGGACAAGTCCAAGAAGGGATGATTGAGATGAGATCTACACAAAAAAAAATATTTTTTCATTTATAATTTCTTTTTCAGAAAGGGAGGAAAATTGATTACATTTTTAATTTGTATCAATAATTGAATTTGGCAAAAAAAAAAAAAAAATTTTATTTTTAATCCATATCCCCCAGCTCTCACCACCTTCACTTTTTCAGAATCAGTTGTATAATGTCCAAAATTGCTAAAATTTTGAAAAGAAACATTTAACTCAAAAATAACCCAATTTCAAATAGTACCATGAAATGTTAAATATTGAGAAAAAGTTTTTTTTTACTATATCAACGATTGATATGTAAAATATTATCGTGATAGAATTGTTTTTCCATGTTGCCCAGCCCTACTGCAAAGCAATTGGAATTTTTAGATACATTTTCAAATAATTCAAACAAAATGGAGGAACAATTTTATTTTATTCAAAAGGCTGTACACATGAGAAGATGGAGAGAATATATAGAAACAAAGGAAAAAAATATTCTTTCCCCCAGAGTGAACACACTCCTACAGTCCCAATGTACTGAGTTATAAAGTCCATTTTCCAGCACGATAAATATAATTAGAGCAACAAACCTAAAAGTTGCCGGTTTTAATTCTTCAGAAACCCCAAAAAACAAAGTCCCTACCATTAATGATTGAACCGGGGCAGAGCTGGAAGAGTTTTGTCGTTTTACAGCTGATGTGACAAACCTTAGAACTGGCATACTTGTGTTGCTCAAATATCTGGGACTACGACTGGGCAGCATGGGGGGCTACTCCCTCGTCTTCCTTTAGTCTACGCTTGAGCAGCTTCCTCTTCTTCTTCTCTTCCTTCTCTATCTCTGCGACCATTTCCAGGAACTTGGGACTGCGTGGGTCCACGTTGTAGCCGAAGCGCTCGCGGGCCTCGGCCAGCAGCTTCTCTTTCCGAGCCTTCTCCTCCTTCAGCTTCCGCTTGTTTTCGCGCCTTTCTCTGCGCCAGTCTTCGATCATCTTGGGCATCTTGGCCATGTTTGCCGCGATGAGTTTTTCTCTGTGGCAAAAAGGTGAAAGAAATCCGTCAGTTCTGCCCAGTAACACAGCTACAGTTTGTAAGAGATGCATAAAACTGACAAAACTTATTACATTTAATCGTAATGATTACAATATTATTAGGTTATTGTACATGATTATTTTTCTATTATTTGCACCTCAGGAAGATGAGTAACCCGTAGAAAAAAAATCAGCGCAGTGTAACATTTGATGTCCACCGAACATAGCGACTTGTCTGATGAGTAAAAAGCTGAAAACTATTTAAGCCTTAATGTGAATTTTCTTCAGCAGTGGCTGACTATGGAACTATCTAAGACTAAGGAACAGGGTTGCCAACTTTCTGTTAAACTTTGTCGCTGATGTTCCCTGCAGATTAAAGACCCGATTTGCTCTGCTCTGAACCGTCTTTCAGTAGGGGAATGAGCTGCACAAGCTCAGACAGCATGATCACACGTCAAACATCTCGGTTAATTTCACCGAGTGTCGTACAGAGATGGAGCTTATTTTACCCGATCACTAAAGAAGTTGCTTCTTCAACATGAATTGAAAAGTAAAAAAGTAAGGTGCATTAATATAATACCGATCGTTCTTTTTTAAGCCACAAAAAGATCATTCTTTACCATCATCAAACTTCTCTTTCTGAAGGGGTGGAAACGCAAAAACTTTCTGTATGCTGCATTTGCACCAGTGGTGCCTTCAAAAAACCTTCGAAACTTATGGTCAGTTCAATAACTGTTGGCAAGCAACGTTTGGTACACACTAAATGTGTCTTACTTATTTTTTTAGCAAAGTACTTTATATATATATATATATATATATATATATATATATATATATATATTTTCTATGATTTCTTCAGAACTAGAATATGTTGCTTAAGAGGTATTGGATGTCCAGTGATAATTTGATATCTTGATTTGGTACCTTTGGTACCTGCTTTTATTTTAAATTATTGCAGTTTCCATATAAGTATCGGTTCATGGTACTGGTTAAGTTTAAATGATACCCATACGAGTACATTAAAAAGTATCAGCGCGATGCCAGTATCGGTACATCCCAGATTAACTTCTATCATTGTGCGCAAATGACAACTAAAGATAATATAGCATATTCCCATAGAAGTACAAATTATACATTTATAAATTATGACAATATTAACCCCCACTGGCTTCAAGAACAAAGTTAGAATATTGTAATTTGTGGGCTGGTTTTGCACCAACAAGCTCTAAATAAACCGTTGGGGATCACGTGACACAGCACAGCCATAGAACTACAAATCCCACACATGCGTACTATTTCCAATGCTTTTCCTGGGGAAAAAAAAAAAGTTAATCCCACAGCGTGATCCCAGCTTTATGATGAGGAGACTTGAGACTTGTTAAAATGAGGTCTATGAATCATTTTGTAGGTTTCACAAATAAGGTGATACTAAATATTTTGGCACATCAGCATCAGAATGAATGAATTAGTATGAGCTAAAACACCACTCAAGTTCCCTCCCGGATCAATAAAGTATTTTTGAATCCAATTGAATCATGCTCTCATAAGTATAAAGTGTTGCCCTAATAATCTATTATATAAAATATGCAACTCATATAAATATACATAAGCCTCAAAGTGTAACATTGTATTCCTTTATTGTATAAGGACAAAAAAAAAGGTAAACCATCTCCTTTGGAAACTGAAAACACACAGAATCAAAGCATATTACACAATACAATGATAAAGTGCTATATAAATGAAAGTTATTTGTATTAATGACATTAGCAGCATTATCAGAGTTACAGTTGGATGGAGACTATTTCACTCTGTCTAATCAGCAGAGCAGTTAATAGAACTGCTTATCGATACAAAATTTCAAGAATCGACTGATTTGATTCCGATTCTCAAGAGTAAGAATCGATTATTACGATCCGATTAAATCCGCTCCAGTTCAATATTGACATGGGTCTGTGCTATTAAAAACGTTTTATGAGCTTTTACCTTAATTATATGCCTGTAATTCAATGACTTACATTGGGTGAGTCATTGTAAAAAGGGAAAACTATGCCACAAAAAAAGAAAATAATCGATTAGAATCCTTTTTTCTGTCGCTTTTTTTTCCAACACAGCACCAGCAGCTAGTGTTTAGTTGTGCACTTCTTATGCATTCAGGCGATTAGTAATACTAAGCCACGGTTTTTGTCTTTGCTTTATGACCGTAGCGGTGTCGTCTTTCTTTTTAAATACATCTTTTACATCATCCTATGCAGTCATGAGTTCTGCCTCCAACAGGGTAAAATAAGTCCTCTAGCTGCCACGGTGAATCAGCAAAATCTGCAATCGTGGCAGGGAGTAGTTCAGGGAGCTGTGAGCACTCATTTATCCAGGATAGGTTACATCTGGCTCGATGAATCCACATCTGCACATCCTGTCTTAGTCTTTGTGCAACCAATTAAATCTGGATGCCCTTGTTTCAGATTAACTGAGCTGGGATCAGCTCAGTCAATAATACTGGATGTCTTAATCCTATTTTAGTGCAATAGGCCCCTGGAAATGCCTAAAAACTTAAAAAAACAAAATATTCATTTAACTGGTGGTAATCATGTTGTTTAGGTCAGGGGTGGAAAACTTTTCGTGTGGAAGACAAACTTCTGTTTGTGTCATCTTCATCTCATCAAGCAATAGCCTGTAGTGATGTGTCGGCAGGATCATACTGTGGAGATGCTTTTCCCCCCCCAGCATGAAATAAAAACCAGCCATCTCACAAAAAAAGTATTAATATTGAATTCTGCGGTTGTAACGTGGAGGATTGGAAGGTTCATAGGGTATATGAATGCGTTACGAGCCGCCGTCACCTCTCTCAGAAACAGACCAATCAAAGCAGCGGAAGCTAGTGACTTACTTAGCGAGCCGCTTCTCGGTCTCCTCCTTCTGCTTGGCTTCTATGTTCTGCAGTATCACTTCTAGAGGGGGGTGCCACTGTTTTTCCTCCGCTATGAGCTCCTCCAGCTCCTCGGGAGATGGCCAGAGAGATGCGGGGTCGACGCCCGAGGCTGAGCCGTAGCGGCCGAACAGCTTCTTGTCATACCGAGCCGTCTTCTGCCACTCCGGCGTTTTTTCGCTCTCCTTGTCGGGGATGTAGGGATTCCGGAGGTTCAGCTTCAGGGGTCTGGGGTTATAGCTGGCAGTCTGCAGCAAAAAGCAGGGGTGAACGTTCACAGGAACAAGAGCTTTGGACAAGGAAATTCCCTTTAAAGTTCCTCTTAACGCCACCGTCCTCTGGACCAGCATGGACGCCGCCATCTTTCCATCTGTCATCTTCTTCCAAGCAGATTAAATTTAGTTTAGTGTGGTTTGCCGCCGCCTACTGGGTTGGAGTAAGGCTGTGCAAGGTATAATATTCAAGAAAAAACGACTGACGCTCGGTCTGCATCCTGTCAGCATTCTTTTCACTTCAAAATGTCACTTTTGCTCCCAGTGTTACAAATAAAGTTTATCAAGAGACGCAAAAATGAAAAAGGTCTTATGGGGGAAAGTCTTAAGATTGTAGAATCACTCTCACTAAGTCCTTTCCATAACTGTGGAAAATGAAGATAGATAGGTAGCCAATGAAAAATATATAAGGCTCATAGTTTAAAAAAAGACAAAACACAGTACTTAAAACATTCAATCGTCGCACCAAAAAATGTATCTATTTTTTTTTTAGTCTAAACATCCTCCTGCCTGGGCTGTTACTACCTCATCATCTATCAAAACATGAGTGGGTTTAAGCCTATACATACAGTACTTTACATCCCCCCCAAATCCAAAAGAAAGTGCTTGCGGCCAGATTCGAGGACCCTAAAAGGGCCATCATACAGAGGCCCGTAATGGTGCCCTGTGTGCATCATATCTAACAAAAACAAACTTCGAAGACGCTGAGCTCTGAGGTACAAATGACTGGGGTAGACAATGATGTACCGGACCAGGAGCGTGAAAAGGGTCACTTTGAGTCGGATGGTTGAACTGGGGCGTTCAGCGTTGAGGATATTTCCTCAATAATGTCCTTCAGCTGTGGGTATACATAGTGGCATTGTTTGAATTGTTCGCTTTACAATTAGCTTCATAGCTAACGTTCAGAATTAGCTTCACAGCTAATACCCCAGTTTGCTTATGTAGCATTCATGCTAGTATGCTTTTATTTTGGGAAAAAAAGATGATATAGTTGAACATTTGAAATATCGTTAGAGACTCATTGACCACAGAAGCGCATAGCCTAGGCCCCACCGTCCGAAACCCGGTCGTTCTGTGCTAATGCTCACATAAGAGCTACCTCATCACACCTGCAATTCTACAACAAGGCTGAATTACGGCAAGCGATCCTTTGATATAGTATTAAGGTACTTATGCTACATTCAGACCAAGGGCTTTGTCAGCGACAGCAACGTCAAGATTACATGTTAAGTCTATTGCGCAGGCCGTTGGAGGAGCGTCACAGTCTCTGCGGCGCTTTGTGAGCTTTGGCTCCGTCAACTTTTCGAGCTTTTCATGCTACAAAGCTCATAAAGCTGAACTTTTGACGGTGCTGACGGCCCTGAAGCGGCGCGTTAACCAATCAGAGCTTATAATTGTAGTGATGTCACTGCACGTATTTTGAATGTAGCGGGAGCAGGAAAAACCTACATTTTAAGTCTATAAAATGCATATTTAAAAAATCATAAATAACACTTACCTAAGACAGATGGACAGTCGCTCTTCGGGAGGAATAGAGAACATGTAGTTGGTGTCCTGGTAGGTGATTCAAGCTCCGATGCGGCCCAGGAGGTCGTAAAATTAGGCGCGGGACAGACGGAAGTACCGCTGAAAGCGAACCTCATCCATACATAGCTCCTGGAGCAAATGGTTAAACTCCCCAAACTCGGAACGCATCCGTAGAACAGGGTGTATCCACAAACGGCGCTGATGTTGCAGAAGTCGACGTTGTCTAGATTTATTTAGCAAATAAAGCCAAGGCACTCTCTCAATACTGTCCACCATAGTTCAGAATATCCGACAACAGAAGAAGCCCCGCCCATTCGCTCTTTTTTGCTCAGAAGTGGCAGACTTTGCAAGCTTCAACATAGAAGCGTCAAACTAGACGCTTTGTGAGCTTTGCCTGACGCTGACAAAGCCCTTGGTCTGAATGCAGCATTAAGGTGCATTCACACCGCACAGTTAGTCTGCGTCAGGCAACGCATTCAACGGATGAAGTTTGACGTATGTACTTTTTGGCTTCCATAGCCTGCTTCTGAGGAAAAAATAACGCGTGGGCAGGGCTTCCTCTGTTGCCGCACTTTCTGAACTATGGTGGATCGTAACGAGAGTGGCTTGGCTTTATTCGCTAGATAAAGCTAGACAACGTTGACATCGGGTGCATCAGCGCCCATTATTCAGATGCGTGCTGACTTCGGGGAGTTTAACCATTTGCTCCAGGAGCTGCTTATGGATGAGGTTCGCTTTCAGTGCTACTTCCGTCTGTCCCGCGCCTAATTTTACGACCTCCTGGGCCGCATCGGATCTCAAATTTCCTACCAGGGCATCAACTACAGGTTCTCTGTTCCTTTTTAGGAGCGCCTGTCCATCTGACTTCGGTAAGTGTTATTTATGATTTTTTTAAATCTGCGTTTGTTGAAAATGTTTTCACTGGACCCGCGCTTCATTCAAGATACGTGTATAGTGATATAACTAAAGTGAGACACTCTGATTGGTTGCCGCACTGCGTTAACTGCGTTGAGTCCGTCAAAAGTTAAACTAGCTGTACTTCTGCGTTGCCGTATATAACGCAAGAGAAGTTGACCGAGTCAAGGTACACAACGCACCGCAGAGACTTTGACGGACCTCTGACGTACTCTACCATAGACTTTACATGTAATCTTGCCGCAACTGACGCTGACGCATGGGGTTGGTCTGAATGAACCATAATGATGCATTCAAACCGCACAGTTGGTCTGCGTCAGGCAACGCATTCAACGGATGAAGTTTGACGTATGTACGTTCTGGCTTCCATAGCCTGCTTCTGAGGAAAAAGCAACGCATGGGCGGGGCTTCCTCTGTTGCCGTACGTTCTGAACTATGATGGACCATATCGAGAGAGTGGCTTGGCTTTATTAGCTAGATAAAGCTAGACAACGTTGACATCGGGTGCCTTAACCCCCCTTTATTATCTATTTCCGTCTGTCCCGCGCCTAATTATACGACCTCCTCAGCCGCATCGAATCTTAAATCTCCCACCAGGTCACCAACTACAGGTTCTCCGTTCCTCTTTAGGAGCGCCTGTCCATCTTACTGAGCCCTGCAGGGGACATGGGGGAGAAAATATATTAAGGTGAGAAAAAAATTAAATAAATGGATTTTGCGAGATCTTGAGAAAGTTTTGCGTTATCTCGAGAAAGTTTTGCGTTATCTCGAGAAAGTTTTGCGTTATCTCGAGAAAGTTTTGCGTTATCTTGAGAAAATCTGACTCCTTCAACACCAGCCATACGTCCTCTTTTCTCACATATTGTCCATTTTCTCTGCATTTTGCACACATCCAACGATAGCCATGTAATTGTCCAGAGTATTGCAACTGGTGGCTAATGAACTCTATCAGTCCACTAGTTCAGAAGGTGTTTACGACGCGACAGTCCTTTTGTGCGCAAAATCCTGTGGGCAATGTCTTTCACTTATATGAAAACCATGTCTAAAGCACTGACTTTATGTCCTGATATTTGAGGCCAATCTCAAAATAAAACTCTATTAAGCTCTCCCGTCTGTGAGTGTCTTCCATCATAGCAGTGCACAAGGCTGCAGCAAACTGAGTCGGTAACACTGTAAATGCAAGAATGGCTTTTTGAAACGTTCTCAAGATATCGCAAAAGTTTCTCGAGATAACGCAAATCTTTCTTGAGATAACGCAAACGTTTCTCAAGATCTCGCAAGATCCATTTGTTTATTTTTTTCTCCCCTTAAAATATTTTCTCCACCATGTCCCCTACGGGGCTCAGTACCATCTGTCTCCGGTAAGTGTTATTTCTGATTTTTGGTACGTTGCCGTATGAAACGCAAGCGTCGTTGACGGAGCCAACGTACTCAACGCAACGCAGAGCCCTTGACGGACCTCTGACATAGGCTACTCCACCATATAGGCCTACTTTACATGCAATCTTGCCGCAGCTGACGCTGACGCATGGGGCAGTAAGATTGTGGCTTAAAAAGGGCCCAAACGTTGCAGGGAGTTTTCATGCCAGTTGTACTTCATGCCACCAGTGCTGAGGGGGAAGGGTGGGACAAAAGTGCGGCATTGGCCAAAGCAGACTTATCATTTTTAAGTGCTTGGAGGCGGTCTGGGGTCCAGTCAACGTTTTCGTTGGCCTTTCTCTTTTTGAGCGGGCAGTTAAGCGGCTGCAGAAGTTTTGCTGCCATCGGTTTGAAACAGTTGTAAAAAATAAAACATCCCCAGAAACTCCTGCAGGACTTTCACCGTCGGATGCGGGAAATCGGATACGGCCTGCACTTTAGTGGGTAGTGGAAAAGCTCCACTGCCAGAAATGCGATGGCCCAAACAATCAATGGCTGGCAACCTGAACTGGCATTTTGCTGGATTGACAATCAGGCCATGTTCCATTAGGCGTAAACCTGCCGTAGAAAATCACGAAGGTGGATCATGCAGCCAAACGTCTGGAATCTTCACAGACACGGAAAAAGAAGCTTGACTACGGGTGGATGTACCAAAGCAGCAGGCATCACCTGAGAGGAGCTGGCTCAACCTTCGGACATGTTCAAAAGCGGGGTCACCAATGTGGAGGAATGAAAGGACGACACAGCTAGATCCGACCACCACTTCAATTCAACTCCAACTGGTAACGGTAAGACGGAACACAAAACTTAAAACATTCAATCGTCATGCCAAAAAACGTATCTATTTTTTTAATCTAAACATCCTCCTATCTGTGTGTGAGTTGAGCCTCCTGGTGGTTCGCTACAATATCATTAAACTGCTTTTGAAAACATTCTACCGTTTGTGTCCTTTGTATTCCCTCAATAATTCAAAAACATTTCTTTACTGGATTTATGATAGTCAATTGAAGGCCCAAGAACCAGTCCTGGAGAGTCCAGGTCCCCAGTTCTAGCCAGACAAAATATAAGAAAAAAAACTAACTATATTGTAACTAACTATGACTACTAACTTTGAGACTATAGGTTGCTTTTCATTTCGTTTTTATACTATTTACTATTATAGCCTACTACTTTTATAACTAAATTTGAAATATAAAGTTGTTTTCTTTAAATACAACGGCTGGCAGATAGATAGATAGATAGATAGATGATGGATGGATGGATGGATGGATGGATGGATGGATGGATAGATAGATAGATAGATAGATGGATAGTTGAAAGTGTCATGGGACCCCACTGCTTTCCGAAGTTTTTGGTCAAAAAAATAATACAAAAAATAAAAATAAAAACATATCTGCATTATTTTTCTTTTCTTTTTTTACTTTGATCAGCTTTAAACAAGGAAATGTCTTTCCCGAGTTCCTGATTTCCTTTCTTTCAATTCCAGAAATTAATTAGATTTTAATATGTTCCATAATTTAAAAAAGTTGAAAGTATACATCTGATAGGAGATTTGATTCAATATAACCAAAATAAATAAAATAGTACAAGCAGACATAGCCAGAGTAGAAAACAATATAACCACTTGAAAACAGTCTGTTAATGTTTGGAAATGTTTTAATAATACTTTTCTTAAATCATGTTTGAGTTGGGATATTTTGACAGAGTATTCTCCCAGATATACTTGATGCAACATGGACGGCTTTTGGTAAAGCCCCTTTCATCAACATTGTTTTCTTCAAAATTGGCTGATTGGATTCTACTGGTAGCCATGTGGACGACATATGTTTTCTCTCTAGTATGACTGACGTTTAAATTGAGCTCGGCATTGTTCGAGGTCAGTCAATAATTTCAGTCCAGAGCATATTATGGACATATTGCTGTTGAGAGATGCATTCACTGCCAAAGTTCTGGTTCGGTCCATCTTTCTTTTTCTACTGTAGCTGCTTGAGAAGCAATTAATGTCCAGAAACAGCAGAGTTTAGTGATAGCTTGAGCACATAAACATTCAGCATGTTTTCATGTAACAAACAGCAGTACACGTGCATCCCAAACCGATGGGGCCGTACCAAAGAATATAATTACATGTAGCGTTACACCCATAGTGGTCAAAGACATCCTGCCTCTTGCTGGTAGCAAAGAAAAATCACCAGTCATCAATGACTGCAGATCTTTTGATGTCGTGGAGGTGTACGCAAGGGTGTCATCATCCACCTGCTACAACCAACCTACTGTGATATGGATGAAGCAGGTAGTACTGTAAGAATCATGATATTTGATTTCTGTGGTGCATCTAACACAATTGTGTCTGTTTTGCTTTTTCAAAACCTGTGACAAAAAAAGCAAAAACTGAAAAAAAAAAATGTAAGGGGGCAATTACCTTTCGGCCATGTATGATTTCTTTTAGTTTTTTGCACTCAGCAAACCCAGTTTCATAAATGGAGATTTTTGTTTTCACCACTGAATGCGACTGTTACACTTTTCAAACCAAAGCACAAGGGCTTCATTAGACGTTCAGTGGTGCAGTTAAATTTAATTGTTAGAGCCCGAGCTGAGTTGGACGTAGCCATGAGCAGGTGGGCTGTGGTCAGAGCACCAGAACAAGGAGAGGCGATCTGAGCAGCTTTTAACACATTGAAGCATTTGGGGACACCGGGAGAAAGAATTAAACGTTAGACAGAAAAGCTTTCTGTCCGCCCAGATTTCTCCACCCTCCCTCAGCTTCTAGATTTGATTTCTTTGGAGGACTTTAGACTAGAACAAATGGAGTTGCTCTGGAGTGCAGCACTTACAGAGACAGATGTCACTGCTTTTGTATCGTGGGAGCGCACAGAGCTCTCCATCGTCATTAAAGATTTAGAGTTCCCATGGCACAGGGGGAGAACGAGACTGAAGGTGGGGGTGGGCATGACAGAGGCTTAATTTGGCTTAGGAGCAATCCGGTGCCAAGCCAGGGCTTTAGGGATCGCGTCAACGTCAGTCACAGGCAAATAGGCTTGTTAACAGTTAGGTGATAAGGGATGGTGGCAAGCTGACAGGACTATTTCTGAGTAAGTATGTGAGTGGGAGGGAGGAGGTGGTGAGACATGTTGAAAGGAAGTTCTATAGAATACCTGAAGAGTGACTCGATTACCTCTTGCATTGCAGAAGAAATGTTTATAGGTGCATTCAGCTTGTTCGGAGCACCACATTTATTATCAGTGTTGTAGTTACAGTGGAGCAGGAACGCTGCTGACAGGTTTTGGTACACTCATTAGTCTTAGTGTGTCAGCCAATCACAGCCACATTTGGCCAAAGATTGTTGGAAATGCTCTAGTTACATAGAGAATGTTTTCCAACAAGTGGTGCATAGAATTAGCCTCAATTAGTTTTCTGCAAAGTTATCATAATATGCATTTATTTAAAGGCTGGTTCACTGTAAACCCAAATTAGTAATCATTATGAAGCAGATTATGGTAAGTGATTGCACTTGGATGTCCTGTTTTCACACAATCAAAAACCAAACAAATCAAGCTTTGCTCACATAAAGTTGTGTCCAAGATAATCCATTACTAAAGAACTAAAGAATTACTAAAGAGATTTTAAAACTAATGTTTACGAGTAATTGCCTTAACCACTACTCATGTTTATCAGTATGTATTTCTGAAGTCTAATAGTTAGATTTACTATTATGTAGTGTTACAATCATCTTTTTTCCAAATCTACATATTAATTGACAATAAGTTCCTCAGAAACATATTACAGTATTAGTGCAATAGAAACATTGCAAATAATCAAATTCAGTATATTAGACTTATTTGTCAACCAAGAATAACAGGAGTATGGTTTTACTTAGTTTTGTTGTTTGTGGTTTTACAGTTCACCATAAAGCCAGATAGTTGATCTGTTGTGATATGCTCCTTTGTCATGGTGTTGGGATAGCTGTGTTGCTGGGATGTTCAAAGTTGAGCTACCTCTCCTGATTGGTGAGATTTTAGGCCCCTCCCCTTTGTTATAAAACGAAACATAAAGATTATCTCTACCAAACAAGATTAGTGTGATTCATCTTTCAGCTAGATAGTACTGATGTAGTAATGAAAGCTGTTTTTTTCTTAAACATCACAGTATAAGTAATGATCACTCAAAACTTAACTAGAAACAAAATCTCGGTTTACAGTGTTTATTTTAAAACGGTTCTTTTTTTTGGGGGGGGGGGGCAACATTTTAAAACCTGAACCTATGCTCCAGCAAGAGGCTGTCATTTAATACTAGTGCATTATAAGAAGAAACAATATTTTGGGGAGAACTCAAGCATGCACAGGGAGAGCATGCATGCTCCATACAGAAACCCAGGATTCAAACTCTGACCTAGGACCTTCGTGCTACCAACTGTGCCACTGAGCAGCCCAAATCATTTTTTTGAATCTTTTTTGATAAAAAGAAAAAAATAAGAGTTCTGTGTTTTCATTCACATTTTAACAAAAATATCAGATACACATTTATTGGTATTATTGCACTCAAACCAGTCTCATAACTGCAGACCAGCTATTTACTTTCATGTTTTGTGCTGAACTCTAAGTGCCCTAATCTTTAGTTCCCTCCACAGATTATGCTCAGATTATCATGAAGGAGCATAATCTTCACGAGAGTATCCTGCAACAACAGAGTGTCTTCAGTCAGAGGCTTCTTCTGTTTTGCTGTAACACAGACCACTACAGGAGATTATTCCTGCCCACAGGATCTACAACGACTCCTTGAAGAATTAATATGAACTACAGTAACACCTACTTTCCCTCTGGGATCAATACAGTATTGTTGGATTGAATTAACTGTGAGTAACTGACCAGTTGCCATAACAACATCACAGTGGGAGGGGAATACAAGTTTGCTATTTACAGGATTAAACCTGGCAAGAACATTCCAAAAAGGAAGCTATTTATGTATAGGTAGGATAAAACATTTATAGTAAAAGGAAGGAAAAAAGTAATGACAAATTTCCCCTGATTTGCTCTTTAAAAAAAGTCTCATTTTATTGGTCACTAAACTAATTCTGGAACTATTAGCAGTCTTAAATATCCCAATTAAGTCAAGGGTCAGCTAACTCAACAGGGAATACACTTAGGCCACGTCCACACTAAGCCGGCTAATGCCTTAAACGTATAATTATTTAGTCTACACCCTCCTATCGTCCACACTAACCCGGCGTCGTTTAAGGTCTGTGGCCAGATAACTATTAGCCGGGTAAGAGAGCCGTGTAAATCTTAATTCAACGGCTAAACGAGCTAGTATGGACAGCTTCCCCGGATAATGAAAGGAAGTGGCGTCAATGAATGCTGCGTCAATAACAATACGACACTACAGACGGCTAAAGGGACAAGCAGATATGTACTGTGCTGTAGAGCTTCTTGTATATATTATGTAGGCGCTGGCGCCACGTAGATTATACGCGTGTTTCGTGCGTCTTTTCGCGCATGCTCAGTATTTGCACAGGTCGGTATGGGATTGCACAATCATGGGACCTTAAACGGACCTTAAACGGGGCGTAAATGCTCGTGTTGAGTGGATAACAATAGGCGTCTAACTTCCCGTATAACCTTATCGGCTTAGTGTGGACGTAGCCTTAGAGATTCTAACTGTGCTTATGATGCTCATTGTTAAAGGGGACATTTGTTTTTTCAACCTGGACCTTATTTTTTAGCAAATAGTCCATTCATGTACTCACCCAGACAAGTTTGGAATCGTCTGGGAAGTGCTTATTTGTTCAATTTCGGGGTGATGTAGAGGCTATAATACAACTACTCTAACACACAATTACAATGACATCCCTGCTCCATCCCGGTTGTAGTCTGAGCAGGACTTTCACTTCCTTTTCTACGGCGGTCAGCTAGACAGAACTTACTACTGCAGAAATCAATATGGTTTGCGTGTTTCAAAATTGCACAAACTGAATGACCACTAACGCTGTGTCCAAACTGAACACGATAGGAGCGACTAGAGCTTCAGGTTTACATGTAAAATCAATGGAGGAGCGCGATGAAGCGCGACTTGGGGTCCCGCGACACTTCAGAAGCAGATTTGCATCGCGAAAAAGCTTTTCTGCCTGATTTGCGCGAACAATTTGCGCTACAGATGCGATGGAAAATTCGCGCTGCATTTTATGTGGTGCATTTTGTGCATTCGCGCTCATGGCGTCTATCGCCTGAGTTGGAAAAATCTGAACTCCAGCGTCAAATCGCGCCGCAAAAAACAATCAGGGGACAGAGTTTCAGTGATTCTGTGACTGTCATGGAGTCACAGCCTCAGCAGGACATGGAGGAAATACTGATAAACATCGTGGCTAATCACCCCGAGCTACATGACACAAGCAGTTTGCTATACAGAGACAGAAATAAAAAAATAAACTATTTAGACAGGAATGCTCTTAAGAGGTTTGTGGGTGGCTCTTAAAAGAGCCGTTGTTGCTGTAAAAGCACCTCTCGGCCTAGAGGTCAGCCTTGAAACGGCCTCCTCACCTGGTTTCCTGGTTGCCGATCCCGCACCACATCCCATGCTTCTCAAATATCATAAACCTTTACGAACCGCAGACAGATGGACAGCTGCCCAGAAATGTAGTTGGTGTGTTGGCAGGCGAAGCTTGGACCTTCACGGCACAAACTAGGCGAGCAGGTCACGTTCTCCAGGCGGCGAGGAGCCGGTGTTCATGAGAGGCTTGCTGCTGTTTATGGATCCCTCCGCCGTAGGTAGACTGTATCTTTAGCTCACCAAACCCCCAGTGCAGCGGTCCCAGCTCTACCGGAGGCCAGGCCAAACACTTAATCCACTCTGTCCTCCGTCAGATCGGAGACCATAATCCACCGACAACTGCACTCTAGCCCCAGCTCCGCTGAAGGCCGGGCTGAACATCCAGTCCTCCGTCTGCTCAGTCCATAATCCAACGGCAGATGCACTCTGGCCCCAGCTCTGCTGAAGGCCAGTTTGCGCGTGAAAATACCATATTTTAAGCACGACCAGTTCGCTTTGTACATGCTTCAAGGTGCGAATGTGCACGTGAACAGCTAGGCGTGTGTCGCGCTTTTTAGTCGCTCCTATTGCGTTCAGGGTGGACACAGCGTTAGACTAAGTTCAGCTTCCACAGGCGCCCTTTCCTCTACCTACACAGACTACAGCTGTAATGGCGGGTAGCTGCGACATAATTGAAATCACAGGTTAGTGCAAGTTGGAATCAGTTGCATTAGCACCTCTTAGATGTTCCGAACTCACAGGGGAATATCACTAACTATTCATAAGAAACCATGGCTAAAATTCGAGGCAGATAAGGCCTTATTACAGGTGGGAAGTCTATTGCTGTTGTTGACTCTCATTTTATGAATATAAGCTGATTGTGACTAGATATTAACTTCTCCCAAAGGGCTTCATGTGGCTCCAAACCTTCATGGGTGAGTAAATGAACGTAATATTTGCTAAAAATAAGGTCTAATTGGAAAATAAATGAACTTCTCCTTTAAGATTAGATGTTAAATACAGTTTAAAATGTTGAATATGTGATCATTCAATTAGTTTTTGGAATAATGAATGAATACATATGGAACTATGCAGTACTTTTCCAAAAATTGTGAAATAACATGGCCTCCAAAGTCACCGGACCTGAACCCAATCGAGACGATTTGGGGTGAGCTGAACCGCAGAGTGAAGGAAAAAGGGCCAACAAGTACCGAGTATCTCTGGGAACTCCCTCAAGACTGTTGGAAAACCATTTCGGGTGAAGGTGTGCACAAACGTTTAGTCTGTACTGTATATATGAAATACATTAATAAAAGAAATATGCAGTAATTCCTTTGATAATAGATTTTATTTTTCTAGATTTTTAGGTCCAATAACCCTATGGATTTTCCCATCATTTTCATCAAAATCTTTTGTGCCAGGCACTGTGCCAAGCCAAGTCTTCTGCCGTTTCATAAAACCTGACCTCTGTTGATTGATTTGCTTTGCCGATGACTTTTCAGCATCATCATCCTGCTGCACCCTCTTTCTTTCTGCTGCAGAAATAATTTATCCAAACACTGAAAGATCTCAAACATCTTCTTTTTTATTTTGGTTAACATTTCAATTCAATTTGCTATTATTTATATAGCCCCAATTCACAACAAATGTCATCTCATGGCACTTTACAACCAATGTTATTTCAATACAACTATATAAACATTCCAATCAGTTAGGTTTTCTATGTAAGGAATCCCAGCAGATTGCAGTGAGTCATCGATGTGAGGTTGTGCCCAAATCATGCAGAATCCAAACCACAGCAATTCCTCAGCAATCCCTCACACTGAGCAAGCATGTTGCGACCGTGGAGAGCAAAAACTCCCCTTTAACAGGAAGAAACCTCCAGCAGAACCTGACTTAGTACAAGTGGTCATCTGCCATGACCGTCTGGGGGTCAGAGAAGACGGAGAAGAGACAACTTGAAGGATGCTCGGTCACTTTGAGCCTCATCTGGACCAATGTTCCCCATCCAGCAGGGGACATTATAGTTGAGCAGTGTTCCAGACTGTGTGGAGCCTCTATGGGGAGAAAAATACTGAGAGAAAACTGGGTTAACAATCGCAATAACAGCAGAAAAAATATATCTGGAGAGTAGTAGAAGAGAGAAGAAAAGTGGTCAGTCTGTCCTCCAACAGTCTAAACCTATAGCACCATAACTACAAAAACAGCTCAGGATAACCTAAGCCACTAACTATAAGCTTTATCAAAAAGGAAGGTTTTAAGCCTAGTCTTGAAAATAGACAGAGTATCTGCTTCATGGACTAAAACTGGGAGCTGGTTCCAGAGGAGAGGAGCCTGATAACTAAAAGATCTGCCTCCCATTCTACTTTTAGAAATCCTATAGGAACTACCAGTAAACCTTCATTATGAGAACAAAGTGCTCTGTTAGGAACATATGGAACAATCAGATCTCTGATGTATGATGGAGCTTGATCATTAAGGGCTTTAAATGTAAGGAGGAGGATGTTAAACTTTTCTGTATTTAACAGGAAGCCAATGGCGAGAAGCCAAATGAGGAGAAATGTGATCTCTTTTTCAATAATAATCATAACTCTTGCTGCAGCATTTTGGATCAACTGAAGGCTTTTAATTGCATTTTGTGGACTTCCTGATAATAAGGAATTACAGTAGTCCAGCCTTGAAGTAACAAATAACAATTGCATGGACTAGTTTAACTGCATCACTCCAGGACAGGATGTTTCTAATTTTAGCAATATTCTGAGGGTGAAATAAATAAATCATAGAAACCTGTTTAATGTGGTTTTTAAACGTCATGTCTTGGTCAAGAGGCCAGTTTAATGCCATCCAGATGAAGTCATTGACTTAGCAGCTTCCTTTTTAAAGCTTCGGGTCCAAAGACAAAAACTTCTGTCTTGTCCAAATTTAAAAGCAGAAAGCTTAGAGTTGTGGTCTGCTGCAGGAATAATGTACCCAAACACTGTAAGATCTCAAACATCTTTTTTATTTTGGTTAACATTTAATTTTTAAACTCATACGTCAACAAATCAGTTGTGTTTCGGCCATGTGTCCCATCCAATACAGCCCAAGTACAGATGTGGAGGCTTGGTCAGCCTGTTTAAAGTGGTGCAGCTCTGATAATTGTAAGAACTATTAAATTCCATCAGGTGATCAATAAACATATTTTATTATAATAGATTTGGCAAAAAAAATCACACTATTTAATGTTTGCAAATATAGCACATTTCATTCATATTATTGTCAGCCCAAGCCCATAACATTAAAATAATTTAAACGGGCTAGGACAGCCCCTGCCATTGTCTTACACAGACTGTCCACAAACGTAGTTTTTGTTTATGCTGGTCTTGTTTGGTCGGCTGTATGGTATGCTAGACAGCTTTATCCAACAGAGGCATTTATCCATGTTTTTGTTTCGGTTTGGGAATACAGCAAAAAACACATTCCTTTGCTTCTTCTCTTGGGATACCATGGATCGCTTTTGCAGGTGCCCCATGCACATAGTTTAGCATTTTTTTTGCCTTAGAATACAAATACAGGCCAGGAAACCACTAGAGCGTGGCAGGTCTAAATAGTTTTTTTTTACAGAGACAGTGAGAATGTCCGAGTCTGTTTTTTTCCAGAGAACTGTTGGTTGAACACTATTGGTTTGTGACATTTGGGGGGTGGGGCCGTACAGGATTGAGCGACATATCAAATGGTCTTTAGCCCCTTTCAAACAAGCTTTGAAATAGTAATATTAATATTCCAGACGTGGTCTGTTTTATTTTTGGGTCTGAAAGCAAACCTCCGCACTCTGTGGGGATAACTATTACCAGTATATTATCACCTGAAGCCCTAGTAACAAGAGGAGACTTGTTTTCGTTCAGAATGTCGGCTAAAGTTCGAGAAAAGAGGGTGTGGGGACAGAGAAAGCTGTGAGCGCACACATTGATGACATATATATCGCATATATCAAAGGCTGCTTCACACTCTTTTTATTTCAACTTTATTTTAATGTAAATGTATGGAAATGGTCATGAAAATAAAGAAAACGAATGAGAAGGTGTGTCCAAACGTTCGGTCTGTACTATGAATTGGTGTCTGAGTACCAAGTACAAGCCCAACAAAATTAATTTCCCAAGCAGAGCATTACAGCTTTGCTATAATACTCCACTTGATATATATGTATGAAAAATCTTTATCAGTGATTACTGTGGATTTAATGTCTTGAAGTTATGGACATAAAATTGAGATAAGAAGGAAGAAAGGAAGAAGATGAAGAGAAACAGGACCGGTTGAAGTATGAACTGACGATACAAGATAGGGAGGTAAACAAAGAACACAAGAAAACATCCCAGTTCTCCACCTCTGTTGGATGGCAGAGAAGTGGGAAATCAAAATAAACAAAAACCACCAATAGACCAGAACAACATTAACCAAATGGATCTAGTAATATAAATTAAGAATTACACATTCCTTACACACAAAAATGGATTAATGAACACAACACTAATGTTTCTGGTAAACTCCTGATAACAACGAATGACGATAACCTCAGCTCAAGATATGTCCGTACTCACCAATGTCCCCACACCTATGTGTGTGTGCGAGCATGCAAGTGATTGATAGCTGGTTTAAGGACCCGTCAATCCGTCCTACAGGAATCGACACAGACATGAAGATCGGGAGATCGCAGGCACGAGCCCACGGGCTCCGCCGGAGACCGGCTATGCCCAGGCGGGCCCGGAACAGGACCTGGAGGGACCAGGGGCACCCCGCCCCCCAGCAGGGCCCCGACCAGGGATCAGCCGACAGGGGTTCCCCGCAAGGCAGTAGGGACCCGCAGCCGGCCGAGGGACGACACACGCCAACGCCACTCCTGACCAATCCCCACCGCCAACAACCCAGACCCCAGGGAAATACCCCTTCTGTTTTTCACACCATACACATATTATATATCAAACTCTTCAGCTACTTCTTTTCTCTATCAGAATGTAAAAATATGACAGATTTGAGGTTTAGTTTTTGAGATATTATTTGTTTGAGATAACTTTCAACATTTCAAAAGGCTTCTTCTGGGCCAACCTTGACCGTCTTCCGGGCGCACTTGGTGACGTCATCAGCCACAAAGGTATAATGTTGTTCACATTTTCTAAAAGTAGAAATTTGTCCTGAGTGGTGGGCCTTTGTCACTATTCTCTGTGTGAGAAAATGTTCCAGCTGCTTTTGAAGACATAATAAAAATGGCACCTTTTTCAATTGCCTAACTGAAATTCTATTACTTATTACATTTTCTAAATTCTAAAGATTCCGATTGTTTTACGATTTTCACAACAAAATGAATTTCAGTTATTTTATGGCCAAATAGATTGTCCAGTTTTTGTACAGTTGCCTTTATGTCTTTGTTACAAAGTGTATCTTTCTATTGTCTTAACAAAACTTAAAGTAATAGTAGTGATTATAAGTAATATAGACATGATCACAAATCTTTATGATCAAAACATTTTTTATTTTGAATATTATGTGCATTTATGTCTTTGTATCAATCTGAACTTGGTTTAAAGACAGGACTTTGTTACTTATTAACATACAATGTTGGAGTAAACTGAACAAATTTCACAACAGAATACTACAGAGGTAATCAGCACTTCTCTGGCATCATGGCATGTTTTTCTTCAGAAAAACGAGCATGTCAACATTTTCAGGTAAAAGCTGTAAAGTCACAATGTCCCCTGCAGTTGAGAAGACGCGTTCACTGGGTACAGAAGTGGCTGGTGCGGTGAGGTATGCTTTTGCAAGAGGTGAAAGAAATGGGTAGGTCTTACCATTCTCCTTCCACCACTTGAGTGGACAACTTGTAAGATGTATCTGTGCTTCGCTTCTGTACCTGGAGATTTCTGTCTCAACCAGGTTAATGTGGTTTGCCTGGAGCTGCCTGTGCAGGTCCCACAAATGTCTCTTCTAGTAGATCTTCTAAGGCTGTTTTCTTGGGAGGAGGGGGCTGTGGCGTGGCTTTGTCTCTCAACTCAACAAGCTTCACTGCTGCAGGTGTTGAAGCACTCTGTTCCTCTCTTCCATCACTTGTGTTCTTCACATGTAAGCTGGTCTATAGATGGCAGTAAAACATAAAAAGTTTAGCAAATTAATGAAAGCAATACAGGAAAAAATAACGTGCATTTTTACATTTGCTTTCATTGAATATGAATTACAGTTAATTGCGATTACATAATTGTAATTTAAATCTAAGAACATTTTATAGCATTAGAAATGTAAAACAATTAGTATTGTTAATACCTGGTCATGTAGCTGCACAGCTTTATCCTTCAGCCTGTTGAACACATACTGACGCTGGTTTTCCTCTAGGTGAGGAAGACTCCGAAATCTGGGGTCAACTGTAGTGCATTCCAGCAGATAATTGTGTTCTTTGCTATATCTGCCAGACAGATTACTCAGGATAGCGGTCTTCATAGAAGTCACTGTGGCTGAGTCTTCTTCATTATGTGCCATGCTCTTCTCAATCATGTGCTTCAGGGGCAGTATGAGGGAGACAGTGGGGTTGTGGTCATCACAGAGCACAGTGGTAGCTTTTTTTAGAGGTTTCAACAGTTTCATCGTGTCCTCTGCATCACGGATGTCAGAATTATCCAGTGTGTCGACTTCCCGAGCATTTCTTCTGATGTCTGTGCTGAGCAGGGCAGCTGCCACAGCCACTTGTTGCTCCAAATAACGTTAAACCATATCCAGACTGCTGTTCCAGCGTGTTGTTACATCCATTATAAGCTTGTGCTGGTTGACCTGGTCAAGCGCCTTTTGCTTGGATGCCAAAACAGTGGTTGCAGAGGGGCTACGGTGAAAAAAGCTGACGATGCGCCTGATTCGACCTAAAACACGAGAGACACGAGGTACAGCCAGAGCCGCTTGAGTGGCCAAGTTTAGTGTATGGGCAAAGCACTTGATATGCGGCCCCAGGCCAGCTTCTCTTACGGCAAAATGCATGATCCTCGCGTTATCAGTTACAACGGTAATGCTATGTTTTGGTCGTTCCAGCTTCCATTCTGAAACAGCATCTCTCAGTACATTCCCAATATTTGTCCCACTGTGTGTTTCAAACAGAGGGCGTGTTTGCAGTACTATGCTGACCATTTCCCACTCTGTGGTGATGACATGAGCAGTAATTGTCACGTAACTTTGTGTTGCCCTTGACGTCCATCCATCGGTAGTGATTGCTACACTATTAGCATTTCCAAGTACCTCAACAACAGTAGCTTTTACTTGCCTGTAAAGTTTGGGCATCTACGTCTGGCTGAAGTGTGGATGTGATGGAATGGAGTAGTTCGGCTCAATAGTTTTAATCATTTGTTGAAATCCTTCACTTTCTACTGTTGACAATGGCCTAATGTCTTTTGCGATATATACAGCAATAGACCTTGTAATCGCTTGAGCCCTTGGACTGGTGCGGGCGAGAGGGGTTGCAAAAACGTTCGCTAGCGTGGTTTGCCCCTTTGTTCCTCGCTCCTGCATCCATGTCTGTGGTGACACAAGCTCGCTGTGGTGCCGTCTGAGATGTTGAGACATGTTGGTCGTACTATTTGTGTACGTTATGAGTCTCTTACAGTGCTTACATGCCGTTTTTGTCTTGTCGGTGTTTCGTTCATTCTTTTCATTTGTAAACACGGGAAAGCCAAAATGCTGCCACACTGTTGACTTCAAATTGATTGGCGCGTCCTCTATCTCGAAGTTGTCTGCTGTAGCCATGCTTGGTTCCGTTCTTCTGATTGACAGTACTTTGGCGCCACTGTCGGGCGAAAGCAAGTGTGCCACATTGTGTTCCTGACCACGTACGTATTACGTATCCAAGAACATAATATTTGTACAGGCTGTTGTGAATCGATTTTCTTTTTTTCTACAACAATTGATCTTTTAACCAGTTTGGACCAATTTTAAATCGATTCTTGAAGCATCGTTACATCCCTAATGAGAGGTATACATTTGTTTTGCTGTTTTCCTAGTAACAATAAAAATTGTCATCCCATAGAAGAAACGTATCAGAAGTTGTGTTGTGTTTCAGTGCGTCCGCTTTAGTTTACCAGTGGTAGCATGTTTTGTTTTGCATGTCGCAGTTGAAGGAAAGAAACTACAAAAAAAAGGAAGGCTATACAATTTGTAACTTGCCAGAATGAAAATGTCGAGAACAAACTCTCATTGACGCTGGGATACTCTGGAAGGTTATGTTTAGTCGCCTACAGCTGAGATCCACAAGAGCCGACAACACTTTATTTCCGGTAGTCCATGGTAATGCCGCCAAGCAGGATAACTGTTAAAAGTTTCCTTGTTGCACTGTTGCTCCATAACAACACAGCAACTATTTATCATGGCTGAATGATAATAATAGTAGATATCAATGACTAATAAATAAAATTAAGCGCAAATAGGTCTGTAAACAGTGCTCTGCTGTTGTAAGGATGCTACCAAAATGGCGGTCGCGTCAGGTGATGCCGACATGATCCCATGCTATATAGACGTCAATTGATGTAGCCCACTTCACTCTGCTCCATTTGACTTATCTGATGCATGTTTCCTTTAATAGCCTGACATAATAGTAAAGCAGGATAAATACTACTTCATAGTTCATTGAGAAGACAGAGCAGAATACCCTTTTTTTGACCCTGACCTATTGTTAACCCTCTATCATCTAGAAAAGGGAGCGCCTACATATGGCACCCTTGTGATATCCAGTTTGTCGTGTTTGTATGTTTTTCTCTTGGAAGGTTCTGCTGGAAGGCAGTTTTGTTGCACTACTGGTTGCAATGCCAAATAATGTCTTTCATTCATAGATTTTTTTTACACTGCATTACTCCGCATCTGACAGATAATCAAATATGAAAACACATTTCATGTTTTGTTCTCTGCGTGTGTTCCACACACAAGGATCATTAGTTAAGCACCACCTCCAACCTCCATCTGTCCATCCATCCATTTATTGCCTATACCCACTCGTCCTTGAAGGGGGAAGGGCTGGTGCCAGTCTCCAGCGGTCATTTGGTGAGACGGGGTCTACACCCTGGAATAGTCGCCAGTTCACCGCAGGGCAACATTGAGACACACATCGCAAACAACAACACACACACACATAAGGACAATGTGGAGAGACCAGTTAACCTAACAGTCATGAAGTAGGACTGTAGGAGGGGGCCAGTGCACCTGGACAGAACACACGGAAAAAACATATCAACTTCATGCAGAAAGAGCCCAGGCCCTTCTTGTTGCAAGGTGCCAGTGCTACCAGCTGTGCCACTGTGCATCCCCTCCTACTGATCCAGGGTCTACAACCTTTACAAACCCAAAGGCCGTTTTTGCCCTCAGACCAGCTAAAGGAAACTTGTTTAGGGCCACAAATGTCCCATGACCTTTTGAAAAAAAGACAACTTCTAATAGCTGAGAAAAATCTATCTAAAGAAATCTGTTCTTTGTTTTAAAAGAACCACCATTATATTTCTATTTTCAGGTTTTTACGAAAGAAAAACATAAACGTTTTGTAGAAAGACGATAAATAAATTTTCTTTGATAGGATTTTGATATTCTTGGAAGGTGATGTTTAAAAAAATATGCATTGTTTCCAACCTCATGACAAGAAAAATGTGGATATATCTCAGTAAATCGGTACATCTAAGATTGTCAGACTAAAAGTAACTTCTTAAAATAAGAACCTTTACGCAGTTTATGAACACACTTTTTATTTAGCCTACGTTTATAAGCCTACATTTCTTTGTAATAGGGTGATATAATATTCTAATCTTAAATATGTTTTCATCAACTTTAAGCAGAAAAGCATTCAAATTAATAGAAGGAAATTCTTGAAAACATCAGTCTGTATGAATTAATCCAACATAAATTATTTTTTAATTCATTTTCAGATTTATCATGATACACCTAGATGTTAATGAAAAAAACATAAAAGTAAGCTACATATATGCAAATAATCTATATTCAGTGGCGTGTCTAGGGGGTGGCACGTGCCACTCCTAGGATCTGATAGGCCATCTCAGGTGCAACCCCCTGATTGTCTGATGTTGTGGTTCAATGCTTTAGAATACATTTTGTTTCAGCAATTGGTTTACAAGAGGGAAAAACTGTTCAAATCAGCATTTCTTATTATATCTATATTTAGAAAGATTAACTGATGCTTCTAACATCTTTAGCCAAAGTTAAGAGCCAAAGAAGAAGGTCCAAGAGCCACTTGTGGCTCCGGAGTCGCAGGTTGCAGAACCTTGAACTAATCCAACTAATCTCTAGATTCTGTGTACAATAACAGTCCAGTGGAAACATGGCACAGTTGATATTTATGATACAAATTCACTTTTGTCTTGTTTCTTCTTAAACTAATCCATAGCTTCAACCTATGTGACTAACTAATCTGGATTAATACCAAATTAAGAAGCCAAAAAAGATATCTTCTGCGCATATGGTGTTGTCTACTTATAACCACTTATAACCACCAGAGGAAAACCTCTTGAAAAATCATGAACTGTCCCTTTTAGGTGATCCTTCAGCTAGATGTCCCATTCTCCAGCTGGCTCTCAAGGAGATTTATTAACCTGGGCGTAGAGGCTATAGAGGGATGAGGGCAGTGAGCTGTCAGAATCACCGGTACAGCGCAATTGGCATGCTGGGACTCCCTTCGCTGTTGTTGCATTTCTTGGGACATTTTAACTAATTTATCTTGCATCACAAATCCTTGACTCTCATATAAACAGCTGAGCAGTAAAAAAAAAAAAAGCCTACTTATAGACATAGAAATGTTGTGCTTGCAGAAGGGTTTGGCATTAGTTCCAGGTCTGTAATGGCGTTTGGATTCCCCAGGTGGTAAACAACTATGCTGTTCTCTGCCCTTGATGCAGTTGTTGTTGTTTTTTCTTCTTGTTAGCAACTGATAAAATAGCTTTGGGAAATGAAAAGATTGCAGTTCATGAAAAAATTTGTCCAATTTGAAAAATGTGTCATCACCAATAACCAAACATCCTCCCCAGCCCAAAATGTTTAGCTGTAAAAAGATGCTTGTGGTTTCTCCCCACTCTTTGGGAGTCCTTTGGCTTTTTTACTGCCAGGGCCCAGGATCCTAATGAGATGATGAATGGGAGCAGACAGGCTGATGGAGGCTCTCTATCCACTGGTGACTGCTCATTTAAAGGGGAGATCCATCAAACGCGGGCCGGTGCTCAGATGCACCCCCATAAAACAGAGCTGGGGTCCGGCGAAGATGAATGGCGGTAATTATCGGCTCTACCTGTCCGCGTCCCCGCATGGGTGGCTTCCCCAAAGGATGTTTAGCATCAACTTCTCTGTTTTTACTGTTCGATCTCAGCTGAATCTGAAGGGTGATTATCTCACATTACACTAATACGGCCTTGTTGTCACGATCATGTGACACAAAAGTGCCCCAATGAATGCCTGTTTCTGCGCCCTGGCACCAAATGAAGTAATCACCAAGCCCTGATATAGTCACACTGTAAGCACTAGTGCTATTAACAAGGCTATTACTGTTTGCACATCCAGTTGGCAATGCTGTAAATGTCTGCGATTTCCATGAAATCTCTTCCCAGAGGCAACGAATGTGTTGCCAAATGAGCAGAATACTGAGCCCTGGTAGAGCAGTTAGAGATAGTGTGAAGGTTTTATTTCTTTTTCAGAACCACCTTTTAGTGTCCACCCCACTTTTGGGGCCAAAAAGAGCAGCTTCACAAGAGGCCCAGAAGACCTGGATCCTTCAGACAGACAGAAAGCACGATTTTCTCCTCCGTTAAGACTAACTTTAAAACACAGCAGTGCAAGTATAAGCATTACCTGGAAAGAACTGATGGTGTGGGGAAATATGGTGTTTGTGGTAATATTCTTTATAAGACAGGAGAATTGGACAAAGTTTTTGGGAGTCACATTTTAAAATGAAGAATCAGATTTAAACCTCTCACAAAAACCTTTAAAAAGTCTTGGTACTGGAATTTATCCAAATTATACCTCCAGTCTTCTGTAAAAGGCTAACCAATCTTTATTTAAAATCCTTTAAGAAAAAATAAAAAAACTGTTTCAAGGATAAAACTAACACTTGACTTTACTTGGAACCCACCATACCTCACACTAGAACGTAGTAGTGGCTGGATCATACTATGGAGATAATGTTTTTCATCAGGGAAGGCAGTCAGAGAGGATCGAAGGCAGAATGGAAGATAAACTAAGTATTCAAACGTTTTATTACAAATACCATGCCTGAACGTAATATAGTAATATTGAAATATAGCACTTTAACTATGCTCTTTATAAAGTTACCTATACAAAATCTCGATGCCTTTAGATGTTTTACTCTTTCAGAATCGGAAGACGTTATTCATACCCAAAGGTCAATTTGTTTTGCAGTAGATGAGTCATAAAACTTGAAACATACAGACATTTCCACATAAATCATAAAAACATTTTTTTTTAATCGCAACTTAAAAATTAAGACTTATTCTTATTCAGGATGCTTACAGCAGTATGAAGAAAATATTTGTTCTACATTTTGGTATTCTGCATTGTCGTCTGACAGTAGAAGCAGCACTTCGCAGTGTAGGGGATGGGAGGTATTTTTTAAAATGAATCCTGAGAGCCAATGTGCTAGTTTTAAAAACACTGCATCCAGGGGCGGTTCCAGGGGCGGGGCTACAGGGACACTGGCCCGTGTGGAAACCTGATTGGCTCCCTGAGCTGCCTCCATCCTGTAACTCATCTGTCCTTTGCATGATGATCAGGTGATAGGTGGGTGCAATTCCAAGTCCAAACACTAGTGGCGCTAATGAGCCAAATAGTAATTTACCTTTATGTATGTGTGTCTGATTTGTTTTATGCTGTAAACATAATTATTGAATATTTACGTATTTAATGGAACACATAAATGTAAAGAACAAAAACATTTAGCCTATAAATACAATCAGGAGTCATAGTCAAGTTTTAGCTGCATGTACGCAAACAAAAAATAGGAATTGAGATTAGGATAGTACAATGCAAGACAGCTTTTAATCGATACTATAATACAAATGCTTTCGAGCATTCCTGAAATATTAAGTCCAAATATATATCAAAAATAGTTTCCATGTTTTGACAAAATATACAACAGTCATGTCATATTATCAAGATGGAGATAGTTAAGGAAAACCTTGTGCCATTTAATTTTAGAGAAGATTTTTTTTAAGTTATCCAGTTAAGTTGGAGTCATTGTCTTAAATAAAAAAAAGCATTCACTTGAGCTTTCTTTTATATTTACCTGTAATGATTGGGTCAGTTATTCATCCAAAAATAAAGGATTATTGCTTAAATTTATAGACAGATTTTAGTTAACTGTAGCAAATCATAAGTGGGAAAAAGATGTCACTTTAGTAAATGATTTTATGTTCCTCTAAGCATTATTCTATTCATCATCAGTAATATTGCAGTTAAGTTTCCTTTTCAAAAATTCCTTCGAATGAGTAGGTTTCCCTAAATTGTGACATTTTGAAGCATTTAATGTGCTAATTAAAGTAGCCAACGTGGTCAGAATAAAAGCTCTCTTTCTCTATCTTATATACCATGACAGACCACAAGTGTAGTGTTTCTCCTAATAAAACCCCTGACCTGTAAGAACTGGAAAAAATCCTTGTTTGAAACGCTGTATTTTTCAACTCTTTGATTAAATAAGATCAGGGTAAAATCTTCTCAAGAAATCCAGTGTGTTCAGCTGTTAAACAAGAGATTACTGAGCCTTCTCTTGGTGTCCTGTTTTTCTCCTTCCTTTGCCCAACCCAGATATTCTTTGGTGTTTTTTTGTTTGTTTTTTTGTTTCCACCCACAAACATACTTTAAAACTGATACTATTTGTTGCTTTAAAAAATCTATACAATGCTGACATTTCTTTAAATGTTGCTTGTGTTTGTATTTTGTCGGTGTACAAAATTACATTAAAGTGTTTCAACATGATGTGGATGGTAAAATCTATCTACCTTACCTAAACCGTTAACTGTGTATAAAGATGTTGGACTAGTACTTGGCCCCTTTATAAATACTGTGGCCCCTTGATGACCCCATACTCTGAAAAATCTTAGATCCGCCACTGAGTGCATCAGTGTTCCGCTGCTGCTCTCTTATCAGCTTCCTGGACCACTTCACAATTTGGTTCAGATGGTTTTTGTTTTTAAAAGACAAATTTCCAAACCCAGCTACTAAGCAGAAGGATAAAACTGATTCAATAAAAGCTTGATAAAACAAGATCAACAGTGTTTTGTCTAAATTATAAGATAACAGTTTTCTAAGGAAAATCAGACACTGATTTCCCTTTTTATTGCTTTTACTAACTAAAGGTGCAATATGTAAGTTTTTTTTTACAGTCAAATAATCACACCACAGTCTAATGTCCCAACCATATTGGAAGGAAGGTTACATTAGGCCTATAAAATTTCAATCTCACCCCTCCTTGTGAGTAACGTACGTTACAGCAGTAGCACGTCATATGCAGCAGATAGCCACCGCTTTAGTCAATAGAATCCTTTCCACTGGAGGCGAGAGCAGCACGAGTTTGCCCCATCACAGGAGCGTTATGTCGCTGTACTTTTTTAAATAGACGCGGCAGTCCAATTTTCTGCGCGGTATACCTGTGAAATGTGTAATTTTTCGACATTTTGGATAGGGGAAGACAGGAAATCAGACGGCTCGACATCTGGAAATTTTCAAAATAAAAGAAACGGGCTGCTTTCCGGTTGCTTTACTTAAAAAAAGTGCACTACCTGTGTTGATTAGTCAGTACCTCGCGGAAGGGTCTCATTTTTGTTTCATCAATGATGACGACTGGTTGATCATTGAAGTGGAGAAGCACTCAATCCTGTATGACCCCAGTCACACTTTTTATAAAGAAAACGTCAAGAAGGATAAAGCATAGAGTGATGTATCTGCTGTTATGGGGCAATATGGTGAATTTATCCTTCTTATGAACGTGAATTCTATATGCACCGTTTTCAGTTATGCAAGCTGAAATAAATGGGCCTTGAAGTTTTAATAATTAAACTACAATGAACTTGCCAAAATAAATACTGTTTCATGCTCTCTTGATGACAGCTGCTTCCCTGCTATGTACCTCATACACCCCCGGAGGAAAGGGCCAAGCAGCAGTGCTGCTCCTGTAACATGCTGCTGACGCGTCCGGTGGGAAGCCCAGGTCAGGCGGTCGGGTGGTTGTAACTTTTTTGCCATTTTAAAAGCGCTTCTCCAGGATATAGTCATTGTTTACGAGATCTGTCCCACATTCCTGGTTCAGGTTCCAAATCTAATCTCGTATGAGCCCACAAGGTTGCCAAGTCTTCAACACATGCATTGCGTCGCAACTGTAACACCGACCGGGTAAAAAGCTAACACTGAGCTAACAATGCTAGCAGCAAATAAAAAAATAAAAAAATAGTCTGCTCTAGAAAATATCTCCGGCTGTATTTTTTTCAACCACCAGCAACTTGATATTCAGTTAAATGTAATTATATAATTACCTTTAATCGTGCCCAAAGATGTAGCTTTTTTTGACAAAAACAATTAGAAAAAGACCTTTAATGTCAAAGCCAAAAAAGGATTACAACTAAAAAAATAAAAAAATTTATGTGGCAAGGTACAGAATGGGGACCCAGGCAGGATTTGATCCTGCAACTCCCAGGTGAGAGTCATGCATGCTAACCAGTCAGCCAAAGGGATATCCCTCTGGCCAAGTAGCCAGGGCACATGATCAATTAGAGCCATTGTGACAGGACCTCCACACTGTTACATCTCTCCCTCTCTTAACACAAGCACGTCCTAGTGCTCCCGCGCAGGGTGCCACCAATTTTGAATCCATGGACTTATTACCAGTATCACATGGATCCTGCAAGCAACGCCAACTGTGGCAAGGTACACAATGTGGGCCCGGGCGGGATCAGTTTGGCTGATGCCCTGGCTGCTTAGCTACAGGGATATCCCTTTGGCTGACTGGTTAGCGCGCATGACTCTCACCTGGGAGTCGTGGAATCGAATCCTGCCCAGGCCCTCGTTGTGTACCTTGCCACATGTACATAAAAGTAGTGGTAGCATAAATACCCCCCACACACACACACTTTAAAGTGACTGACATAATTCAACAGAGGATCCAAGTCTGCAAGAAGTCTCACAGTGAGTGGAATGGAGAGTGCAGTGAGTGTGTCTCCGGTGTAGATACTACTACATCAGAATAGGAATCAGCTTTAATGGCCAAGTATGACACATACAAGGAATTTGACTCCGGCAACTTCTCTCTCCAGTACAGAACTTAAGTAAGTGAAATTAAAAACGGAAATAAAAATAAATACAAATAAATAATAAAGGATAATATATACACCAAACCAGGGTTATTGTACAGTAAGTATATACAGCAGTGCAGAGTTTTAGTTTATTGTTCATGTGAATGGACTCAGACTCTGTGACTATTCAGAGTTCATCAGAGCGACAGCCTGGGGGAAGAAACTGTTCTTGTGTCGGGTGGTTTTGGCGTACAGCGCTCTGTAACGCCGGCCTGAGGGGAGGAGCCTAAACAGATTGTGGCCAGGGTGTGAGGGGTCAGTGGTGATTTTTCTGGCCCGCTTCCTGACCCTGGCCCGGAATAGGTCCTCAATGGAGGGAAGATCAGTACCTATGATCCTCTCTGAGGACCTGACTGTTCTCTGCAGTCTGTCCTTGTCTTGCCTGGTGGCGGATCCGAACCAGACAGAGATGGATGAGGTCAGGACAGACTGGACTATTGCTGTGTAGAATATGGTCAGCAGTTCCTGAGGCAGGTTGAACTTTCTGAGCTGACGCAGAAAGTACAGCCTTTGCTGGGCCTTCTTCCTTATAGAGTCAATGTGGGAGGTCCACTTCAGGTCCCGTGTGATGGTGGATCCTAGGAACCTGAAAGACTCCACTGTGGGGACTGACCTGTTGGTGATTATGAGAGGAGATGTTGATGGGGGTCTCTTCCTGAAGTCCACTGTCATCTCCACAGTTTTGAGCGGGTTTAGCTCCAGGTGGTTCTGACTGCACCAGAGGACCAGCTGTTCCACCTCCCTTCTGTATGCAGACTCGTCGCCGTCACGGATGAGTCCAATGACGGTGGTGTCATCTGCAAACTTCAGGAGTTTCACAGAAGGGTCTCTTGACGTGCAATCAGTGGTGTAAAGGGAGAAGAGCAGTGGGGAGAGAACACATCCCTGGGGGGCGCCGATGCTGAGGGACCGGGTGCTGGATATGAAGTTACCCAGTTTCACCTGCTGCCTCCTGTCAGTCAGGAAACTGGTAATCCACTGACAGGTGGAGGGAGGCACGGTGAGCTGGGACAGTTTTTGGTGGAGGAGCTCTGGGACGATGGTGTTAAATGCAGAGCTGAAGTCCACAAACAGGACCCGAGCGTAGGTACCTGCAGAGTCTAGGTGGTGCAGGATGTAGTGGAGAGCCATGTTGACTGCATCATCCACTGACCTGTTTGCTCTATAGGCGAACTGCAGGGGGTCTAGCAGGGGATCCGTGATTTCCTTCAGGTGGGACAGCACCAGTCGCTCAAAGGATTTCATGACCACAGATGTCAGGGCGACTGGTCTGTAGTCATTTAATCCTGTGACAGGGGACTTCTTGGGAACCGGGATGATGTTGGAGCGTTTGAGGCAGGAGGGCACCTCACACAGCTCCATGGAGTTATTGAAGATCTGAGTGAAGATGGGAGCCAGCTGGTCAGCGCAGACTTTCAGACAGGACGGAGACACTCCATCAGGACCTGATGCCTTCTTAATCCTCTGTCTCTGAAATAGTTGGCGCACATCCTGTTCACAGATCCTCAGCGCAAGCAGGTGGTCAGGTATGGCGATGGTTTGGGATGATGCTAGGCCTTTTGTGATGGAGATGGTGGGGGAGGTGGAAGGTGTGAAGGTTGTTTCAAACCTGGAGAAAAAAGTAATTGAGGTCCTCAGCCAGGCGGGGGCTCCCCGCAGGGTGGGGGGATGGTCTCCTGTAGTTGTTAATGGTCTGCAGGCCCTTCCAAACTGCAGGAGAGTCGTTGGCAGAAAAACGCTCCTTCAGTTTTACACTGTAGTTCCTTTTTGCTGCCTTGATCTCCTTTGTCAGCTTGTTCCTGGCCTGCTTGTACAGGTCCCGATCCCCACTCCTGTAGGCCGCCTCTTTGTCCTGGCGTAGCCGTCTCAGTTCTGCAGTGAACCATGGTTTATTGTTGTTGAACGTGCGGAAGGTTTTGGTCTGCACACACATGTCCTCACAAAAGCTGATGTAAGATGTCACAGTGTCAGTCAGTTCGTCCAGGTCTGAGGCTGCTGCTTCAAAGTCGCTCCAATCAGTGCAGTCAAAGCAGGCCTGTAACTGCATCTTTGACTCATCTGTCCATCTCTTCACAGTTCTTACTACAGGCTTAGCAGATTTCAGCTTCTGCTTGTAAGATGGGATGAGGTGGACCAGGCAGTGGTCAGAAAGTCCCAAAGCAGCACGGGGGACAGAGCGATATGCATTCTTTATTGTGGTGTAGCACTGGTCTAAAGTGTTCATGTCCCTGGTGGGACACGTCACGTGTTGTCTATATTTAGGCATGAAGACTACAGAACTTGACCTGCAATAGACTGGTGACCTGCGCAGGATGTACCCCACCTCTTGAACAATGACTGCTGGAGAGACACCAGTTCCCTGCAACCATGAACAGGATAGATGGAATGAAAGATAGATGGATGGGATGGACTAGTCAGAACTCTTCAAGGGAGACAATAGGTTATTGAGTCAGGGGATGGATACAGAAAATCTCTAAGCCACTGAACATTCTCTGGAGTTCAGCTAAATCCATCATCAAGAGATGGAAGGAATATGGTCTTTGTATAAATCAGCAAGAGAGCAGACTAGTGAGAGAGGTCACCAGGACACCTCGGACTACGCTGAAGGAGTTACAAGCAACTCTGCATAAAACTGCTGCCTTGATTCTTCACCAGTCAAAGCTTAATGGCAGAGAGGCAATGAGAAAGCCACTGTTGAAGAACATTCACATCAAAGTTCGACTAGAGATTGCCTTAAATCCGGCGGAAGAGTCCATGGTCAAGTGGTATAACTTTCTTGGTGTGAGGAGACCAAAACCGAGCCTTTTAGCCGTCAGACAAGATTATATGTTTGGTGTTCACTAAACGTTGCAAAAAAACACAAACAAACCATCCCCACTGTGAAGCACAGTGGTGGCACCATCATGCTGTGGAGATGCTGCTCAGCCGCAGAGCCTATATAGAAGGTGAAAGGTGGAAGGTCAGGTGAATGTAGCAAATACAGAGACAATTAGTTTGTAAACCCCAATGTTGAGATTACTTAGTTACACTGAGCAGCTGAAACTAAATATTCTGAAACAATTCTCCTAACTAAAATGTGTTGAGTTAGTGCAACATATTCTTGTTTGTTGGACTAACTCATGTTATTGTCAAAAATGAATAAAATGTACATTTTTGTGTAGTCAAAATTTAAAATACTCTGTCAGGGCAAAAAATAGAAGTAAGGTTTTGTGTGATTAAGAAAAGCTGCCAAGTGGGCAGAAGAGTATTTAATTGATGATAGTTTATTAGATAAAAGTAAACATTTAACATGAAATCTTATTAAGCTATTGCATGCTAAATACTGAAAAATCTCAACGTGCTTCAATAAATAGCATGGAATCATAATTCCTAAATATATAGAAAATCAACAAATCTATAGGCAAAAACAATGAAACCAGAAACAAATATTTTTAGCTTCGCACTAATAACAAGACAGAAATTAATACATCAGAGCTCAATTATTTTACATGTATTTTGTTTTATTTGTGTATTCTGTATTGGGGATCTTTGTCCACTTTTATAACAGTATAATTTTTGGAGTGACCTAATTATCATATTTCTCAGTGTGTTTAGGAGATGTTTTTGACACTATAAGTGACTATGAACTATTGTATTGAGGTACCCAGTCAGTTTCTATTACTGATTTACATTACTGATCAAACATCGATGTCCATTTTGATTCTTCAACCACAGCAATTTCAGATCTGCTCTTTCTATCATCTACAGTATGTTGAATTTTATTGTACTTAACAGCATATATTTTATATTGATTTTATGTTTCTCATCTTTGAGTACTTTTTAATTATAATTTAACTATAATAACATATATTAAATAGTCTCAACTTAAAAACATACAGCTCACTCAAATATGATTTCAAATGCTTTCCACAATTAAGTTTGCTTACTTGCTTTTTCCAAGGTAATCGGTTTCCTTAATATTACTAAATACTGTCATGAAGGGGTGCATATTTATGCAAACACTTATTTTAGTTTATTCAAACGGTTCGTACAAGCACAAGATTTCTGACAGCAAACATTTGTACAAAACATGGGATGGATGATTTTTATTGTGGCAACAATAAAGGATGATAACATGACATTTGCATATTATGTCCTTTGTTAATATATTTTTGTTTAACTGTCATTATTGTGTAAAAAATAATATTTAGTTTCACACCGAAGAAGTATTTTTGTCTTTTTTGTCAAAAACCTAAATTTGTGGATCTTGATTGATTACTAAAAGCAGTAAAAAAGGTACAATATCTAAAAGGGGGAATAGTTTTCACAGGCAATGCAGCTACACACAAACTTAAGAAATTAAACATTTTCTATCTGAGTGTTGTGAGTTACATTTTGGAATTGATTTGTAATAGGAAAAAGAAACCTCAACCAAAAACCACACCTCAACCCGCAGAAGCAAATGCTTGCCACACTTTTCAGATTTTTATTTGTAAAAAGTTAAGACCACACGACTTTGTGTTGGACAGTCATATAAAACATTCTAACCAGGCAGAATTTGAAAGAGCTCTTGGGTGTGAAGACTTTCGAGAGGCATCCTTTTGTGCAAATCCTCTGTGCAAATAAACAAGTTTTATTAATCCAAGTATACGACAAGTTTTTATTGCCAACTGAGACATTCATTAAACTAATGCCACATGAGGGCCAAGCGTATTTGGAAGTATTGCCCTCCCTGTGCTGTTTTGAAGCACTGGCTTGAAGATCAGCAGAAATAAATAACAGAGCAATTTAATTTCAACCCTTAAGAAAGCAGCAGCATTGGCCATACCTTTTTGCTGTGACTGTGCATGACAGTCGTGGGAAGCTTTAAGTGTCTGATATGTCAACATAAGGGTGTATGTGATAAAATGTTGAGATGTGTTTTGTTGTAAAAGAAGCCAAATTTCCTTTTGAATCCCATATTTTTTTCATCCTTGCAGCATCTCAAAACGCGTCATAAAAGCTTTGGGTCAACCTTCCTGACAGTAAATCACCTCGATGAATATTTTTCTTTCAGTATTCCTGGAACTGTTCTGACGAAAGCTTTTCTATTGTTCTGACAGCTCAGTTCTTGTCTGAAAGGAGTTCATCATCCTAATGCAGTTATTGATCTTTTCTTCGGTTACTTAGCTGCCTTTTTTGAGTTCAGTGAACGAATGCCACAATTGTGTCCAGATTCACTTGAGATTTTTCTATATTATTCTTTACTATTCTGTCTATTACTTGTTTTTGTTGCTTGCAGTTTAAAAAGGATTTCAGTCAAGATCAAAACTGTTGTTACTGAGAGAAAAAATATAATTGAAGGTGGTTCCAGAACAACATTTTTGACAACTGTTCTTGTAGCTTTTATATAGCATATATAACTTTATTGGAGCTGAAAATGGCACACGAACTCTGATAAATAAGCTGCATGCAGATTGGCTGATTTGGCCTGATAGTTCTATGATGATGGTGTTAATATTACTACGACAAACAGTCATACTGCCAACAATGAATTGGACATGTCTATTGATCTTTGTCAGATGACGTATCAGGTGCTGTAGGCACCTCTTTCTTTCTTCTTTTTCCCTTCCCTCCTCTTCTTTTCCTTTTTTCTCTTTCCTTTTGCTTTTAATGCCCCGTCTTTTTACCGTCTTCCTATTCCCTCCCTTTCCCTTCCTTTTTTTCCCTTCCTTCTGTCTTTTTCTACCCTTTCTCCTTCCTCTTTCCTTCCCTTTTCTCTTTCTCTCTTATTCTTTCACAATATGCTATCTCTGATTTAAAAAAAGCCAATTTTCAACTGCAATGATGCAGTCAGTTTTTCCATCATATAAAACTGCTTTAATCTCTTGTTTCTATTCCATTATAGTTCATTAATTTACAAATTTGTCGTGATGGTTTTCTTAGAAATCAATAATAAAACATGTACAATGCACCTTTGGTGAGAATTGAAAACATCTGCCGACTTGATACCCAGTACGTATAATAGTACATTCGAGTGAACATATCTTTTTATATTTTTTTCTATCTCTTCAATAATACTTTTCCAATGGGGAGCCTAAGTCACGCCCTTGTACTTCCGGTTCAGTGGTCCCCTACAGCCCAAAAAAAATGAATGAGAGTGAATAGAGCGATAAAGGATATTTTCTGGTCCAGTTTGAAATGTGCCGTGGATCTAACATATGATGTGTGGTAATTTTAAAGACTAATTTGGATGCAGAGAAAACACGGACTTTCGACAAAAGTTAGGCTACTTTAAGTTTTTTTTGTAAAACTGTTTAGCGGACTAAAACTGCAGAAGAAGAAGGAGAGCAAGGATCGTAGCCTCCAGGACGAAGAAAGGAGCATTAAACACGGAGAAAACCACTATAAATTTGACCACGTGGAAAGTAGCAGCTATGTCGGAGGTATAGCAGTCAGTAGAGTGAGAGCCAGCATGGAGGAGAAGCTCTACAAGGTCTAGGTGAGTGTTTTACGTGCTATAGCTAGTGCTACCTCCCATTAGCAAAATTACGTCATATCTGCGACTTCTGACTTCTGATTTGTAGGCATTTTAAATGCGAATTTTTACAATCAAATAAATCCCAAATCACTGGACAAACCTATTCAAAATGTACATCTATAGTTATAATTGAAATTGAAGTACAACATATGTGTGATTCAGAAAGTAAGACAAAGCGGACCAGAAAATAACTTTTATCGTTCCATTGATTTCCATGTATTATTTTTTCGGCCACGGGACCCATGGGCCGCCCAGAAGGGGAGAAGACTTAGGCTCCCCATACCAAAAAATAACTGGACACTCCCAAAATATATGTTGGTATAGTTTTTATTTTGACATACCATTTCGACAGTTTCAAAAATACCGGTTTGGTACCGGTATCAGATAAAACCTTAACAATGCCCATCCCTATTAATAAGCACTTTCAAGACATTTTGAACTCTGAGAGGAGTTGTGCTAACGATTATTGACAAAACATTGGTTAAATACGGGAGCTTTGGGGCAGATAAGGTCTTATTACAAGCGGCATTCCCGTTATATGGATATACAGTGATCGTGACTGGATATTAACTTTTCCAGAACAACTCCAAGTGTCTCCAAATTTGTGTTGGTGAGTAAATAAACATAATATTTGCTATAAGATCCAGATTGAAAAAAATAAACTTCCCCTTTAAGCTTGTAGAATGACCCTTTGAGTTTCTAGAACTACTCTAAAGTTGACCTTGTTGATCATGTGTTGAGCGTAGCTACGAAACCAGGCAAACTAAATGAGCTCTGATAATATAAGAGGTCTAATATCCAGTCAGAATAATGCCAGAAGCATGTCGTTTGCTACAGATGGTGGGAGGTTTATCTGAAACAGACAAAAGGGAGTTTTTTTCCTAATAACCAGGGTGGTAAATTAATATTTTTGAGTCTAAATTTAGATATTTTTAATCTCCCTGTAATTGTCTAAACTAATCTAGCTCTTGTGTTGCTTTTATTGTCCTGCTTCCTGATTCAGCTCAGAGACCTCAGTCTGCACCTTCTCCAGCCTCGGTGCTGACTCACAGCATCTTTAGATACTCACCCATTGGTATACAACCAGTCATTCACCGGTCCTCTCATTTAGCTTTCACAATGCCAGGCTTAGTACAGAGAGGAAAAGTAAAATCAGAGAGGGTAGGGAGTTGCTTGTGGCACCAGCCTGGCGCAGGCATCATTCCCGTTGCTCCCTTCGCTGCGCCAGCACCATCTGTCATCTGGGCGAACATCTGCAAGCCCAAGGTGCCCTTGTCGCCCAATGTTAGAGCAGGATGTTTGGCTTTTCCACTAAGGAAACCTGGAGTGTTTCCCCAGAACAAAACCTATTGACTGGATGGTGGAGTGGTGAATCAGCTGGATTGCAGAGGCGCAGTGAACAGGCGGGATCCCTCCTCAGGCTACGCCGCCGCCTGCCTGTCTAGCATGTCTGGCTAGCATGACATCTCATCCACTAACTGCCTGATGATTTGGCCCTGACTCCGCCGCTTCTTTATGAGCTTTGGCTCCTGCAAGCTTCTTCTTTTTCTGCTTCTATCTGTCTGATTCTACCGCAAAGCAGATGGCTCACTCGTTTTTAATCTCTACCCTCTCTCCCTGCTCTTGGAGTTATGACCAAAAACTGAGATCATGTTTGTTTTAGACTCCAGGAGATTTGGAGCGTTTGGTTCAATTAGTAGCTTACACTGAATAATAAAATGAACAAATACAGATTGGGAGGGAATATTTGTATTTGTGTTTTTTGTGGATGTTGCACATTGGATGTTTTTTCATTCACAGAAAACTGCTAACAGACAAGATGGACGGGCTTTTGCTTGCAGCAGAAAGTGTCGCTATCTGCTGCGTATGGTGCTGAGCTGGATTACAACAACAAGACAACAACAAAATGCTCACTGTCCAACATGAGGATTACCCTCAGAGGAAGCAAGCTGCTGATTTTCCACAAGCTTGAACATGAAGCATCTCCTTTTTGTGTTGTCTTTGTTTTTGTCTGTGTGTTCTCTAATTCTCTTTCAGACTTCCAGAGTTTGTACTTCTCATCGTTTCCCATCTTTGTTTCTGGACGCGGCTTCGCCTCCCCGCAGCTGCCTCTCCAAAAAGAAAACGGGCAAACACAGGCAAGCTCTCCGCCATCTGCCGCACGGAGAGGAGCGAGGATGCCGCTGTTAAGTTAGCCGTGGATCCCAAACAGCAGCTGAGAGGACACACTGTCGCCCTGAGCACACAGAAGGGCACCGCTGCTGCCTAGCACCACAGGCTTCACCCGACACACTAATGAAATCACAAACACAGATGATGGGCGCTCGAGGGCCAAAAAAAAATCATGAAACATGTTTCAAGTTATGGTGGAAAGCGGAAACAAAGATCTTTAATATTAACTCTTCTCACAGTTGGTACTTTATGACATTTTAAAACATTAGAACCACAAACTTCAACATGCTTTAATGGGTTCAAAAAATGCGGGATATTTGTGAAGAGTAGGCCAAATGAAATGTGGTTAAAACTGTTTTTGAAAAATAAAAATTGAGTATGGTTTGCATTAGTATCCCCTTTATTCTTTCACTCTTAACAAACTAACTAAATAAAAATCCAGTGCAACCAATAGGCTAATCCTTGTTACTTCAACAGATTTTTGTCTGTTTAAATCATCAACTGCTTAGAATAAAGGATCCAGGCAAAATAAAACATGTTAAAGTTTTAGCCTAAAACAGGTAGCTCATATCAGCTCTCTGACATAAACAATAATTCTTTTTTAGGTGGTAGTTCAGCTTTATTGAGCTTCATTGTGCTGGTAATGTGCTGGTTTCCCCATGATAGCGAAATTCTAGTATAAAAATGACCCAAATGCTTAAAGTAATTATTTGATTCTGTTACGGGATAATATTGAGACCACTCACCATGTAGATAACGATAAATGTAAAAACTTGTTGCTGCATCACATAATTTTTTGCCAACCGGCAGTAGCTCAAATCATCTGGGCTCTGTGAGGACAGGGGTTATGGGAAATGTAGTAGCTGCGTGTTTCAAAGAAAACCTCCTAAAAATGTTTTTTATTAATTCACTTTATTTATCGTGACAGTCAACTGACCTAAACACACCTTCTACTTTTCTTTTCTACTACTCTCCAGATATATTTTTTCTGATGTTAATGCAATTGTTAACCCAGTTTTCTCTCAGTGTTTTTCTCCCCATAGAAGCTCCACCCGGTCTGGTACCCTGCTCAGCTATAATGCTCCCTGCTGGATGGGGAGCGTTGGTCCAGATGATGCTCAAACTCACTTAGCATCCTCCATGCTGTCTCTTCTCTGTCTTCTCTGACCCCCAGACGGTCGTGGCAGATGACTGCTTGTACTGAGCCAGGTACTGCCAGAGGTTTCTTCCTGTTAAAGGGGAGTTTTTGCTTTCCACTGTTGCTACATGCTTGCTCAGTATGAGGGTTTGCTGAGGAATTGCTGTGGTTGGAGTCTGCATGATCCGGCCACAACCTCACGCCGATGACTCAACGCAATCTGCTGGGATTCCTTACATAGAAAACTTGATTAGAATGTTTGTATAATTGTATTGAGACCTATAACCCACCCCCCTCCTCAGGACCCACCGAAATATGTGCCCCTGCCTGTGCATAGATCCAGTTCTTCTATGAAGGCTAAAAAGGTTTTTTAGAGAACATCAGTGTCTAACTTTTTGCCCCACTGCTTTTTCTTTATTTTTTCTCCTTTTTTTGCCCTTTCCTTTCTTTTTCCATGTCCATAGCATTTTAAATAAACATAAAGCCATTTATAATAATGCTTTTTGCTGTTTTTTTTTTTTACAAATATATCTCAAGTGGAGCAATATGCAGGATTCACACCGACTGCGGAAGTCCTATCTGCTGCACCTCTGTCACACCAGATGGGTTTTTTTTCTCTGCGACTGGAACTGACTCTGACTTTTCATAGTTCTTTTATATACATACAGATTATAATATTTATAAAGACTTTAGCCTTATGGCTCATTCTTTTTATTTTATTTTTTATTTTATTATTTTATTTTATTTTATTTTTACTTATGTTAAATGTTTTATGTGCACAACTGTACCGGAAAAAATTCCTAGTTTGTGAACTTGTTCTCAAACAATGGCAATAAAACCGATTCTGATTCTGATAATGTCCTCCAACAGCCTAGCCTAAAGCAGCATAGCTACTAGCATTAACCTGTCTCCTAGCTGCTAACACTCTCTACCTGGCTTACATTAATCTATCTCTACCTAGCTACTTTACCTCTTCCTATCTCTTCCTAGTTTTTGACACTCTACCTGACTACTAACATTAACCTGTCTCTTCCTATCTACCTGTCTAACCTGACTCTAACTACCTGTTAACCTGTCTCTAACTGTAAGCTTTGTCAAAAAGGAAGGTTTTAAGCCTAGTTTTAAAGATATACAAGTTGTCTGCTTCACGAACCAACCCTGGGAGCTGGTTCCATAGGAGGGGAGCCTGATAGCTGAAAGATCTGCCACCCATTCTACTTTTAGAAATCCTAGGAACTACCAGTAAACCTGCAATCTGTGAGCGAAGGGCTCTGGTAGGAACATATGGAACAATCAGGTCTCTTATGTGTGATGGCGCTTGATTATTAAGAGCTTTATATGTCAGAAGGAGGATCTTGAATTCTATTCTAGATCTCACTGGGAGCCAGTGAAGAGAAGCTAAAACAGGGGAAATGTGATCTATTCTTCTTTTATTCTTTAGAACCCTTGCAGCAGCATTTTGGACTAACTGAAGACTTTAAATTGTATTCTGTGGACTACCTGATAATAAAGAGTTACAGTAATCCAGCATTGAAGTAACAAAGGCATGGACTAGTTTTTCACCATCACTCCTGGACAGAATGGTTCTAATTTTTGCAATATTCCTAAGGTGAAAAAAGGAAATCCTAGAGAATTCTTTAATGTGAGATCTAAATGACATATATTGGTTGCAAGATATGTCATTTAGATCTCACATTAAAAGGCTGCAAAGGGTCTTTAGGCCAGGGTTGAGGTTCATCTTCTAGCAGGACAACCCTAAAATGACTTTATTTACCTTAGATCAAAGCGCATTTCTCTGTTGGCGTGGTCCAGTCAATTTCTGAACAAAAATATTAAAAACCGATGTTAACACAGACTCTCCATCCAATCTGCCTGAGAATGAGCTACATTACAAAGACAAAATATTGGGGGAAAAACATGTGCAAAGCTGCTGGAGACATACATCATAAGATATAAAGCAGTAATAGCAGTATAACGAAAACTGAATAAAAAAAACATGTATTATTTATGGTTACTTCACAATTATGGACTACTTTTAGATAAAATCCCAATAAAATACACTGAAGGCTTTATTGTGTCAAAATGTTAAAAAAAGGAACCATGAATAATTTTACTCAGAATTGAAATAGTGACCGAAACCAAACAAACACCCCAAGAGGCCAACAGTAAGTGGAAGCCACTGAGGGTCTGGTGGAGAGGTCTGCTTTTTGAAAAGAACACCTGCACGCTACAAGACTCCCACCACAGAAAAGACCCATTTTACTGGCTTTATTCAAAGTAAGTTTGTATTTATCCACAGGATCACCCTCTTGGCTGCTTGCAGTTTGTCGCCTGGCTTGTTTACTTTTCTCTTCTCTCCTCTAAAAGTCACCTTTGTTTTAATGGGCTCATTAGCAACAGCCTCTTTCCTGGAGAAAAAAAAAGTGGAAAAAAAAAACCCACCAGGTTAGAACAGCACATTTCTGAACTAAACTGAGGGAGCTGCATAAGGAGATCCTAGTTTAGTTATTTTTTTTCTATTCTATTTTAAAATCGTGTCACTTTTTTTTAACTTTATGAATGATTTAGTAGGGTTTTTAAAAAAAGAAATATGCTTTGTCTCGTCTTTTCCTTTTTCGCTTTTTGAGGCTTTCACTGAAAGATCAAAATAAACTGGACCATTATCTACGAGCAGTTTGCGTCACAGAATATCATTATTTAATGTCCCAGATGGTTCCACATCTGGAACTTTGGGTAAAGATAGAACGTCTTGGAACAGAATGAAGGGAAAAGCAGCAGCAGCAGCTTCATGTGATACAAAAGTGATGCATGTAAAGATGTTTGCATCAAAAGTAAAGTTTTCTTTTATTTTAATTTACAATATTTTGGAAAAAACATTTATATATTAAAACAATTTATGAACCGGCATTTAAAAAAAAGTTAAACAACATTTGCTTTATTACTCATTGCTATATGGACTTCCAAAGACGTTTCAGGAAACTGACATATTTATTGGGGGGAATGGAGGGGGAAAAAATATTTAATCTGTAAACAACAAATATATTGTGGATTCATTCGAGATCATTCTTAGGTCTGATTGGAGGGGATGCATTTTTTTTCTTCTTTGTCCTTATCGTGACTGACCAGGTATTTCCGTGACATTGATGTATGGGTGGAACCAGAATTCCCTCATTTTTGATGCAGGACAACAATGAAGACAAAAATCATTGTTGTTTGGTTCTAAAAGTAAGGTAGAAATTAGTGCTCAATTAGACTCAGTGAGGGAAAAAGTTGTAAAACATGCCAGGAATTTGGGTGTAGGGTAGAAAGAAAAAAAGAAAATGTGTAATGAATAATTCATTGTTTAATTTCAAAGTTACTGAGATAGCACAGGAGATTACAGCTTCATCTGAAGTTCTGTGAAGTATTTTACTTTAAAGTATTGCACTTCCTTCCTTCCTTGCACTTTAATTTGTTTTCTCCTCTTCTTTTCTTTCTTTCTGTTTCTTTTTTTCTTTCTTTCTGTCACACTTTTTGCACAACATACTTTTGTCTGTGACCTTTCTTTCTTTGTCATTTAACCGAAAGAAATTGTCTCAATTGTTTCACAGAATGAAAGCTAAAACTTCTTCACTTCTCCTGTCAAGTTTTATTTAAGCTCCGTTGAATTTCTATGTTGCTTTTAGGTTTACATGTCATAAGTTTACTTTTTCAGTTTATCTACTTTTACCTTTTGCTATTTATTTCTCAGAGACTGAGCAGCTAAACCTAATAAATGTCAGTTTGATTTGATATCTCCTCACTTTCAATTCCTTCCAGGTACCTGAATGGTGCCAGCTCATGATGGGAAGGGTGTCAAACCGATCTGATTGGTGGAAAGCGCCAAGATAGATGGACGAATTGCAGAGAGGGGAGAGAAGAGAGAGAGCAGAAGATGAGAGCAGACAGTAGTGAGAGAGGTAAAAGTGAAAGCAGATGGTGGAGCTGGCACCTGTCTTCCTCTGAAATCTGTTTGGAGCTGTTTTCCACATGTCTTAAAAGGAGAGAAAAAAGCCAAATCTGCATGGCATGCCAGAAAAAGACACTCTCTGGTTTTAACCCTTTGTGACTGTGCCCTCCCTTTTAGCTTCTCAGCCATAATAGGATGCCCCCCTGTGAACAGGAGGAGATACAAAAAGCCCTCTCAAATCCTTCCACGCCGCCTCACCCGGGCCTTGTAAGCAAACAGAGGGCGCATTCAGAACAGGAGAGAGTCTCATTTAAAGCGTTAATCTGCGGGCCACATGCTCGACAATGGAAGAGGCCCGAAACCTGCCCAACACTGGCAGAGTGAACTACACGCACACACACACACATACACACACCCTATGAGCTGCCAGGCCAACCCAGACTAAACATGGCATGTGTTTGGCAAGAGACGAACTTGGTTCCAGGTGGCTGCATACAGAAGTTGCAATCAGTTTGAACCCTCTCAGGTCACTCTCATCCACAGGACCCTTCTGCTGTTTTTACATGTCTCAGGCTGTCTGCAGCCAGTCACAAGCACTTCACATTACAGACAGAGCCGTTACTGTAGAGTAAGGGGGGGGGAGTCAGCAGATTAGCCTTAAGACAGAAGGTGGCTTCCATAAATTTATGTTTTTTCAAAAAAACATGTGATAATGACTTAGAAGCCTTTAATCAGGTTTCTGACAGATTAGGGCATAAAGTGGGCTTTATTCAGAGCTCTAAGTAGGCTGTTTTAATCTCAATTCCTTACAATAAAGTCTGTTTCTACAGCAGCAATTTACAACAAATGTCGTCTCAAGGCACTTTACACTAAAGAAAAAAAATCAATCAGATACATTCACAGAAATATAGAGTCAATACAGTCCTACTGACAGATTCAGGTGTATTACGTATATTCCAATCAAACAACACAGTCAGGTTCAGTTTATCGTTTAATTAGGTAAGCGTTTTCTCAGGAAGCCAAACCACTGGTGCAAAAGGGTTGCATCGTGTGGGATTTCCTCCTCCTGATTGTGGGATCAGGTGACTCCTTATTCAGATGGTCTTGCAGACTTCGGATCACTTCAGTCGGATACATTTTTCTTGATTTCAAAACCTTGGTTCTAGTGGGGCTTGTAATTGTATTCTTAGTGTAGCAGTGGAGCGTGGAATTAAGCCTTCAGAACATCTAAACCCCCATGGAAAGTCATCTGTCTGAGGAAAAAAGTCCAAAACCTAAAGACTATAACCTCTGCAGCAATCCTCCTTGAGACATTTGATAATGCACAAGACGGTGCACGATTCAAGTCTATGGGAACTATGGGGAAGTTATGAGACTCTGTGTGGATTATTTGTTCAGTTTAAGGAAAATACATAATATTTAACATGTTATTTCTATATTTGTTAAAATTGAATGGCAAAAATTGGTTATATGAGGATTTTTTTACTTTGTCTCACTTAGCAGCTTTTAGCTTGAGAAAGGAAAAGCCACATTTGGTTCCCCAGCGCTACATCCGTCGGTCACTTTAATTCACTATTTACATGTTCCGCCCAGGTTAGATTATGGAACAATACATATATCTTAACAATCTTAACATGATGAGAAACAACTTAATATTTCAGGAGCACCACAAATGTACAATCTCCATTGGTCCTTCTGTATGTGCATCAGAAATTCCTGCAGCTTGATGCTGAAATTAATGTGTCGAAGATGCAAGGGTTAAAATCAGCTAAAAATGACAGAATCCGAGGTGGTGTTATTGACAGGGTCTGTTTGTAAATTAGCCCACTCACTATAATTAAAATATTTATTTACATTATCGGTAAGTTAGCTTATTGTGATGGTCTATTTATAAGTTATAAATAAAATCAGACAGGCTCCGCGTCTCATCCAAAATGCTACTAGCCGAGTGGTGATCAACACCACGAACAGGTATCATAAATCATTGCTCAGGATGTCTGTATTTAAAAGGATAGATCTTCAAATCTTATCGGTTTATAGGCACTGAATTGTGTTGGGCCTACAACCAGGTCTGAGTTGCAGAACAGGAATAAACCACATAAAACCCTCAGGTCAAAAGAAACCTTTTTACTCAGTATTACCAGCAGGAATAAAGAAAGGCCGGCAGTGTGTAGTTTCTATGGCGCTCGCCTCTGGGAACAAAGCTGCAAAGCTGAGATGTGCGGAAACAGTTGGCTCCTTTAAATCAGGAGCCGAAACGTTTCTTTTTACTGCAGCTTCCCTTATTTTGTTACTTCAATATATCAGCTGTTCATTTGTTTTAAATATGCCTTTTATTGCTTGTCTCCTTGTGTTTAAAAAAAAAAATTACAAAAAACATTTTAGAAGTTTTTTATATTTATAAAGTGTGGTTTTACCTTTGATATTCAGTGTGTGTGCGTGTCTGTGTGCGCGTGTCTGTGTGTTTGTGTGAGAGACAGAGACAAAGAATGCTGAACTAATAAGCTTGTTGGGTTTTATGACTATGTTCAATCAAAAATCAAGATGTATTTTCTTTACTTATAATTTTAACTAACAAAATAAATAGTTTTTTAACACACAAATGAAAACCTATTAATTATTGAACAGTGCTACATATAGACTTTTTTTGATAAAAGACACTTCAATTTATGTTCATTTGATTAGAAGTGTGTTTGTTTTTGTTTTTTTATTACTTTTTTTTGCAATGTTTCATCAATGATTATTCGTTGTTATTGTATTTGTTGTTTTTTCAGTCTTTTTTTCTTCTTCTACAAAAGCAGATATAAACACCATGAAAGCATCTTGTCAATATATTCTTCCCATTAGGAATTGATTGTGTCACCACACCACAAATGAGCATAAAGCAAGCATCACAAAACCTTTTAAGATTCTTCTCCTCAAATGGACCCTGAGTTTGATTATTGCACATCTGTCACAGGTGCTGCAAAACAGAAACAGGGTGGACTAAAGGAGGAAAAGGGTGCTCTGAAACCAAAAGGTGTCCCGCAGCCGAACTTTGATACGGTCAGAAATACATCATGCATTCTCACTGCAGTTCAGAAGGACAGAAACAAGCAGATTAGGAGAATTTGGCCATGCCTCTGCTAAATGCTATGCTTTGCTATGCAGAGATTTAGATTGAAATGTTATACCACGTTTCTAATATTCTATATCAAAATATCTAGTTTCCTGATACGAAATTCCTGAAATGCAAAAATGTCTGGTTAACAGTTTACAAAACAAACAACAGTTATATTTTTGTTCTTTAAAGTATGTAATGTATGAATCAATAGAGCCTTTTTCGTAAAGTTTGTACTGCCTGAAGCAGTTGTCGCTGGGGAATGCCACATCATCAGGGAAAATGTTTATGACCTGCCTTTTAACATTTTGTCTTTTTTTGTTGTTCATGTATAAAATGAGACAATAAATCAGATGAGCCAAAAGATCATGGAATGACTGTGGTTCAATGACTAGAGGAGTTGTCTAGCAAATCTAAGACTTGTGGGTTGGATTCCAGCTTCCTCTTGCCACAGGGCAATCTGCTCCTATTACCAAGGCACATAATGTTAAGTAGCCTAATAATCTGCATATCATGGAGGAATGTAGCTCTAGTGTTAAGAGTTATGGGTTCCATGACTTGGAAAGTGCTACATAAATTTCTTAATAATTATTTCGAAGTCAAATAATTTCCTGAGTTCATCTAATATTAAACTCATCACAAAACATAACCGACTCTTTAAGTTTATGCAATACCGTTGTAAAAACGATTAAAAATCTCACTTGAATCTATTTTTATTAAAATTTCTAAGTCAAAAATATGAAAAAAATTTGGAATCGTTTAACATGAATTTACCCAAATAAATGGCTTAAATGTTGACAATTTATTATTATTTTTTTGCCTTTCTGGTTTGTTCTCAGGTTGTTAAAAAGAAACAAAACGAGACAACAAAAACTTGTTGCTAGCAAGTTTGGCTTTAGCATTAGCTAAAGCTAAACTTGCTAAGGCTGGATGTCAACTTCCTGCTTGAACACAAAAACTTTCTCATGACAGTTCATAACTTTTACTGAGCTTATATTTGCTATTCATTCATAAAACATGTATAAACGGACCAGGCTTTCTTATCTCTACTTGACTTCGAACACAATAAATGAGAGCAGCAAACTGAACTAAAAAATTCTACATTTTCAAAAAATGTTGTTCAGCTGTTATTTTAATTTAGTTATTACTAAATAGATAAAGAATTACGTTTATAAAATAATAAACTGAGGGAGAACTTAAATCAATGCAATTAAAAATACCTTAAAAAGGTATTTTTAGCCCAGTGGTGAATTAACTTCCATAAATCTATGAAGCATTTTGTTGGTGTCCATAGTGAATATGGAATATAAATCTAGTCCAATAATTCAAACACTGTTTCATGTAGTTTAGGTTTTATAATAAGATTGCGTTATTTATGTGCTTTAGCATTTCTCTCAGTGTAATTCATGATTGCATCAGTAGAGGGCGCCAGAGGACACGCGTCTGCCACGTCACATTTTTCAGCATTTGTTTCACCAGTCCTGGCTTAGAGCTTCCCGCAGACTGGCTTTAATTTATGTGCAAATGATGCAGTTAGTAAAAGATAAAACACATGTATTAAAGGTGTTCAACTGAACCCTGATTAAAACGATGAAATGAAATAAAATAAATTCATGATCTTCTCTTTTTTTATTAGTTTAACCACCAATTCTTATCTAGAGGCCATTTAAGTGAAACTGTTCTACTCTGTTTCATCCTGCCTCAGCTAATGGATCCAAAAATATATATTCTGGATTTCATTCCTGTTTTGTTCACTTCATTCCTTAGATTTGCTTTAGGTTTCTCAATTATTTTCTTGCGTTAATAAATACAACACTCACATTATTACATTAAGAGGAACAAATAAACATACAGCACATGATTCCTGATTTGCCATGTTTCTTTTGTGGCAGGGATGATAGTTCGTGATCTGACCAAAGGTTGCACGTTTTGTTTTGACAGTCTTTGGAAAAGTCTGTCCAACTGCTCATCCAAAAGAGAACAAGAAGTTTATAAAGATAAAAGGTGCGGGTTGGGGGATAAAAACAAATAAAGGAAAGAGGAAAGTTGGCGTTTATGTGGCTCTGCAGGATATGGCACTGCCCCGTGAAGATTTCAGCGTCTCGCTCGTGTTGGTGGCGCCCAGAGGTTGTTGCCATGCAACTCAATGTGGCTCACACTCAAGCATACACACACACACACACAAGCTGCAACAATGGTCTGCTTTATGAGGTGCCCACTGATGCCATGGTAACCCCCTCGTTCTGGGCAAGGCGGGCAGAGCAGTGTGCCAAAAAAATGCCAGTGCCTTTGCCCCCACCCCCCTCCTCAAAGCACGTTGCCCAGAAACCTTTTGAAACCTAATAAGTGAAGCCGGTGAGCAGACAAATTACGATGGGAGTTTCTGTGTGTGTGAGAGAGAGAGAAAGAAAAAAGAGAAAGAGGAGAGCCTAGGGGAGAAAGTAAACATTTTAGTGTATCCTGTCTCAGGCTTGAGTTGGAAAAGTCATGATGGAGTATTAAAAATTATTAGCAAGCTCTGACTCTGTTACTCTACTGCAGCACAGCTATTACAGACGTTGACATATGTTGCAGTTATGTTGAGTCCTTAAAGCCAACTGTTCAACAAAACTGGTTGAAGAAAAATACTTTTTATGAGCGATGGTCAGTGGCGGAGTATCCATTAAAGAATCGGATGCAGCTGCATAACAATGGCTTCCCTGCAAAAGCAGAGGTGAGTGAAAGTGCTTCTGAGGGGGAGGTAGGGTGTTACTGTTGGCGGGCAGACTCTAGACGAAGCGCTCCTCCACCAAAATGGTGGGGTGTCCATTCCAATATCACTGCAGATCACCTAGGCAGGGCGCCCAGTACCTGCGCTTTTAGGCCTCGCTGATATTAAAAGCAGGAGTGACTCATTGCTGGAAGCTGCTGCTGCTGGTGGAGAGAGGAGGAGGACGAGGGGGAATAAACAAGCTGAGGTCACTCTATGAAGTCCCCGTCTAGTGCTTCTGAATTCCAGGAATTCTGGCCAATTATACCTGGATCTCACACCACGGCTAGGCAAGTAATTTCCACTTGTGATACACTCCCTTGCAAACTTATTCTTTCGTTTTTCTACTTTCTATATTCTAGAAGCCCCATTGTATAACATTGTCATCCTATATGACACAGCAACACAAAGTAGTGCAAAAAAGGTAAGTATAAGGAATATTAACACACTTTTTAACATTTTTACATATAATTATGTGCATTTGTAATCAGCTGTTCTTGCTGTAATACCCTTAAATAAAATTTAAGGCAACAGAAATCACATAATGGCTGATTCGAGTCCACGTGTGTCTCAATTAAAGGTGCAAAATGTAAAAATTTTGCAGCAAAACAGTCAGTGTGGCAACAAAGTGCCGATTCAGCCTCTATCCTATCACGTACAACTTGGAGCGTTCAGGCCACAGCAGGAGAAATGTTCAAAAATTATATATTCATAATTTGCTCAGCCTGTAATGGCAGGATGTGGATTCCCAGTAAACTTTGTCTGAATATTATTTCAAATCAAAGAAAATTAAATGCAAATGCATGTGTTTTTTTTTTATTCTAAAAACTGGAGTGTAAAAACAAATCATTGCCGGGTTTTTATTTCTTGTTTTTGACTCCGTCACCATCTCTTTGAAAAATAGGTTGTTGCAAAAGTGGCGGTGGGAGCATCGTGCTGTGGGGATGTGTTCCTTCAACCGGGACGTGGAAGAGTTGATGGAAAGATGAATGGAGTTAAGAAACCACAAAATCCAGCGGCAGAGGTTCGCATCACAAGACAGTAGGCATTCAGCCAGAGCTATAATTAGTCTAAATGTGTTGGAATGTACCGATCAAAAGCTAAACAAACTGAAAATCTGTGGCGACACTTGAGAACAGATCTGTACAGACACTTTTAATCCAATCTGACTGAGGCTGAGCTATTCTGCAAAGAAGGTAAGAGCAAACATGTCCAGCCTGCAAATATTTGAAGCTGGTTGAGACACACTCAGAGTATTGATGAATACAAGCGCATGTCACACTTTTCAGACTTTTAATCTGAAATATTAAACATTTAATAGACTCATCCACTTCACAATTATGCATCACCTTGTGTTTGTCTAAAACATAAAACAGCAAAATGAAATGTTTAAGTTTCTGTTTGTAACAGAATGTAAAATCGCTTGGAAATGTATTAATGCCATTGCGAGGCACTGTATATCTCCCCCATTTATCTTCTTTCCTTTAATCCAAATTTTTAAACCTCAAGCAGAAGACTGACATCCAGATCATGGTGAAAGGCGGTGTTAATGCTTCCCTCATTGAAGAGTTATCAGACAAGCTGCAGACAAACAAGACAGCAGAGACTAAACAGGCAGACAGGAAGACAGTGAGCGCAGATTCACAGAGACGGATAGAAAATGACAGCATCGCATGTCGGCTGTAAACAGACAGACAGGCGCGCTGATCAGTCAGATCCAATGCAGTAGATAAAATCTGCCATTCTGTTGGACCCAGTCCAGAGCTCAAACAAAGGGGCAGACCCAATTTTCCCTTCAGACGTTCCTTTTTATTTTCTATAACAGGCAGAACGAAACAGAATTCACAATAATGCTGTCCTCATGTGAAACGGCTAACTGTTTATACCACAGGAGAAAACGACTTTGGTTTGTTTTTACTCCGTTCATCAGCAACAGATTTCCCTCTGGTTTTTTGTGCACACAGAAAGAAGAAGCAGTAGTGATATATGCCACGCTGAAAATGATTTTTTTCTGGTTATTTTATTTATTTGTTTTTTACCTGGGCATAAACATTACTTTACATTACAGCTACATTTTCTCTCCATGGAGACTATAGTGAAAGATGACTATTTTGTTGGCCAGGACTGAATTAGTGAGGGAAACAGTTGGCTCGATCAGAGCACAATAGCACCCCAGACACAAAGAGGGACCCTCACATTTAAGAACTGGACAGCGCTCATTAAGGATCTTTAGTTTCCGAATTTCAGTACTAGAATTTTATTAGACAATTCTGCATATTTTCTGTTAACATTCAGGTGAGCCAGTAATCCCACTGGGTTATGTCTCAAAATGTTGAAATTTCTGATTCAAGCTTGAATCAAATGTCTTGATTTAAGGTTTAAAGTCATGGGGGGAAATAATCTAAAAAAATGTAATTAATTAGCAGACATAATTAAAAAAAGTAAATAATAACATTTTATGGTGTGGATGTGTTGTGTGAAATGTGGTAAACATAACATCAAGGCAAGACAAGGCAAGGCATGTTTCTGTATAACACACATTCAACAACAGAGTAATTCAACAAGCTTTACACGATTGGTTGACAAAGTAAAAACAGCAAAAAACATACACAGAACATATGAGGCGTAAAGTACATAAAGCATGTAATACACACAAAACATATGATATATGAAAACCTCACTCAAAGGCAGCTCTAACCAGAGAGATTTTAGTCCTGATTGTAAAGAGCTCAGTGTTTTAGAATCTTTGCAGTCGTCCGGAAGTTCGTTTCAGATTTGGGGGGCTTAAACTGCTTCTCAATGCCTAGTTCTAATTCTAAGGTAGCTGATTAGACTGGATTGGAGGATTGCTGTTGGCAAGTGCTGCTCGTCAAGCCTCATCAGGACTCCAGTTCAAAAGGGGAGCAGCACCTGAAGGCTGAAGACAGACGCTGTCAAGCGTGGTACATGGCCAACTTAGTAGCTTCTTTAGGTGTTCTAATTGGAAACTTACCTTCTGCCTCTCTGCAGTTCCAGTTCCGAGTTCCTTCCGAGATCCATCATCATTCCCAAGCTCAGTTCCTGCATCGAGTTCTCAGTTGGTGATCCTCACGATTGGTCCAGAAACATCCTAGTGATGGCCAAATGAAGCTTTCTGAAGCACATGAAGCTTGTATCAAAAAACGCATCATTACTCAAAGCTTTCTAACTCATTCCTCTTGGCTGACATCTAGACGCCTTTAATATGAACAGCAGCTTCAACGAAACTGCTTGCCATTTAATGAATAATTTTAATAATGAATGAAACTGTCCTTAAATTCATGCTGTTTACCGATTTCTTAATGTTTGTAAGACTACTGGAAGAAAATAAATATACTTTTGGGGAATTCCTTTTTTGTTTTTGATTCACGTAAATATGAAAACAATAAATGGAGTGATTGGGAATCGAGCCCCAGTCAAAAGCTGTAAACACAGAATGTCAGTGACCAGCTCTACCAATACACCACAGGAGACTCTTACTTTTCACTTGTTCACGTGTTTGCTACTTCCCTCTAGAAGACACCCAGGATTCAGCCAAATGATTAAAGTCTTTACGAACCATTGAATCGGGTACCCAAGCAGTGACGTACTAAGTGGGGCTTCAGACATCATTGATCACGTGACTTGGCTCAGACAAATCAAGCATCGACACAGTGCTTCCGAAGCACTGTTTTGTTTTTTTGACACATGCGCCGAAGCTTCAGCTTCCAACTGACCATCACTAGAACAAACAGCTTCAAGACCCAAGCCAAATTCACCAAGGTCGAGCTTCTCTGGATTCCCTCCTGCTCACCCTCCAACTATTCAACCAGAGAACCTGCCAAAGACCGGAAACACGGATCAGAATCGCCAACTACAATCTGATGGATCTGTACCACCACTGGCACCACTCATCTTCAGCCAACTTCAGCAATCAGCATCCCTTCTCAAGTTCACTCCTCCTTGTAACAAAGTAAGATCACCTTCTTCCATATTCTCACCTAAACGGATCACAAACAATTCAATAACCGCTTACCTGCTGATTTTCAGTCCATCCCATTGTCTGAGTTCCTGCCCTTTGTCCTGCAAAATAATAAACGTAAAAAAAAAAAACATTTTCTGCCGTCTGTGGAGTTTCAACTGACCTAGAGTCATCTGACAACCATGACATGAATGGTCTGCTGGGTTGGTGTAGTGATAGTCGATTTCCAACATACTTTGGTGCTAAATTGTTCAATGATTTATAAACTAGTAGGAGTATTTTGACGTCTATTCTCTGAGCTACAGGGAGCCAGTGTAAGGACTTTAGAACTGGGGTGATGTGCTCTACTTTCCTGGTTCTAATGAGGACACGAGCAGCCGTGTTCTGGATCAGCTGCAGCTGTCTGACTCTTTAGGTAGACCTGTGAGGACGCTGTTGCGTGGTTCTACCACAGTCTGTATTTATCCGGATGTCATTGAAAACTTTGACGAGGGCAGTCTCGGTGCTGAGCCTGTTTAAAACGATACAATTAATCAAAAAATAAATAAAGACTAAAGCATTGTGATTCTGAGGAACAGCCACCAGGTGAGGCTTTCATCACTGTCCTCCTTAAATGTTTTAATCCCTGAAGCTCAGTAAAGCAGCCCAGCGGATACTGTTATTTGCCCTGTTTTATTTCATCCAGTAGGGTTGCTGGTTTGTCCATCTCAGTCATTGTGTCCTCTGGCTGCGACAAGTCACCAGAGGACCCAATGGTGGCAATTGGATGGCAGCCTTGCTGCTGAAGGTTTCCCCAGGGCAGCTGTGGGTACAAGGTAGCTTACCACCATCAGCGTTTGAATGGGGGAATAACTGAATGGAGTGTGATGCACTTTGGGATCCTTTTGACTAGATAAAGTACTATACAAGTACAGGTTATTTACCATTTTCCACATAGGAAGTTAGATACACTGGTAGTAGACTGATTACAGTTTGTTTTTTTTATCAAAAAACATACAAATGCAACAGTCACTTGTGGACAATGACATCCAGTTAACCAGAGAGCATAAAATGCAAAGAATGGTAAGATATTTATAACCTGAATATGTTTGTTACCACAAAGACAGGATGGAAAGATATCAGCAAAGACTTTATAAGAATAATCAGGGTTCTCAGTCAGTGTAAGAAATGTTAAACTAAACTGCAAAAAAAGCTTCATTTTCTTCAGTGGAAGACTTTAGCCAATCCTCCAACAGGTGGATGGTGCCAAAGAGGAAAGATATTGGTAATCACTTCAGAGAACCAGTAATCCTTGCCAAATAGTATGGGAAATTATGGATATTTTGGCTAAAAAATAGAATACAAAAATGTTCAAAAATATTCGGGGAAGGTGTAAGATATTTTCCTCTACTTCCAGAATTGATGATGCTCAAATGGAAATACATCAGCAATGACCTTATAGACGCTAAAGAAAAAATTTAAAAAGGGAAAAAATTTGTAGAGTCTCCCAAAATTAACATTGTCAAGGTGAAAAGATATTAGCTGTAACCTTGGAGTCATCAGGGAATCAGACTGGAACGGATTATGAAGCTACTTCAATGAAATTATTGAGAAGTGTAGGTCATTTACCCGTCTTCTTTCTGTAATCACTTCTGAAGTAGTTTTGTGAATGTGGGATGACAACCAGAGTGTCAGAAGACAACCAAAAAACTGACGACAAAACAAGCTCTTAGTGTGCTGCCATGTGATGTTTGACACTTATTTTAAGACAGCAGTGATCGTATCTTTTGAGTAGTATAATAAAAAAAAACCTCTTCGGATTTTGGGGTTTTCTAGACGTGTGCATGCAGAATTTGTTTGACAGCTCATCACGAGATACAAAGCACCACACAGCATTTTGTAAAGTTAGTTTAAATGAGCAAATAAACTCATGCCAATTTAGGCATGAAGAGGAAGCAAGCTCTTGCTGTGCTAACCGCAGCTATCTTTGCCACAGGTTTTGAACACAGTGTAACATGTCATGTGTTGTCATCTCAGGCTGTTTTTGCAAAATAACAAATGGACATCTGGCAAAGGCAGCGTTTTGGGGGGCAAGGGAGTTGGGGTTGTGCATATATATTAGGTCCTAACACAAGAGTGGAAGTGACAGAATTTTTGTTTCATTTTTACCAAGACTGTATTTAGCATCTATTAAGTTGATGTGTTTACTGAAATAATGGACTAAATTCAAAGCCTTGCTGAATAGATGTGCTCTACCAGACCTGACAGGAAACCCACCAGTTGTTCAACCAAGGTTGGAGAATCCTGATTTTGAAAGATCCCATAAAAGTGGCTGTCCTGTCCAGCTACTGACCAATACCATGTATCTGTACAACATGGAACCTTCTGTCAAATGTCATAGAGGCAAGGGTAAATAGCTACGGGCCAATACAGGAGCAGGAAACATGGACTGGAATTTGCAGTAACCCAGAGGTCTGAAACCCAACCACATTACGATGAAGGGTTTGATTGATGCCTACTTAGAAATCTCTTCTACATGGAGGAGTTCAAGTTGTAGACCAGGAATGAGTAACATAGCGACTTACTGTTCCACCAAACCAGGAAATTCAGTCATTTTCATTTTATCTAAGAGAGAAAAAAACACAAGAACAGATAAATTATTAAAACAAAGACCAAGCCATCAACATACGTGCTCTGTGAGTCATCAGATATCATGCTTCTGTGACTGCCTGGCCTAAGAGGGAGATAGTGGCCATTAATATGCGTGTTTCCACTGTCTGAACTTTAGGGTAATTTAACCCAATCTTTTTCTGGCAGGATAAATTCCTCCCTGTAATCTTTTCCTGCTTGTTGTTGCGTTTACTGACGAAACCACGCGTGATTTTGCTGATCTCGACTTATTTTGTGCACTCTCGGTGACAGCTGCTTCGCTGATGCTACATGCTGCTGACGCTCCGGTGGAAAGGGCCAAGCAGCAGAATACACGAGTAAAACGTGCTGCTCCTGTAACGTACTGCTGAAACGTCCAGTGGAAAGCCCGGGCTAACCACCGCCAGTCCTTCAGCGTCCTCGTCTTCTCTGGTGGAACACTGCAAGTTCTCCAGTTCTGAAGGCCTGCCGTTCAGACGTGCCTGACAGCATGACTGAGCCAAATATACAGGTGCTGGCCAGTAAATTAGAATATCATCAAAAAGTTGAATTATTTCAGTAATTCCATTCAAAACGTGAAACTTGTATACGGTATACTTTCCTTCCACACATAGTGATATATTTCAAGTGTTTATTAATTTTCATTTTTATTATTACAACTGACAGCTAATGAAAACACCAAATTCAGTATCTCAGAAAATTAGAATATTCTGAAAAGGCTCAATATAGAAGACACCTGGTGCCACTCTAATCAGCTGATTAACTCAAAACACCTGCAAAGGCCTTTAAAAGGTCCCTCAGTCTTGTTCTGAAGGCTCCACAATCATGGGGAAGACTTCTGACTTAACAGCTGTCCAAAAGACGACCATTGACACCTTGTACAAGGAGGGCAAGACACAAAAGGTGATTGCTAAAGAAGCTGGCTGTTCGCAGAGCTCTGTGTCCAAGCACATTAACAGACAGGCGAAGGGACGGAAAAAATGTGGTAGAAAAAAGTGTACAAGCTCTAGGGATAACCGCACCCTGCAGAGAAATTGTGACGACAAACCCATTCAAAAATGTGGGGGAGATCCACAAAGAGTGGACTGCAGCTGGAGTCAGCGCTTCAAGAACCACCACGAAGAGACTCATGAAAGACATGGGATTCAGGTGTCGCATTCCGTGTGTCAAGCCACTCTTGAACAAGAAACAGCGTAAGAAGCGTCTCGCCTGGGCCAAGGACAAAAAGGACTGGACTGCTGCTGAGTGGTCCAAAGTTATGTTTTCTGATGAAAGCAATTTTTTCATTTCCTTTGGAAATCAAGGACCCAGAGTCTGGAGGAAGAGCGGAGAAGCACAGAATCCACGTTGCATGAGGTCCAGTGTAAAGTTTCCACCGTCAGTGATGGTGTGGGGTGCCATGTCATCTGCCGGTGTTGGCCCACTCTGTTTCCTGAGGTCCAAGGTCAATGCAGCCGTCTACCAGGAAGTTTTAGAGCACTTCATGCTTCCTGCTGCTGACCAACTTTATGGGGATGCAGACTTCACTTTTCAACAGGACTTGGCACCTGCACACAGTGCCAAAACCACCAGTACCTGGTTCAAGGACCATGGTATCCCTGTCCTTGATTGGCCAGCAAACTCGCCTGACCTTAACCCCATAGAAAATCTATGGGGTATTGTGAAGCGGAAGATGCAATACGCTAGACCCAACAATGCAGAGGAGCTGAAGACGACTATCAGAGCAACCTGGGCTCTCATAACACCTGAGCAGTGCCACAGACTGATCGAGTCCATGCCACGCCGCATTACTGCAGTGATGGAGGCAAAAGGAGCCCCGACTAAGTATTGAGTGCTATACATGCACATTCTTTTCATGTTCATTCTTTTCAGTTGGCCAACATTTAAAAAAAAAACATTTTTTTTCATTGGCCTTTAAAATATTCTAATTTTTTGAGATACCAAATTTGGAGTTTTCATTAGTTGTCACTTATAAATATCAAAATTAAAAGAAATAAACATTGGAAATACATTGGTCTGTGTGCATTGCATGAATATAATGTACAAGTTTCACGTTTTGAATGGAATTACTGAAATAATTCAACTTTTTGATGATATTCTAATTTACTGGCCAGCACCTGTTAGTGTTCCAGCAGAGGTGGAGACGCTCCGTGCTGAGGTGGCCTACCTCCAGGGTCTTGTCGATCATTTGGCCTCCAAGTTGGAGACGATCTCTGAGGCGCACATCAGGTTAGATGTCAGGATATCACGGCTGTTTCGGCGCCAAAAGGTGGCAAGAGATCGACAATAATAAAAGCAGGGATCGTTGTTGTGATTCGGTTTGCTATATTAAATGTTACACAATGTTTTGCCAACAGTCCTTCCAATTTTACAAAGCCCTTTGCTTGGCGATGTCTGCTAATATGATTACCTACTAAGTTACAACCAATCAGCATGACGTAGCCACAAGTTCCACCAAGTTCCAAGTAAAAGCTCCAAGACTGGTTCCTGAAATGGCCCCAAAAACAGTGTTGTGACACGTACATACCGGGAAGGTCTGGTAATTTAACCTTACAAATAAAACGATTTTTGAATTAATTCTGTAGCACAAAGTGCCTATCAAACATGTGTGATGTTCTGTCTGATCAAGCTAGAAGACAACTTGCTGTGTTTTGGACAAGCTGAAGGCAAGAGAGGACAGCCTGTCTGACCCTGAAACACAAACAGTATGTTTGCATGCACAGCTAAATCAATCTTTTTGGAGTAATCAGACTAAGGGCTTGCCCCCTGTTGTGAGTCATGTCAGTCAGAAAATCGAATTATTAACTTAAATATGTTCCACTCCCCGATGATAGACGGCAACATGAGCCCCTACGTGTTAGCCTTATAGCGGTTAGCTTGCAGCTGCATTCAGGCAGTGAACTGAGGCTGGAGGGAGTGAAGCAGACAGGGTTAAAGTAGGATTTTCACAATCACAATGCTTCGTCTCTTCGTCAGTCCAAACATGTACTTATCGGCCGTTTACGTTTGTCTTAGCCACCATATTTTTGTTATATATACTACTATATTGTTGCTGAGTTGTACTACCGTGTCTCCTAACTTCCCGAGGGGGTGCGCAAGTACAGGTGGAGGCAGCAAGGGTTGGTTGCAGAGAACTCCGATACCAGATCGCATTGCCTGGGTAGCTTAGTCGAGCTTCTCAAACTCCAGTTCGTTTCGATTCAAGTCAGGCTAAGGTGTATACAGGCATTTCAAAAGTCTGATTTAAGTCGGACTAAGTTAATAATTCGATTTTCTCTTGCTGCCTCTAGACGTACTGACTGCTCAATGAATATTAACATCGCTGATGTTCACTGCACATCATTGTTTTTTCCAGTTTCAGTTTTCCTTTCTTGTAAATACTCTGTTGTTGGTTTTTAAATGCACAAATACACATTCACATTTTGTAAATGTTCTCAAGTTGTCCTGCTGTGCTGCGCTTTTCTTTGGATCTAAGTAAGCAGTTTTTGATAAAATCGTTTTTCTTTTTTCTCTTTGCTGTATTAACGTGGCGGACAGATTCCAAACTCACACAACAAGATGCCCATCAAACAGAGTAATCCACTCGTATCAAGCACGTATTCAGCTTTGACCTGCCATGTTGGCCATCCAGTGGAAGCCCCTCCAGTAACCTGGCTCAGACATCTGAGCTTGGCTCTGGGCCCCCCCCCCCCTCGCCTCCTTGGAACATGTATATCGGGGCCATGGCAGATAGATGTTTCAGACTGGCTGTGATATCTCTTGAATGTTGGGGAACATGTATGCTGCACTGATGTAAACGTGTGTGTGTGTGTGTGTGTGTGCGTGCGTGTGCGTGTGTGTGTGTGTGTGTGTGTGTGTGTGTGTGATGGTGCTATACTGTACATGTTCATGCTTGAAGCGTGCAGTCTGTGGTGCAGAGTTGGTGGCTCGCTCATGGCAGCAGGAGCAGTTGGACCGGCAAAACGAGAGACACAGCTGCTTGGAGAGGGCATCGGTGGCATTTCTGAGTGACTTCCCCATCCAACACACACACCAACAAACACACACACACACACACAGACCAGCTCATGTATGCACCCATAAGTATACACCCTCTTTATCACTCACGCCGCAGAAGCATCCTGGTTGCACATATCTCCTGATTGGTGACTCCAGCCACGTTTCTCATCTCTTTATATTTACTTATATAATTATCAGCACTCCCGGGAAGAGGATTGTGGCTTGAGCGCGGCAGCGTGGCAGAGAGTGGAATGGCGTTGGAGAGGCAGAGTGACCCCGGGCCCAGGTGGCAGCTGTGCTGCGACTTCCCTGCCAGGTCATGGCGGATGGTAGGATGGATGCTTCTCGCTTTCGCTGTACACCGTCTGTTTCCGTCCCCGTTGTGTGTCTTGACTTCTTCTGCATGTTAGTTTTTGTGGGATTTTTTTTTTTTTTCACTCACTTTACAAGACATTTTTTGCTGGAAGAAACATCTCTCCACTGCAAAACAAATGCTTGTTTTTGGGGGGGCTCTGCAAAAAAAAAAAAAGAATAAAAAAATCATGGAATTTGCTTCAAAATTAGCTGCAGGGTGAGAAAGTGGATGATAAAATTACGATAAATTAAGATGACCGGGTTGTAATCTAGAAATATGTTAGCTGTTGTTAACCTAAATGAAACGATACTTCTTCCCCCCTTCTTCACCTAAACACTTGTAGTTTTGCTGCTAAAAATTTAATAACGAGTTCATTGGGTTGATTGACTCGTTCAAAGATATCTGGAGCTCATCCCAGAGGATGAGAGTTTTAATTAAAACCCGTTTTTCCACCAGAGGAAATGTCTCTGAATCTTATTAAGGCCATAACAGACTTTTGAGGAAACACAGAACAGTAATTTTTCCTCATGAGCAGCCCTACTTTCTCCTCCTAATTATACTTACCTGGAATGTGGCGATTGTAGCCTTTGTTCAAAAGTTCAGTTTTGTCTTTAGCTTAATTAAATGAATATCTCATATGAGTACAGCTGTGAAAAGAAGTTGTTGCAGCTGCTTTTGTCTGAGCTGTTGACCTCCAGATTTTTTTTATTTATTTTTTAAACTCAAACATCCACAGTTCGGCTAATTTATTCCACATTCTACATATTGACAGCATCAATCAAACTGAATCTCTGGGTAGAAGCTCTGTTATTGCTTTCTCTCATGTGGCGGCCGGTGTCGATCACAGAAATTGTCTCGAGGCCTGACACAGTTTGTAAACCCGGGGGTTCCTCTCAGCGCCAGCCTGCTGCGCTCGCTGCTATGTAGGGCAGAGCTGGGCCCTCTGCCTCCTGGGTGTGAGCGGGGAGAGGCAGGGCGGGTTGGTTCCGGAAGGTATGGCAGCCAGAACTGGGGCCCCATGCAGGGATACAGGAGAAGCAAGGAGGAGGAGGGGTGGAAGGGTGGCGGGGTGGGTTACAGGGTGCTACAGGGGGCAGGGAAGAGGGGATGCAGGCTGGGCACGGCTGGCATAAGAGCATTCGCTCCGTCTGTGCGTTCTCAAATTCCCGGATGAAAGATACACGTGACGTGCGCTCAGATTTATTCAGTTAAAGTCAGAAATCCTGTTTTGAACAGCAGTGTTCGACAGAAATCTGTGCAGAATATTCAGCACGAAAACAAACAACAATAGTAAAGAGTAAAATCATTCAGTATTAATAAAACATATTGCAGCTGTCAGACTCTACAATAGGGCCACCCAAACTTTTTCCCTTAGCGGGCCAAAATGAAAATCTATCCTAGCACTGTGGGTAAAAAATGTTTATACCAAATACTATATTAAAACAATAGTAAGGTACTTCTATTTATTACCTAGTTTATTCAACCTTACTTTCTGTTTAAATAACATTTAACAAAATGAAAAATACGTCATACATACAGTTGGGGAAATAATTATTTGACCCCTCGCTGATTTTGTAAGTTTTTTCCAGTGACAAAGAAATGAAAACTCTCAGAACAGTATCAGATAGATAGATAGATAGATAGATAAATAAAAACTTTATTAATCCCTCGGGCGGGTTCCTCTGGGAAATTCGGTTTCCAGTAGCACAGCACCGACAAGTTACAGAACGTACACATATATAAATACAAGACAAGACATGTTTAAATAAAATATACCAAAGGGATAGATAGAATAATAAAAATAAAATAAAAAAATACAAGGAAATTGCACTTAAATTACACATAGATATTGACCACCACAGCATAAAAAAGTACTCCAGCCACCACTGACTGATAAAACATCCTCAGGAGCTTCCTGCAGATGTTAAAAGACCTCAGCCTCCTGAGGAAGTACAGTCGGCTTTGGGCTTTTTTATACAGGTGCTCTGTACTTCTGTACTCCTCTTCCTGATTATCCCAGATACACCCCATGATGGCCGTGTCGTCTGCAAACTTCTTAATATGGCATAATTCAGAGTTGTAGCAGAAGTCAGAGGTGTACAGGGTGAAGAGAAGAGGGGACAGCACAGTTCCCTGTGGTGCTCCTGTGCTGCTGACCACAGTGTCAGACATGATGTCCTTCAGCCTGACATACTGTGGTCTGTCAGTGAGGTAGTCGGAGATCCAGGCGACCAGGCAGGGGTCCACCTGCATCCTATTCAGTTTTTCCTGGAGCATACTAATGGTAGGTTTATTTTAACAGTGACAGGTGGCACATCAAAAGGAAAATTGAAAAAAATAACTTTAAATAAAAGATAAAAACTGATTTGCATTTCATTGAGTGAAATAAGTATTTGAACCCCTACCAACAGTTAAGAGTTCTGACTCCCTCAGAGTGGTTAGTCATTCCTAATCAATTAGTTGTCCTCATGAAACAGCTGTCTTAACTAGTCACATGTATAACAGACACCTGTCCACAGAATCAATGAGTCAAGCAGACTCCAAACTCTCCAACATGGTGAAGAACAAAGAGCTGTCCAAGGATGTGAGAGACAAAATTGTAGACCGGCACAAGGCTGGAATGGGCTACGAAACCTTTAGCAAGAAGCTGGGAGAGAAGGTGAAAACAGGAGCACAAAATGGCCATCAGTCAAACTCCGTCTGGAGCTCCACGCAAGATCTCACCTCATGGGGTCTCAACGATTCTGAGAAAGGTGAGAAATCATCCTAGACGTACACGGGAGGAGTTAGTTAATGACCTCAAAGTAGCTGGGACCAAAGTCAACAAGAAAACCATTGGAAACATACTACACCGCAATGGTCCCCCTGCTCAAGAAGGCACATGTGCAGGCCTGTCTGAAGTTTGCCAGTGAACACCTGAATGATTCAGAGGGTGACTGGGAGAAGGTTATGTGGTCAGATGAGACCAGCTCGTTGGCATTAACTTAACTCATCATGTTTAGAGGAAAAAAACTGCTGCCTATGACCCCCAAAACACCATCAAGCATGGAGGTGGAGACATTTTGCTTTGGGGGGTGTTTTTTCTGCACACATCTGTTTTTTTCACAGTTTAAATTGTTATATCTGAGGTTGATGTTTAAATTGATAAATATCTTTTTAAAATGTTCTACTCAGTTTCACATACTAATCTAACTATGCCACTATATTTTATTTTTTGAACTGAACACTATCCTGGTTTTGTAATTTTGTCCTTAATGTACATATTGTTTGATAACTCCAAATTTCAGTTTTTATACTTTTAATACTAATACTTTAATACTAATCCAATGCTTACATTATCTATTCTATTTCTGTTCTATTCTATACCAAAGAAAGAAGGAAAATAAATCTGCAGCCCCGGTAATAAAACACCCAATAAGAACCTTTAGTTGAATTTGGCAAATGTAAAGGTTCTTGCAAAATTTTTGCGTTTTGCCAAAAGGTGAGGGCCATCTGATACAGTACTTTATAGAACCCTCCAATATGTTGTAGTTACCACTGTGGTTACCACTCAAATGCATAAAATGGACACGGCCACATTTAAAATATATTTTTTCCTACTTTTTTTGATATTGTTATTGATACTTATTGATATGAATGAATCTTTTTTCTCTCTATATGCTCTTTTTCTTTATCGTCCAGCCATAATTCTGAGTTCAGATAATGACATCAAACTCAAAAGCATGATGTCTAAATTCTAAACTTTCAACTTTAGTCCAATTCAGATGCAGGGATAGGCTAGTTTGAAAGCTTTGTTTTGTATTTATTCATATTGTTTTAGTCTCATTAGAAAATATGATGGTTTGAAAACATTTAATCAACACAAGAAAAGCTGACTAAATCTATAAGAGTGGCAAAAACCTTTCACTTGAATATACACCAAGGATGAATGTTTCCTTCTGCTTTAATAGCCTCCGTCCTGAAATGAGCTACGAAGCCAAAACTGATTATATCTCCGTTTTTTCTCTGAATAATTCATTATAAAACATTTATCATCTGATAGTGACAATACCGCTTTACAGACCTGATTTTGTGATCAACTTTGATGAGGAAATGTCTGTCATTAGAATACTTTTGAGATCTAAACTCTATAAGAATTATATTAGAGTGTAGAAACAGAAGTTGTGAAATGGGATCAGGCACATTGCTGCATGGATGCTGGTATCTGCCCTGTCCCCGCTTCTCGTAGCAGTCAGAAGTCTTGCAGCTGCAGATGACACACAGCAGGGCCTGGAAGGCACCCAAGTACGGTTCATTTCAATAATCCAACCTTGAAGTGATTAATGCTGTAGCATTGGGTTCATGTCATATGAGGAACAGATAGACCTGAAACCAGTGGATATCAGGGGGAAAAACCTTCTTAATCTACTAACTCATGGATCTACAGAGTTTTTGTTAGGAAGAAGTTATATGATCCGACATTCTGCAACTAAAAAGAACAAGGGTCAGGGACTGCCATGAAGTTGCTTAATATTTTAATTTCCTTTTTCCGTTGATCTTTCAACATTCGCTTAGATTTATCTTGCTTGTCTTAGCGGGGCCCAGGCTCCAGGCTTATTGCCAACACAACCAGTGCGGCAGAGCCCAACAAATTTATATGCACCCCTGGTAAAGATAACCATAATATAAACTCCTTGTTTTATTGCAGCATTTTGATGAACATTTTAAAATTACAACAGCCTTTATAGGGACTTGTCAGCATTTACAATTAATTTACCAGTTCAGCACTTATTTTCTTCTCTACTGTCATTCTATAGTATTTTGGTCTGGGGACTGAGATGACCATGGAGCATGGTTGATTTAATGTCCGATGTTTGGCATTAATATCCCACTGAAAGACCCCCGCCCCCAATCAAGACTCAACTACAGTTTTTTTCTTTTGAGACAGGATTCCAGGTTTTTATTTAAAATTTCTCCAACAGAGGGAAGCCCCAGTATTTGCAGGGAGGGGGGGCTTAGAGACAACAGTAGCATGTAAATAGGTAAAATCTGTCAATACTTGAGACTCCCCCGAAAAACAGAACACCAAATATATCTGTGGAAACCTCACATTGGGGGTACAGCAATTGAGAGGCAAAGAAAACAGACGCAGCCCCCGGATAGATTGTTTTGCAAACACCGGCCAATAGCGAGTCAAGTAGCATTTTCTTTTAAACATTTTCCATTTGACCTATGAAAAAAAAATCAAGAATCACAAATAATTTTGGAGTCAAGTTCCACAGACAAATCCAGGAATAGAGAAATAAGAGAATTTAAAAGGATTGTGGCATTTCAGAAACAAAAGAACACCAAAATGGTAAATACACATAGAATTTGTGATTGAAAAATAAATATTTAGAACTGATTTGATGATTTTTGTATTTTGAAAATGTGGGGAAAAAACGTACATATATCGTGCAATGTAAAGATTTGTAATACTATAAAGATGACCAGCTGTGGTGCACTGTATGAGGAAAGATTGTAGAAAATCTGAAAGAGATGTAAGAGTTTGCATAAGTTACAAGGGGCAAATGTCATAAGATTAACTCTCTTTATGTTCCTTTTCATTCAAGCTCCATTATTTTGACTTTTTTTTTATCACTTATAATTTACATTTCAATGAAAAAAAAAAATTATAATTACTGAACCACAAAAAGGCATGTTCTGCTGTATTTCAAAAATGTTATAATGCACTGCAAGGCCCTTTGGAAGAGAAACAGAACCACAGCACTACAAAGCCTCCACCGTATTCAACAGTGGATGTTTTTCGTGTCAAGTTAAACGTTTCTTCCCACTAGATACATGACATGATATTAAAAGGTGATCTGGGGGCTAACATGATGCACATTTAAAGGGGACATATAATGCAAATGTCCCTTTTTTTCATCCTTCTCTAGTTCCATTTGGGTCTCTGCTGCTTCTTTAATCCCTCCTTTTTTCTTTGCAAAGTTTTGCTCTCAGAAATCTTGTGGTTCTACAAGCCGTTGGAATAAGTACCTTATTGTCACAATGAATGGATTTTCCATATAACAGCTCTCAACCGTCAGACTCCGCCTTTGACATGACAAACTCCACCCACCAGTTTCAATTGACCTTTCGCCGGCCCTACCCTCTAAACGGCCACTGTCCAATCACACCTCGAATAGCAACCATTACTATGCGAGCAGGTCCGACAAGCATTGACTCCAAGCTAAATTGTGAAGCGTTGCACCCACGGCGTTTGTTAATCTGACACTTCAAACCCCTGAGAGATTGTCTGTAGGAGTTGTGTTTTTTCCATGGATCTTTCCATTCCCAAAGCTGAAAACACAACGATGCCTACAATGGATGAAAAAGTGTGGACGGCCCCACTCCCTCTCTCATTTTACAGTAACATATTAATAAGAAACCTTGGTGTGTCAAGTTCCTCGGGTGTCGAGCAACTATTAATATTTTCAGGTTAATTTGTTGGTAGATCTCAGGTATTTTCTGGGATGTATGGAGATTTATTGAAAACCAAAGCCACCGCTTTCAGGAGCGAGCGGCAATGCAGCCTTTTTTATAAACGCATGTCTGGTGAGACGTTGGAGGGAGTGTCCTGTTTAATAAACGAATGTCTGCTTAATATCTAACTTAAAACATATAGTTCACAACTAAGTTACTTACAGCATGCAGACAGCAAGAGCACTCAGTATCTGCCCACTCAGCCAATCATCATCATTATTGCAGCGTGGTCATCATTACTCACACCTGTTCTCTCTCTGCAGCTGCAGAGTGACTGTCAGAAAGCCCGACACTGCTGCGCTGCGCTACCCTGCGCTGTGCTTCATTCAGCAACATTGTATTAACTCCACTTTACATCCCCAGTAACTGTAACGGCGACCATTTGTTTGTCGGACGTAGCAACAATAACTTAAGGGGGCGGGGGTCGCCGAAAGGTCAATTATATTTTCATGTGTGGCAAACCTGCAGCCTAGTAACAAGGTGGGTGGGCTTGGTCAGAAACCACTAATTTGCATAAAAGTGACAGAACCCTTTAAACAGCTCATCCTGAAAGGGACTGAAGTTGTCAAGAATTGAGCTGCTGAAACTTCTTTATGTTTACAGCGATTTTTGTGGAAAGAACTTCATTAACATATTTTGCACAGACTATGGACCTGTTCTAACTTGTTTAAAATAGGCATGAAATGTCGTTGTGATATTAAAAATGTAATTAATTTTCAGGAGTGTGGGATACACAGAATTTTACATGTACACAAACATGTTCTGTGTAATACTTTTAATGCAATCCGGTCTAATTTTAGAAAAATGTGAGCCACAAACCAAACCAAAGTGCAGATGTGGTTTGGAATCAATTGTTTTTCTTTCTCTTTAACACTGAAAGGAGTTTTCTTTGTAATGCAGAGGAAAGATGGCTGCTGATGGCTTCTTTATTTAACCATGCATTTAAGAGAAAGCAGAAGAAAAAATAAAACAAAGTTCTTATTAATGTATATAATAATACAGTTTATTGTTTGCTAGAAAGATTACATGTTTTTTTTAATTTGATGCCAAAACTGATACTGGAACATCTCACAACTAATTAGGTTAACTGGCAACAGGTCAGTAAAATAATTAGGTGTCAAAGGAGTGTCACAGATGGGCTCACAGATTTTCTTTCCTTAATAATGTACATTAGGAAACATCAGGATATATATATATATATATATATATATATATATTTATTTATATATATTTATTTATATATATACAGCATAGATAGACCAAAGGTTTGGACACACCTTCTCATTCAGTGCGTATTCTTTATTTTCAAGACTATCTCCATTGTAGATTCTCAACAAAGGCATCAAAACTATGAAGGAACACATATGGAATTATTATCTGTTATTAAGAGAATTTAAAGCAGTACTCAGAGCAAAGGGTGGCTACTTTGAGGAATCTAAAATATAACACGTATTCAGTTAAGAGAATAAAGATATGCCAATACATCGCAATATTTTATGTCATGATATTGTATCGATATTCAAAAGCAAAGTCTCGATTTTTTTTATTTTCAGGAATTTGAATTAAAACAATAATGATGACAATAATTTTGTGCTAAAATATATAGTATAACTGGTAGTTGGGGGCTGTTTTCACCTTTTTTGTTCCTGTGGATCAACTGGATCTAGTAATAAAACTGCATGTGTTACTTACCAAACAGGTAGGAGCTTTAGAATACTGTGACAATACAATATGTAGTTTTCCTCATGGTATCACAACACATCATATTGTATTGCCAGCTTCTTGCCAATACACATCCCTAAATGAGGTTTTATTCCCAAGCGTGCAGTTGATCCTTTAATACTGGGGTGGTAAAGATGCCTTAAACTCACGAGAATAGACATGAGTTCGCAAGAATGAGACGGGACAAGATTTTAATATTACTTTCAAGAAAACTCGAAAGACTACATTTATGCTGCAAAGGGACCCTCATTCCGCATTTCTATAGCTTTCAGCTAGAAACCCATCAAAAGGATGGTGTCTTTTATGATTTATTTCTATATCTTCAGATCTTACAACAGTACTTCAACTATGCATCATCTGCCACCTAATCTTCACCATTTCCCTGTTGCTGTTGATACGGTGTGTGCTGATCTAAATGAAAGTACCCCTAGATTCTGACGCTTTCTGCGTCTTTTAGTATCTGAACAACTTGCAGTGTTTGCACATTGATTGCTACCTGTTACTTTCTACTGGAAACCTAAAATGCTGCAGACTTTGATTTATGAGCAACAGCATCTTCTATTACAAAAAAGCTATGCTGAACGTAACTAGCTACCGCTTGAGAGATAGCAGTCACCTCAACAAGAAATATTGTGATATTTTAATATTGCATATTGCATTCCTATTTATAACTTAAAAACAGTTTAAGGCAATGGCATCGCAGCTGAAGTAACTTGATCTCAATACACAATATACCAGGATGTCTAGGTTTGCATGTCAAGTGATGCACACATTTTAAAGACATGATATGACTTGATTTTTTACAAAATATTCGCTTCATTATGTTTAAACCACTAAAGGCAAGCCAAGTGAGCTCGGTACAACCTGTACCTGGAGAATGTTGGATCTAGTAGGAAGGTGTGGAAGAGCGTGTGATGGGATTGGACATTGTATGATTTTCACGTTTATTACTGCTGCAAAGTTAAAGTTCACAGTGGCATCTAAAATCTGCTCGGCAACTGAGTTCATGTGTTGGGGGGGGGGGGGGAGGAGAAACATGTTGGCATAAACTAGCCCAGTGTTGTATGTGAAGAGTTCCCTCCCACCAGTACCAATTCCCTTCATTTGACTTCTCCTTTTCACCCAGACAACCCGGTTCCTTCTGTCTCTTTCACCCCAATAGTTCTCACTACTGTCCCTTCTTTAGCACACTTACTGCCTGACATCTTTGTATATCTACACTGTTAACAACTCCTTACATTTGTCCTCTTTATCTGCTACTGTCACAAGTCTTTTTCTTGTTCGCTCCATCGGTCTGTCCTCTCCTCGTACTCTCCCACTGCACAGATGCCTGGCTTGCCTTGCAACAGCTGTCTCGCCATGTGTCACCACCAAGTGTTGCCTCCACCACAGGGCCGAGAAGAGGGGGTGGGGAGGATTAGTCATAAATATTCATGTCCTCTTGGATCCACCACCAAACAAAAATGGCAACCCAGAGGAGGCTCCACCCACTTATAAAAAGGCTGGTGGGGGATGGCTGGAGGAAAAGCAGGGGGGGGGGCAGGAAGGATGGAGGTGAAGGTAGGAGAAGCAAGTAAAAAGTAACGGAAAGAATTGGATTCACAACCGCAGCCAAATAAACCTACTAGCACTGAAGGAAATGATGCATTCAATGGCGCTCTCTCGCAGTTCATTTGTTTCAAGTGATGCTGGATTTCATTCAAGCATTCCTGACAAAAGCCCGACTAAAGCCATGGTGGTTAAAACAGGGGAAAAGATCCAATCTGGCATCACTAGTCATAGGGTCGCACCGTTTATGCATCTGGTGTCAAACTGCAAAGTATGCAGGCAAACTCCAGTGATTGCTGGAGCAGCTGTAATTCACCATCAATTAATGAAGCGGCATATTCCTATTACCACTTAAAATATTTATGCAAAGGTTAGTAATGGATCCAGGTGCAAAAATTCTTACATTTTTGTGTAAACTTTTGGCGTGGCTGATGAAACTGCGGCGCACATCAACAGTGTCAACAGCAAACTAGAAGCAAAGCATCCAGCTTGCCAGCCTTTCAAGGTATGTAAAAGCCACTAAGAAATTAAAAGACACTGCAACAATGTACAAAAAAACAAAACAAAATCCTCCACCACAGTTTTTTCCGTCCATTATTTGGCAGGGCCTGTAACGTGTTAGTTAGGTCATTTCTCACAATTACAGTGGTTGTATCTGAAATTACGTTAGCTTGGTTATATGTTTTGTGATGGGTTTCCCGGAAATTATGGCTACAAGGATAAAAGCTTTCCATTTGGAGAGCAATGAATGCCAGTTTAAAATAGTTTGCATATTTATACCAGAAAGTTGCAAATAACGTAAATGGCTGTGGCTGAAAAACAGCTCAACTTAATTTCAAATGACTAAATATAAAATGTAATAAAATGTAAAGAGATATTACTGCTAAAAGCCGGTTTGATTGTTTGTTTGGTCGGTTTTTGGTCACTGAGATGTAGCAGTGTGGTGCCAAAAATAATTCAATGTTTGGTTTTTTTTTCCCACTCAGTACCTAATGTTTAGTATTAATATGCCCTCTGTTTTCCTGCGGGAATAGCTACCATTTTATGACATTTAATAGACTTAAATGCTGTTTTTAAGGGGACGTATTCCAAGTATTTAGAATACAGCACCAGGATTCACCAAAGTAATGGAATGCGTTACAAAATACATTTTAAAGCAGTATTCTGTAACTAAATACATTAACAAAGTATTCTCCCCAACACTGGCAACAGACATGTCTTAAGGCCAACCAATAGAGAACTGAGGAGACAATGGTACGTACAACATTTGTTCTGGCTGGGACATTTCATCAATGATCCTGGGAGCTATGTTGTCTGGGGCTTTATGCCCCTGGTAGGGTCACCCATGGCAAACTGGTCCTAGGTGAGGGATCAGACAAAGCGCAGCCCGACGACCCCTATGATGAATAAAATAGATGGACCTAGTGTTCCCTCGCCCGGACGCGGGTCACCGGGGCCCCACTCTGGAGCCAGGCCTGGAGGTGGGGCACGTTGGCGAGCGCCTGGTGGCCGGGCCTTTTTCCATGGGGCCCGGCCGGGCTTAGCCCGAAGAGGAAACATGGGCCCCCCTTCCCATGAGCTCACCACCTGTGGGAGGGGCCATAGGGGTCGGGTGCCGTGCAAGACGGGCGGTGGCCGAAGGCGGGGACCTTGGCGGTCCGATCCTCGGCTGCAGAAGCTGGCTCTTGGGACGTGGAACGTCACCTCTCTGGTGGGGAAGGAGCCGGAGCTGGTGTGCGAGGCTGAGAGGTTCCGACTGGACATCGTCGGCCTTGCCTCGACGCATGGCTCTGGCTCTGGAACCCGTCTCCTCGAGAGGGGTTGGACTCTCTTCCACTCTGGAGTTGCTCCCGGTGAGAGGCGCCGAGCTGGGGTGGGCATACTTGTTGCCCCCCATCTCGGCGCCTGTACGTTGGGGTTTACCCCGGTGAGTGAGAGGGTAGCCTCCCTCCGCCTACGGGTGGGGGGACGGGTGCTGACTATTGTTTGTGCTTATGCACCGAACAGTAGATCAGACTACCCACCCTTCTTGGAGTCCTTGGAGGGGGTGCTGGAGAGTGCTCCTTCTGGAGACTCCCTCATTCTCCTGGGAGACTTCAACGCTCACGTTGGCAATGACAGTGAGACCTGGAGAGGCGTGGTTGGGCGGTATGGCCCCCCCGATCTGAACCCGAGCGGTGTTTTGTTGTTGGACTTCTGTGCTCGTCATGGATTGTCCATAACGAACACCATGTTCAAGCATAAGGGTGTTCATGTGTGCACTTGGCACCAGGACACCCTAGGCCGCGGCTCGATGATCGACCTGGTTGTCGTTTCATCTGACCTGCGGCCGCATGTTTTGGACACTCGGGTGAAGAGAGGGGCGGAGCTATCCACCGACCACTACCTGGTGGTGAGTTGGCTCCGGTGGTGGGGGAAGACGCCGGACAGACCTGGTAGGCCCAAACGTGTTGTGAGGGTCTGCTGGGAACGTCTGGCGGAGTCTCCTGTCAGAAGGGGTTTCAACTCTCACCTCCGACAGGACTTCAAACACGTCCCGGGGGAGGCGGGGGACATTGAGTCCGAATGGGCCATGTTCCGTGCCTCCATTGTCGAAGCGGCTGACCGTAGTTGTGGCCGCAAGGTAGTTGGTGCCTGTCGTGGCGGCAACCCTCGAACCCGCTGGTGGACACCGGCGGTGAGGGATGCTGTCAAGCTGAAGAAGGAGTCCTATCGGGCCTTCTTGGCCTGTGGGACTCCGGAAGCAGCTGATAGGTACCGGCAGGCCAAGCGGAGTGCGGCTCGGATGGTCGCTGAGGCAAAAACTCGGGCGTGGGAGGAGTTTGGAGAGACCATGGAGAACGACTTCCGTATGGCTTCGAAGCGATTCTGGTCCACCATCCGGCGTCTCAGGGGGGGGAAGCGGTCTGCCGCCAACACTGTTTACAGTGGGGGCGGTGTGCTGCTGACCTCAACGCGGGACGTTTTGGGTCGGTGGATGGAATACTTCGAAGACCTCCTCAATCCCACCGACACGCCTTCCTGTTTGGAAGCAGAGTCTGGGGACTCTGGGACGGACTCTCCAATCTCTGGGGCTGAAGTCGCCGAGGTTGTTAAAAAGCTCCTCGGTGGTAAGGCTCCGGGGGTGGATGAGATTCGGCCGGAGTTCCTCAAGGCTCTGGATGTTGTAGGGCTGTGTTGGTTGACGCGGCTCTGCAATATTGCGTGGACATCGGGGGCAGTTCCCTTGGATTGGCAGACCGGGGTGGTGGTCCCCCTCTTTAAAAAGGGGGACCACAGAGTGTGTTCCAACTACAGGGGGATCACACTTCTGAGCCTCCCTGGTAAGGTCTATTCAGGGGTTCTGGAGAGGAGGGTACGACGGATAGTCGAACCTCGGATCCAGGAGGAACAATGCGGTTTTCGTCCTGGCCGTGGAACACTGGACCAGCTCTACACCCTCGGCAGGGTCCTGGAGGGTGCGTGGGAGTTCGCCCAACCAGTCTACATGTGCTTTGTGGACTTGGAGAAGGCGTTCGACCGTGTCCCTCGGGGTGTCCTGTGGGGGGTACTCCGGGAGTATGGGGTACCAGGCCCTCTGATACGGGCTGTTAGGTCCCTATATGACCGGTGTCAGAGTCTGGTTCGCATTGCCGGCAGTAAGTCGGACTCGTTTCCAGTGAGAGTTGGACTCCGCCAAGGTTGCCCTTTATCACCGATCCTGTTCATAACGTTTATGGACAGGATTTCTAGGTGCAGCCAAGGTGTTGAGGGGATCCGTTTTGGTGACCTCAGGATCGGGTCTCTGCTTTTCGCAGATGATGTGGTCTTGTTGGCTTCGTCTGAACGTGATCTACAGCTCTCGTTGGAGCGGTTCGCAGCCGAGTGTGAAGCGGCTGGGATGAGGATCAGCACCTCCAAATCCGAGACCATGGTCTTGAGTCGGAAAAGGGTAGGGTGCTCTCTTCGGGTTGGGGATGAGGTCCTTCCTCAAGTGGAGGAGTTTAGGTATCTGGGGGTCTTGTTCACGAATGAGGGAAAAATGGAGCGGGAGATCGATGGACGGATTGGTAGGGCGTCTGCAGTCATGCGGGCGCTGTACCGGTCTGTCGTGGTGAAGAGAGAGCTGAGTCGAAAGGCGAAGCTCTCGATTTACCGGTCGATCTACGTTCCTACCCTCATCTATGGTCACGAACGCTGGGTGGTGACCGAAAGAACGAGATCGCGGATACAGGCGGCTGAAATGAGTTTCCTCCGTAGGGTGGCTGGGCTCTCCCTTAGAGATAGGGTGAGAAGCTCGGTCATCCGGAGGGAGCTCAGAGTAGAGCCGCTGCTCCTCCACATCGAGAGGAGCCAGTTGAGGTGGCTCGGGCATCTAGTCAGGATGCCTCCTGGACGCCTCCCTGGTGAGGTGTTCCGGGCATGTCCCACCGGGAGGAGACCCAGGGGAAGACCCAGGACCCGTTGGAGAGATTATGTCTCCCAGCTGGCCTGGGAACGCCTCGGGATTCCTCCCGAGGAGCTGGCCCAAGTGGCCGGGGAGAGGCAAGTCTGGGTCTCCTTGCTTAGGCTACTGCCCCCGCGACCCGACCCCGGATAAGCGGAGGAAGATGGATGGATGGATGGATGGGACATTTCATACCTAAAGGAAAAACATATGTACTTACCCGGTAAGTCTCCGTAGGCCTCTCTCATTGCAGCATATGTCCAGCCATTACATGCTCGTTTTAAAAATTTGGCTACCATCACAATGGCGGTGGGCGCCACAAAAGAAGAAAGTTCTACTGGATGACATGTCGAGTGTAAGATGTTAGATTTCTGGGAGAACTCAGTTTCGCAGAGTATATGCATAGCTTTAGGAGAACTTGGTGAACTAATGTAGCCTAGCCTAGTCTAGCCTTTTTTTCACAACTATAAATAAGAATCTGAGGTAATCCTGCCTCACTCAGATGTGAGTTTTTTGAGCAGAAGGCAGCATCCCAGGACTACAGGAAGTCTCAAACTCAGTGGAGGAGAAACAGAACTGATTAAATGTGTTAGACATCTGCTTTTCTAAAGACCCAACATGTTGACTGCTTGAGATGAAAATATGTTTTCCTTTAAGTAAGTAAGTAAGTAAGTAAAGTTTATTTATACAGCGCCCTTCACAGACCATGGTCACAGAGCGCTTCACAGTTACAATAAAAACACAGTAAGAGATACATACAAGTTAAAAGCTCAAGACAACACATTTACAATCATAACAGCCCCAAAACAATTAGGCAAAAGCCTGTACAAATAAAAAGGTCTTTAGTTGCCTTTTGAAGGAGTCAACAGACTCCATGGAACGCAGAGAGAGCGGAAGATCGTTCCAAAGCCTGGGGGCAACGTCCTGGAAGGATCGGTCTCCTCTGGTCCGGAAGCGAGTACGAGGAACCATCAGCAGATTCTGATCCACAGACCTCAGCGCCCGAGCAGGGGTGTAGGGCTGGATCAGATCGCTGATGTAGGGTGGGGCCTGACCATGCAAAGCTCTAAAAGTTAAAACCAGAATTTGAAAATTGATGCCAAAACAAACTGGCAGCCAATGAAAAGCTTTGAGAATAGGGGTTATGTGTGACCTCCTATTAGAGTGGGTCAGAATTCTTGCTGCGGAGTTTTGCACCAGCTGCAGGCGAGACAGCTCCTTCTTGTTTAGACAAGAGAACAAACTATTACAATAGTCCAAACGCGAAGACACAAATGTGCGAATGACCAGCTCCAAATCATTTTTCGACAAAATTTTCCTGAGTTTAGAAATATTCCTCAGATGAAAGAAGCAATTCCTTGTCAACTGTTTGCAGTGTTGCACTAATGACATGTCTTTGTCGAACACAACACCCAGGTTTCTTAGGCTCGGTTTAACAGACTGGCCCAAGTCACCCAAATACTGGTTAATCCCAGGAATGGAGCCATCAGGGGCAATAACCAGGGTTTCAGTTTTGTCCACGTTTAGCTGCAAGGTTTATTCACTCCTAACTATGACAACCCACACCATACAATGCCTAGCTGCCAACCACACCGCAACCCCACAAAGTCCAGTGATGTGTGACTTTTCGTCTTAGTTCCTAATGGCTTTTATCAGTGAGTGTGATTTAAAACTGAGACGGATACATCATGTTTCTGGTAGGCTTGCAGTTTTGGTGGGAGAGCAGGGGTTAGACATGACCCAAACAGTTAAAGAATCCCTCATGTTCTGCAGTCTACATATTCAACGGACCATTTCTATCACCAAAAGGAAAACGGAACAATGGATTAATGACATTGTGGTTTTAAAAGAAAAATCTGTACCAGTGATGTGTGAGATGATGACATCAGTCATTTAAAATCAACGGTTGTGTGGACATGGTTGTTTGGTTGTTTAATTTGTCTTTCTGCCATCTTGTGATGGACTGGCTTCATGTTGATGGTGTACCCCACTTCTAGCCCAACATCTGCTGGAAATAGGCACCAGACCAACTTCTCACAACCCAGCAAAAACGGACAGACGGAAAGACAGACAGAGTGTATCATAAGTATATCACAAGTAATATACCTATCATTTATATGTATAAAACAGTTAAAATCTTTATTATCAATTATTAAGATAAATTACGAAGTTGTTATGAATAATATTTTTTAATGCATACAGTGGAGTAAGACTGGAGCAGTAGATATGTAAAATAAACACCTGCTAAATTTGGTAAATGTAATTAAGTAAACATGCTTACTGTGCAGTGTCATAACAAGATGATATTAGCAGGCCCCTCAGCTAGGATAATGGGTCAGCCGTGGCCCCAACCCCCACTTTTGTTTCCATGCCATGACTGTTAAAAAGGCCAAATTTATGTCTTTTAAGAAAACACCCTTGTTAGACCTTTCTCTGCATCTTTGAAAAAGTGTAAGTAAACAGAAAGCTGTTTAGTTTGTTAAATAAAAGGGGAGACTAGAGCAAAGAACTCTTCAAAGGAAAGATTATCTAAAATTACCTCTGTAGTGATCTATAGGGTCACTAGAAAAATAAAATTAGTATAATTGCAATGGAAACATTCATAAGTGTATGAGTCTTTATGAGACAACATGCTTTTGTTTTATCCTCTGAAATTAGAATTTAACATCAAAACAAAAACCTCTTGATCCCGCCTGGAACAAAGGGAAGAAAACAAGACTACTGTTTTCTTCTCATTCGTTAGTTTTGGTTAACATAGCTGTTTCATTTTAAAATCTTGGTGCAGTCATCTACCTCAAAATGTTACTGGTTTACTAACAAACAAATTTTTTTTATTCCTCAGACCTGATTTCAAACTTGTAACAGAAATGCTACATATAATAAACCTATGCATTTTAGGGACAGATCTCAGGGTTATCAGATTACAGAGTACCGACAAAGAAATTACAATAAAGAAAGAACTCCCACTCTCTTGGTACTTCCGGGTTCTGAACTGGTTGCCCCCAGTGGAACTCCGGTGGAACTGCAACCAAATTATGTTACAATTGGACTGATAGGAGAGCGGCAAGGCTGTCCTAGAATTGCTTTGGTACAGAAATGAGAAAATATTTTGTTATGGTAACAGTAGAGTGACCCTGAAGTATCTCCCTTTTTAGGGCTGCCACAAACGATTATTTTGATATTCGACTAATCACTCATTATTTTGCCGATTAATCGACTAATCGGATCACGTGTAAAATGCATGTTATTGCAGAGCAAGCAAGCAGCTGCTCTAATATTTGCGAGTAACATCAAAGTGTAATGTAGTACCTAAAATAGTGATTTTTTTTTAGGTGATAGCTCATTTAACAGTTATGAACTATATAAAAAAATAAAACATTGCTGTTTCAGCAGACACATGATGTTTGCTAAGTGTAGTGAAATAACCATCACCACTCTTAATGTTCCATCTATCAAGTAATACAAAAGCCTCTTCAGTCGGGAGCTTCACCAAAACTACTGAATTATCCTTACAGAAAGATCCTTCCTGCCCATAGCCCTTTAACATCTATAGTCAGGGTAAACATCACATTTTGGCAAAATAAGTATTTTATTGCAATAATAAGAACAAGCAGCAGTTTTTTGTTGCGACACCTGCACCTTGCTGTCCTGTCAGATGCTGCAGTAGCAGCTGCTGATCTGTACATAAACGGATCAGAACCAGCCTCTAAGCAGCAGCCCGGGCCGTAGAGGAAGTCATATTAGAAAATCTGGACATTTTCATCAATCTATGAATATCCCATGAATATCCCTGGGTACCTGGAAGTACGTAAGGGGCAGAAAGGAAGCAGATACAAGGACAGCGACCGTAAGAGAAAAACAAACCTTTAGAAAATGAACGATAAAATCGATTACTGCCTTTTTTGTCAACAATTTTACTTGTTGATGTTGTCGTGACGAATCGAGAAATTGTGGCAGGCCTATCCCGTTTACTGTTTGGTTCAAACATGTCCACTTCAGCTCATTCAGGGAGAGGGGATCCTGCACAGCATGGTATAAAAGGCTATCTGCTTTCGGATTGGGATCAGGTCAGCTTGAGCCACGATTGCCCTGCATTATGTTCGTCTGTGATGTGTTCGTCTAGGACACACATGACAAACCCAAGGCCCGGGGGCCCAATCGCTTCCACAGCCATTTATACCCTTTAAACTCTAGAGGACCATACAAATATAATCTTTAAGTGCTATTCATTTACAGCTAAATACAATTTTATCACACAAGTCAGTATTTATTTAAATAGTTCTAAATCACATCATTGTAAAAAGATGTTCAGTATATTTTAGATTTAAGGAGTACTTGTCAAGACAGATATTTATTAATAGTTTAGCGGTTTGTCAAATACAGTTTTATCAGTGCCTTTTGCCACAACTGGACCTTTAAGGGCATTTAAGATCTTGATGTGGCCCAAAATGTAAATCAGTTTGACACACCTGGTCTAGGAGGAGTAAATACTGAAAGTCAATGACTTATCCACACGTAGCTGTGTATCTCACAAAGCAGAGATATTTTTCCACAGTTTTAGCCTGTCATCCACGCATAAATGTAGATTTTCACCACCAAAAAGAAATCTTTCTTAGAACTCCAGCCAAAGTGAAAATCTGCATTTTCTCAGTTTTTAGTGTCTGCGTGTGAACGGATGAAAACAGAGTTTTAAGTGCCATTACGTCACTATCCCCGACCTGTGCGACCTGTGTTTACACTCAGAAACAGCATTTAGCTGCGTTGGCATTATCAGTTGTCAAAGGGCTTTTTACTCGCTTGCTTCTACAAGCTCTATGACACCTGCATGCAAACGTTAGAGAGGTAGAAAGTTACTCTGAGCTGACAGGGTTTGGGAGAACTACTGCCACCTACAGGTTTTACATGTGCTATGAACGTGCTTCAAAATGCATTTATCCGGTTATGTATGGATGGGGATGTTTTTTTGTTGTTTTCTAAGGAACGGAGGAAAAATATTTGTTTTTAAAAAAACGGCTACGTGTGTACATGGCCTCAATGCAGTTTTTCTGGGATTACTTTGATAGAAAACAAATTTGTTGGAATGTATGTTTGAATGGAAATGGCTTTTCTCGTAAACTGTCTTGAGACATATGTTGTGAATTGGTGCTATATAAATAAATTGAATTGAAATTGCTGGACCTCGCTTGTTAACAAGATGTGATGATAAATTCCAACCGCCTGAAGACATCCGATATCATAATTGATTTAAATAAATTCCAAAACAAACCAAAGAGGATTTCTAACTCTAGCAGTTAAACCATAACAGGAGAAATGAGCTTTCTTTGATGTTACCCTGATTGTTCTGATTCCTGTAAAAAGCTGTAAAAACCTAATTTGTTTTATTCTTGATCCTAGAAAAGGGCTATGGTAGGATTCTTTTTTCCTTAGCCTTTGTTTGCCATCACACTCCCTTCAGGAGAGTTATCCAGAGTTGCCATCACGATTCACGTGGCTGTCTGAAACCAGACTGTTTTCATTTGTGGTTCTGCGATGGTGAAATGAACCATCAAATGCTATCAGTACAGGGACTTTCCTCTCTGACTTTAATTATCTCATAAAGACGCTTTTCTTCAGAAAACCTCATCCTATGATCCAAGCACACCTAACCGGAATTTGCTTTGCACTTTAATACTGCTTGTTCTGGTATTTACAGAGATTAGAACACACTCTCGCTTGTGACTCATACAATTGTCAGCAAACAGTAATGCAATTTAGAAGTAATCATATCTAAAAACAAAGTAGAGCTTAAGCTAATACTTGGCAGGGAAAGGATCTGATGATGAAGCCCGGTTAAAGTGGATCATCATCAGCCTCAAACACAAATTTATCTGCATTTAACAATAAGTCAAAAAGCAGCACATGATATTTATAAGGGTAAAATTATCTTGTCACATTTCAATCCAGACATGGTGTGGTGAGATTCCTTCATCAACGCAATTAGCAGCCTGATTACTAGCAGCAACGGCGGATGTGGTTGAAATTGTCTTCTTTTGTTAGCGATGGCTACTTCCTAAAGAAATAATAAGTTTGTTTGTGGCGAAGAAGCATTCAGGATATTCAAAAGTGTGCAGTAAGGACCAAGAAGGTCTTCTACTGAACAGAGTTGTGTTGCCACCAGTGCAGAACTTGCTCTGTACTGGCAGCATTAAGGCATCCGCATACACTGTAAAGACTTTTGGATTGTATTATGAGAAGGGCAACGAAGAAAAGAGAAAAACAGTTTTCTGCAGGATGTACAGAGACTAGATATGGTTCAATAAATATTTTTCAGTTTAATTAACATTTATTTGCCCTACTCTGCCTTGCAATAGTATTATCCTTTACATATTGTGACGTTACAGCTCCAAAGTGTAATATGTTTTATTGGGATTTTATGTTATAGACCAATAAATACACCTGTTATTTTGGTTTGTTTATTTGTTTGTGACTCTCTGATGGGAGTTACTAGAACCAGATGGCTGCAAAGCTGCTGAAACACTGAACTGCTTTAAATCAAAGCTGAAAGTGTTTAGAGGTGCTTTTGAGTAAATGATTAATCATAGCTTGAATTTCATGTGGTAATGCGGCAAATGTTGTGTCTCTGATGTGTTTTATGCTTTATACAAGGAGGTTTTGGTCCATCTATCGCAACTTCCGAGAGGGAGAATAGGAAAACAAAAATTCTCAGATGTAGGTGGAGCCTGTTGATAAAATCCTCTGGAAGTCAACACTGGAATTTAACATTTAGCAAAAGAACATTATGCAAAGAGTGTTATGAAGACCAAGGAACAAAGTAGGCAGATGACGGAGAAAGGTGCTTAATCATCACTGAAACATGGAATGTGAATACCAAGATATGTCACGCGCCACCACCTACATTACAGGTTGGGCTGGAATAATCATGGAAGCGGCCAAGAGAAGCCATGTTATCTCTGGAGGAGCTGCAGAGATCCACAACTCTGTTGAAATAATCTGTTGACAGGACGCTGGTATTTTCCACAAAGATATAGTTTAATGGAAGAATGGTGAGAAAATGGAAGCTGTTGAGAGAAAGCCATAATAAATCTGTGTTTGCCACACGTCCTGTAGGAGAGTTGTCAAACATCTGGAAAAATTGTTCCCTGGTCAGATGAGACCAAAATCCAACTGTATGCATAAAATTCTCTATGGCATCCCCATGAACACACCACATTCTCACATGGTGCTGCCAACATCATGCTGTGGGGATGACTTTTCTTCAGCAAAGACATTCAAAGTTAACGGGGAGATAGATGGCGCTAATAACGGTAGAAAACCTGTTAGAGGCTGCAAAAGACTTGAAACTGGGGCGTAGGTTCACCTTTTATCAGAACAATGACCTTAAAGGTAAAGCAGTGTATAACAACATAGCAAACAGAAACACGGGAACAGGCCCTGCTTCTTCCATTGTCGATCTCTTGATATTCTCAGCTGCTTGGGGGATCCTTCTTGTGCTGACCTGTGATGCCACTCACTGTCAAAACGGTCGTGATATAATGATATCAACCAAGTTCCTTAAATGGCCAATTTTGTATGGCAACACAAAACCTAAAAGGACGGGGCCCAAAGATTTAACCCTAAAAAAATGTGCCGGAACTCATGCAGTGGAAACGTTCCTTAGGTATGTGTTATAATGGCCTAGTCAAAGTCCAGGAGGGAATCTACTTGAATATCTGTGGCAAGACTTACAAATCGATATTCATGGATAATCTTTACCTTTTAAAAATAATTAATTATTTCACTTAAATTTCACAATTATGTCCTTATTTGAGTTAGTCGTTCATATAAAATCCAGGTAACAGACAGGAAACTGTGCGGTTGAAATCAGGGAAGGGCTGGTTATGAAGTTCAGTCAGGGAGATTGAAAGTTTCTTTAATTCGGGTGGGCCGTGGATGAGAAAATTATGATCATCTCAAACTTTCACCACCGAGGCGACCTATATTTGGGAGTCATGTGAGGTTAGGCAGGCTTCCTATCAGAGCAGAAATTGGTCTACATAAAAACATCCCAGGATATTTCCAAACCTTGCAGGATCGAGCAAAGCAGTGAGGGAGACTAATCAGCTGCAGGTGCAGCAGCAGCAGTGTGTACACAGACCTTCTATGAAGGAAGATTCCTCACTCACGTACACAAGCAAACACACAGCAGGGTCCTGACAGTGGCTCAACCGCGATTGGGTTGAGGGAACAAAAACCAAACATTCAGTCTACCGGTGAAGAGAATACCGGCTGCTAAGGGAAATCTCCCCAGACTCCCTATGGCCAGCTAGCCCCAGACGGCAATGTGACCAAATGGGAAGAAGTCAAAAGAGTATGACATTTTTTGCAAAGAACTGTAGATGCATTCATTTGAATAAACAAAGAACTGTATTAAAGCCTCAGAGAAGCTATCCAGTAGTTGAGGACCGAGGGAGAGAACAACGCTGCTTGAAGGCCTCCCTGGCTGAAATGATTAAAGCCACAAACACAAAAAGACAAGTACAGTCACACTCTGCAGATCTGACAAGAGACAGCTGAATGTGTGAGAAATGATCACGACCAGAACAAAGTGGACGAGCAGCGAAGTGTGACAACAGGCGGGTTCTGAATGGGCAAGCAAAGCGGCGGATGGAGATGAGGACCGAGAGGCGGACGGACAGGCGGCCTGAGGAAAGAAAGAGGGGAACAAGGAGATAGCAGATAGTGAGCTGGGGTGAGGGGCAGAGGATCTAAACACGCCGAGGCTCCAGTGGCTCTTCCTCTCTCTTTCATGGAGAGCCAGGAAAAGAGATTATAGCAGCCGCGCTTTTCTCCTTACGTAGGGGGTGAAGAGAGAGGCCCACTCATTACTTTCCCACCTCCCATCCCCTCCCCCCAATGCAGACGACACACTCTGGTGGTACCGGTTGGACCCAAACCAGGGCGAATCATATCACCTAGCAGCACTCTGCTGGAGGTGGAGCGCTTGCTCCAATCGAATGGTGCCAGTTCATATAGGTTTGACAAAAGAGTGAGGGTTTTTTTTCCCCTCGCAAGTTTGGAGCTTTGTAATTTATCACATCAAGAGGGCTATAGAAGGGTGCTGCGTGGCTTTGTACTCTCAACAGCACTCTGTTGGGACACTTCCTGGGAGCCTCTGGAGAGCTACGACTCACTGAGAGAACAAGAGGTTTGGATGTGTGTCCCATTCCTCGCTGTGTGGCTCACCAAGTGCTAAACGCCTTTATTTTCCTCTCACATTGCACCGCACACACAATCAGCCATTAGTCTCTACAATAGACAGCCCAACAGCCCTGCTCCCACTCCGTTTCTCACACGCATGACACATAGAAGCAGTGTGTGAGTTAATCAGACCTATAAACCCTCCTTGGCAGCGGGAGATAAGCGCCGTGCTGCTAGGCCTGCCCTCCTGAGAGCGGCGCTCCTCTAGCATTGCCGTGGAGCCGCCTGATAAGGCAGGGGAGTGTGGGATACCCCCTGAGAGATCCACGCACGCGCTCCGCTCAGCATCCGTTGGCCTCCGAGGAAGCCAATAGGCACTCGCCATGGCCCGGGGATGCACCAATCGCCTGTCGCCATCGGGTGCTATTAACATCTCCTTCGAGCCTGCAGGTGCATGAGCAGGGATGTGTGCAGGAAACTGTGGTCTCTGTGAAAACACAGGTTGATGCTAATGCAGTGGATTGCTTGATAAAAAGCTGATCAGAGTGCTGCTTTAGAGCATCTGTGAATCACAACACACCATGCTTAAATGAGATCTCCCTTTCAGGTGCATATGGAACCTAATTAGCAACTGTTTTATCGGTTTTTACTCCTATCAGTAAATACTCCTAAGATACTTCAGCCTAATCCTAAAAAACAGAACTTTCTTACCCCTAAGTACAAGGAATCAACACTCTTCCTTTTTGTCTTTTTGGGATTACAGACATAAGGCCGGAGAGAAAATGTTTGGAAGTACCAACAACCCAGAATTTACAGAAAGCACTGATGCATTGGGACCTTCTATCCACAGAACTATGGTCATTGGACGCTCAAAAACCGGTATGGGCAAATTAGCACAAATGAAACACATTACAGAATAATTTATAGAAAAGCCCAGATTCAAATGGATCAGGGGGTAAATCCCAGGTTAAGAGTGAAATGTTATTAAGAAAGTCGCCAGTGACACAATTATAAAATACCAGGCCACAAACGCAAACATGCGGTAAATGTCACAGAGGCCAAATGGAATCCCTTGGTCAGATGAGACTAAAGTTTAAAGTTTTTAACAATGAACACTGCAGGTGGGTTTGTCATCAAACAACGGGTGATTAAGTACAATGGAGAAGTTGTTTTCTGGGCCTTTTTTTTATTCCAAAGACCTTGGAAACATTGTCCAAGTGTCTGTTATCATGAATTCTTTAGGATACCAAGAGTCTTGGTCTTGTTATTTAATAGAGACAAAATTGACCTTCCTATATGCTTTTATTCCTCACACCTAAATCCTGTGGTAAACCTGTTGGGTTGGCTAAATAGAAAGTAGCATCAGGAAGAACGCATGGCTTTGAAGAATCTCTCAAGATTCCTCCAACCCTATAAAATGTTATGGAAAAATACTCGCTGCTGTCTTGTTGACATAAGAGGACATCATCACTAGCAATGTACAAAATATCAGCCTTAACATCGTTATTGGCCTATTTAAGTAACTTCCTGTTACATAACTGGGTTGATATTATTATTTCCATCTTGTTCCCATTTGTTGGGGTTTGTTTGACCATCAGGTAAAAGGGGATGTGAGAGTGATAGTGATGCAGTGCATGATTGAGAGGGGTTTAAAAGTTACCATATGATACAGTAGATGATGATTGTCATGGCGCGGGCCGATATGCGATTTTATCTGTTTCCGTTGTAATTTTGACTCATGCAACAGTCCACACAATTCCTGGTCACTTTCAGTTGTAGGTCAGTAGGACAATGGCCCGGTTTGATTGAGCCCCTGATGTCATGTGACACAGTTCTGGGTTGGGGGGGACAGAAAAATGTCACTGCTTGCCAAAAGCACAAGACAAACATCTGCACTGACCATTTCTCTTCGCCACACGAGCCTACTCTTGAACAGTTTGATAACATTTATGTAAAGAAAGAAGCAAAAACCAAGTACCATGAATCCATTGTCCGCTCGGTTTCTTGCCACAATACATTTTCACGTTAAACAGCGTCTGCCTCGTGACAGCCCAACTGGTGGTGGGAATGTCTCTCGTGAATACACCAAACCGTAAAATAGCGTAATAACTCAGAACTTCCCACACCCAGTGGAAGCGAGGCACTGATGAAACACTGCACCAGGTCTCTAATGGTTAGCTTTGAAAAATGATTTCCCTCCCTGCTTACTTGTGGCCAGATGAATACGACTCCTTATCCCGATTGGTGCACAGCGGCTAAAAGAAATACGCCTCCGTGTCATGTCACATTTGTACCCCACGAACACGGAACCTCATTCACGTGGCTGTAACGCATGCGAGGTACATGGGATATGTCCCCCTGCACGTAACGTTCTGCCCCCTCCTCACACGTTTTTTTCTGCTATTTAATCCGTTAACATCCAGTATTGTGTATTGCTTGTGATTTGCTGATTTACACAAGTCAGTGCACAAAATCCAACCTTTATTAATTTGACCTATAGTGACATTTTTCCAGACTGACGCCAACATTCAACTAAGACTGACATTTGAGCTCATTTATTTGTCCCTGCCAAACAGGGGGTGCCCAATAGCAGCTAATTCTCTTAATAGTGGTAATACTTATTTCTAACTTCTACTGAACAGCTAACATTGTTTCCTATAACTAAGCCAGAGCAGTTATTGTGCAACAGTGATTAAATGTTTGTTCAGCCACTAAGGAAAGGTGCAAATGAATGCAAGAGAATAATAAATCACTCAATAGACCTCTGAAAAATGTGTCTCCCCTCACTTTTGAGATGATAGTTACGCCCTTGGTCATTCATTTCTAATCAGATTTAAAACTCTCATTCAGTTTCAAAAAGCGATGTAAAACTAAAATAAATTGCTTCACTCTTTATGGGTGGTTAAGGATAAAAGTAATTTTGCCAGCAATGACTTGTTAAAAATTATCCATCAAACCTGGATACGTTTGCCACTGAATCCAAAAACACTCAACACTCAAAAAATAAAATCTGTTTTGAGGATAATAATAATATACTTTGGTACCAGTTTGCTCTTAATTAACACATATCTGACTGATGGGAAATCTAATTTTATGTTGGCTTCACTAGAGGTGCCAACAAATTTGTCCAAGCCTGTATATACCATAGATATGAGTTGAGAAGATGTTGAGTATAAGTGACATTAGCAATAAATGGGCCAGCTAATAAATAAACTGAGTCCATGGTTAAAACATTTAGATTTAAGTATTTAAATAACTAGTAACTCAGGAGGAATTACGATTCCAATAAGACATTTTTCTATTATATATATAAAATATAATTGCTTGTTCTGAAATGTTTCCATATGGAGCAATATTATTATGAGGCCTACTACAGATGTTTTTGTTCTTTATCTTAATTTTAGCCTATTAAATATAACCATGATTACCCTGTGACAATCTTTTCCCAAAATTCCTCACTGAGGCAGCGTTTTTCCCTTCAGTGCGGCCTACCGTTGCAGCAGAGACCCACCCAGGCTGTCTCCGGCCCGCCTAAGACGCCGGTGTTACCGCTCAGACATTCGTTGTAGGTTAAAATGCGTCCGGATTCAAACGGAAAGAAAAAGGGAGGAGGGAATAGCTGCCGAGCAAAAGCCGGTTCCAGCGGCCCTGCCAAGGTCAGCATTCCTCTCCGAGCTGTTGCCGGGTGGAACTTTTGTTTCACAGTTTAGTGCAAACCTCAGAGGCCGAGACAGCAGTATTATATTTACCCCGGAGCAAAAAAAAAAATCCTGTACCAACTTTGATTTTTAGGTTCACACTTCTCTGGTTTTAGCGACAACTGGAGCACTTTAAGAAAAAAATGGATTTTGGAGGACATTAAATATTATACATAAAAACTGTTCACATTTTATTCAAGCACACCATTTTTAGACACATTGTTCAAAAATTACTTAATTCTAGCAATATTAGCTACTTGATTTTGGTAACAAATTTATCCTAAACATTTTAACAGGAACTTAAATGCAGATGTTGGTTCAGTTAACTGATATGTTTATATGGGTTCTATTATTAACGGATGCCAACTCAGAAGGAAAAGTTAAGACTTGTGGTTGATAAATTGCTTGGCCGGAAATATTGAGCTTAGCTTTTTTAGCTCTTGAGTCAAACTAATTAGCTTTATTATGCTCCCATGTTAAAAAATGAAAATAAAAAATAAAAATAAAAACTGTCCAGTGATTCAGTCAACAAACATTAGTGAAATAGTAATATTTTTTTCTAACATGTAAATATGACAGCCCCAGCTAAGATGAGATTCAGTTTTAAAAAAATGTCAGGGACATTTTATACCTCAGTCATAAGCCATGATGATGCTTTAGGAAGAATTTGACTCAGTTAGATGAGTTGCTTGCATAATTTCCACACCAAAATAATCATTCAATTCTACACAAATGAAATGTATGCTTATTTTTAAAACTCAGTTTCAAGTATGCAATTCTAACAATTTTGCTTTTCCAATTTGTTCCTGATGAAAGTGTTTCTTTGTATCGTCAATTACAACATAGAGCCAAAAAGCAGAAGTATGACAAACGCGGAGTCCTGTTTAGTTAAATGTACTAACAAGAAACAATCAGAATAATAGCACAAAGTGATAATGGAGTAGCCCGTGTGTAGCCTACCAGAGTTACAGGATGAGGTCAGATATGCGCAAAGTTCTCTGCGCATTTTAAGTTTCATATACACCCTCTCCAAAGTCAATGTAACGCTTTGTAATAATAAAAATAATTGCTTGATCAATGCATTTCATAACGTGAAAATCGGGCTTAGTGCAGACATTAACAGGCTGGCCGCACACGGAGCTAATTAGGAGCAAAAAGGCGCAGCCAGCTTTCTCCCACAGAGGCCCGCAGCTGCAGGCCGCACACCGAACAGAAAAGAAAGGGCCCACACACACTCACACACATTAATATTTACTCACCTAAATTATTCATTGCTTCTACTGAAAATGTAGCTACAAATCAGACTGCACTTGCCCCTTAAAACACATTCCGATAAACAGGTGATTCCTTTAAAAACTACAGACTGAGTTTAAACATTTCGGATAGTTCATCTTAGATAACAGTGAAAAGTTCTCATTTTTTAGACAATCGAACCTTCAAATCTAACCATCTATTATATACCGCCTGTGCTATACAGGGTTGCGGTGGGCCAGATGGGACAATCCTCGGGCCACAGGTCGCCAGTCCATCGCAGCAATCCAATTATATGATATTTATTTATGTTTAGTGTGTTTAGCCTAATAAAATTACTTTTTTATTAGGGAGGATCCCTTAAAAAAACGGAAATTAAAAAAATAATTAATAATTAAATTTTTGACTTGTTTTGGGCCAAAATATGATCAAAATAATTTTAGGAAAAAATGAGAGGAAGATAGACCTGGAATCCCTTTGCCCTGTCAAGATAAAATGAAACAAAAAAATAACATGATATTAAATATACAATACATGTATTCATGCTTTGTGTTTATACAAATATCTTTGTATACAAACAACATCCATACTCCTGTTTAATATTTATTTATTTAACCTTTGCAAATAAAAGTCAGTTATTTTTATTCTATCTTCCTTTTTTAAATATTTGTCTGGCAGGAATCTACTTATTATTACTTTGTGACGTCGGGAATTTGCGAGTAAAAAAAAATAACTGATGTATGTTCCATAGTAGGCTACTTTGATTTGGTGATTTATTCATGGATACAGCAGGACGGTCGCTTCATCACTCCAGAACTTCTTCCTGATTTCCCTAGATTCTTTTTTTTTTTTTTTTTTTTTTTGCTATTTGTGATGCATTAATATCGTGTTTTACCAGAGGCGCTGTTCTCCTGCCAGGAGTCGCGCACCTGCGCATACACACAATGCGCTCCTAACTTCGCCCAGACTGCTGGCTTTATTCGTGACCAAATAAAACACATGGTTGGAACAAAGTGAGGGTGTTTAGTTCGGATTTGATTCGGATGGATTCTTAGGCCCAGCAGCATGACACTGCAGGTTTGGTTGTGGCAATAAAATCCTCCAAAATAAAATGTATCTGAATAATATTGTAAATAAGAGCTCAAATTATTCAAATATATTATATTAATATTAAATAAACTCAATTTGTATTTTTTGTTAAACCTACACCAATTTACTGAACTAAACATAACCTGAAATTTTTTTTTAATTAACTATAATGAAAAAATGATCTGCACTAAAATATATATTTTTTCAATAATTAAAAATTAATATGACACATTGTTTGTATGGTTAATGTTCAACAATTAGTACATTTTTGTAACTAATCCACCCAGAATTAAACTGTAGATGTTGGCTGAGTCAACAATAAGCTAAAGTCAAACTTGCTAGCAAAATGTTTCATCCTCTCATGCTAAAAAGAAACAAAAGTTAAAGAACTATTTTATGATTAAAAAGCTTATTGAAATATAGACAAATGTTTTCAACTCATTTTACCAAGGTGGCTCGTGGACTGACAACCACAGCTAAGATGTAACCTACTGTTTATTAACAAGAATTTAAGTTGAGCCTGTTAACAGCTTTGAGTTTAGCATTCAGGGGAAATGATTACCACAAGTTTTAAGATTGTTCTTAACTTTAACTAAATTGATATACTTATTTATAATACAACAAACATAAACATATCCACCTTACTGTGCTCTGCTGGATACTGCGTATCATGATTGAAAATAGCTAATAATTGGTTGAACCAACATCATTCATATTCAAATAAAGAATTTAAATTAACGTTACCAAAATAAAGTAGCTGATGTTAGATTGAATCATTATTGAAAGTTATCTACACAAACAAGTAGGGTAGCTTTAATTCATATTTAAACAATTTTAATGGTTATCTTTTAATATTCTACCAAATTCATTTTTAGAGTGTGAGCTTCTCAACCCTGCAGTGAAAAGTTTTATGGCCAACCTTTTAGAATATATTTTTTGGGGAAAAAAGAGGTTTTATCCAAAAAATATAGAATTTTACTCATTTAGTTGAATAAGACCTTTTAACATATTGGTTGAAATTTGGTGCGTTTTAGCCATTAAACTTAGAATTTCTACTCAGAATTATTCAATAAAATATCACTCCCCCAAATCAGATGAATGCAGCATTTCCTTGCACCGGTTTTATTGGTTTAATTCTGGCAGCTTGTTTGATCAGCGGGTGTTTCCGTCTAAATGGTTGTTCAGATCAGCAGCCGTGTGTTAGAAGTTAGTCATCAACACGGCTTCAGGTCATCCTCCAAAACCTTTTCCTTTAACCTACAACCCCCACCCACCTCCGCTCCCTCTCCCCCTCCTCCCCGCCGCCGGCCCCGAGCTGCCCCTACACTGTAGCCGGTGAGAGCCTCTAATCCCCTGCGTCCACGCTTTACTCAGAGCCCGTATTTAATTCCTCTAAACCCCCAGCTGCCGCCCTGCTTACTCACTGAGCGCGACAGACTGCGGACGGCTGCGGTTATTAATAATTCACCAGCTCCTCTCCTCTCGGCTCGGCTACTCGCGGCGCAGCGCCGCTCCGCTTCTCCGGCCGCGGGACAACGCTCTTCCTTTCCCCCTCCACCCTGGTTGGTTGGCTGCGTGCGTGCGTGCGTGCGTGCGTGCGCGCAGCCACGCCGTGTCTTCCCCCCGCTTTCCGCACTTTGTTTACTCGGTTTCAGCTGCTCGGTGTCACTCACACGCCACGGTCACGTCTCCGTCGCTGGTGGGCTGCGTGCCGCTCTGATGTCTCTGAGCTCGGGACGGTGACTTCGCTTGGATCGGCGCCCCCCCCCCCCCACCTCCCCCTTCTACCCGCGGACTCTGCGGGAACAGGTGGAGGAAGAACTGCACGCTTTCAGCTCAGCAAACAAACAAATAACAACAAAAAAGCTTTGGATTGATTGAGTGCATGCCCGAAGGAGAGGATAAAGGCGTCGAAATCTGCAGGAGCAACAGCTGATCGAGTGAGAGCCGGGGAGAGAAGGCTACTTACTGTCCGCCTCCACCGCTTCGGGCTCTGACGGTGGCCGGGGGTCGGTGCGCTCCTTACTGCCGGGAACGGACGGAGATTCGATCATCACGCTCAGCGCTCCACGGAGTTGGAATGTCATAGAGACATTGAGCTGAAACCGACCAGAAACTCCCCGGAGGAAGAAAAGCCGGCTCGGATAAGCAACGGGGAAAGTTGACCCGCAGACTCCCACAGCTTTGTAGAATGTTTACCGAGCAGCAGGCCGAGCACTAGGCCCAGCAGAACTACTAGCAGCCACTTTTCTATCTCCCACCTTTTTTTTCTGGAAGCTGAACTTTGGAAAGTGGAAAATGGCTCTTTGAGCGTGTTGGCACATTTCCCCACACCACAATGGTACGTGCTGTGTAAACTAATAACCTGCTCGTTTCTGCACTTTATTGTACTCTTTACCATTCTGAAATATAAAAAATTGTTTCCAGATCATTGTTGAGTGTCACGCCCCCCTCCTCTTCCAGCAGCTGCACCATGCAAAACTGACTCATGTTTTAGAACCGACTTCCAAACTTTTGCCCAAATCGGCGTCCAGTTAATCCAGCGCTGTTGAGAACCTGACTCCTCTCACTAGAGAGCTCCTACCAGCGAGACGGTCTGCGCGCTATTAATAGCTATGCATACATATGAAGGAAACTATTGCATGTCACGCAGGGTGAGGAAAGATGGGTTAAGGTTAAAAAGTGATACGTGAGGGGGTGCGAGGGGAAAACTCGTATGAAGCATGGAGGGTTTTGTTTTGCGCCTGTCTGACTTGCGCGTAATTACGCACTGCGCTTGTGACTTGTTTGTACATCTCAGAAGCCGGCAGAAAGTAGAGGATAACTTTTAGCATCCTTTCAGACATAGTGATATGTCTTGTAAGTATTCGTACAGGCTGAACTTCTAATTTTGTTACAACCCAATTAAAATATGTTTAATTGGAATATCATGAAACAGACCTAAACAAAGTAGAGCATAATTGTGAATCAGCACTTTTTTTTTCTTTTACCAATAAAAAAAAGAAAAAAAAGCAGTCTCTGTGAATCAGTAGTTATTAAAATCCCATTTTTCATCGGTCACAGCCTCACAGCTTTGGGGTATGTCCTCTAGGTTGCGAAATTGTTTAAGTTCAGTCATCCTGGAGAGCAACTGCAAACATCAACTTCCCCATCTTGAAACAGATTCTCACTTGAACTTTGATCTGGGCTTTGGCTGGGGACAAAATAATTCGTGTATGTTCAGGATGACTGACTTGCAGCAGGAAGCTGAGCTTCTGTCCTTGCCGGAATATTCTATCAAATAGGTTTTTGACCAGAATTTCCCGGTCTCCATATCAACTCTGACCTGATTCTTGGTCCATACATGCATCAGAAAAATATCCCAAGGCATGATCCTGCCATTACTATGTCTCTCTAAGGGAATGGTGTGTTCAGGATAATCTTCATTGTTATTCCTCTTTCACAGTGTATTGCTTGTTGGCCTGAAAATTCTGTTTCCGTCATCTTTTTTGCAACTCTTCTATATTTGGCCAGATTTAAACAAGCGTCCTGTGGATAATAACTTTTTCCTAAGCATTAGATCTACGTTAGTTCCTCCAGGTTAATCCTGGGTTGCTTTGTTACTCACTAAAGTTCTCTAACAAACCGCAGAGCAGCAACATACAGGTTAGCTGTGGGCTAGTTTGTTTACTGGACTGCATTCTAGGGTATCAGAGCAAAAGGGAATCTTGAATATTTAATATATCCGTCATAATGTCTGTAATAAGAAAAATAAAGCATGTATCTTTTTCCCTTCTCTTCACACAAAGTGGGGCAGAAATATTAAGTCAGCCACCAGCTGTCCAAGTTCTTCCACTTAAAAAGATGAAAGAGGCCTGTAATTTTCATCATAGGTATACCTCAAATATGAGACAAAATGAGTGAAAAAATCCAGAAAATCAGATGGTCTGATTTTTAAAGCATTTATCTGCAAATTATGGTGGAAAATAAGTATTTGGGGCAGATGCATAACTTCTTCTGTAAAAGGCTCGTTTGACCTCCACTGGTTACCTGTATTAATGACACCTGTTTGAACTGGTTATCAGTATAAAAGACACCTGTCCACAACCTCAAACAGTTACACTCTAAACTTCACCATGGCCAGACCAAAGAGCCGTCAAAGGACACCAGAAACAAAACTGTAGACCTGCACCAGGCTGGGAAGACTGAATCTACAATAGGTAAGCAGCTTGGTGTGAAGAATTCAACAGTGGGAGCAATTATTAAAAAATGTAAGACATGCAAGACCAGTGATAATCTCTCTCGATCTGGGGCTCCCTGCAAGATCTCACCCCATACAGTCAAAATGATCACAAGAATAGTGAACTAAAATCCCAGAACCACACAGAGGGACCTAGCGAATGACATGCAGACAGCTGGGACCAAATTAACAAAGGCTACCATCAGTAACACGCAATGTCGCCAGGGACTCAAATCATGCAGTGCCAGATGTGTCCCCCTGCCTAAGCCGGTACATGTTAGGGGTGTCACGATTCTCCACATCCTCGATTTATTATTCATAATTTATATTCATAAAATTTAGTCCAGTAAATCTTATTTTAAAATACAAAATTGATGCAATTTCTATTATTCTTGTGTAATGTATCCAATTAGGCATTAATGTTTGAATAATTTATTTACAGTGACAGTGTTGTTTAATGCTAAAGGAGGCTTGCTGCCATCTAGTGACTCTTTATAGTTACTCCAGAAATACAATATGCTCCAGATAGGACAGAGCAAAATGCAGCTAACAGCTGTCCTCTTGTTCACAACGCGAATGTGGACTTAACTCGCCGGGAACTCAAAATTTCATCACCGGTGATTTGAGAGTAGAAGGAGCGGCTTTAGCTCCGCTCCCATTGCTTCAGCTATCCAAGCCCGTGGTCGAGCGTTAGCTTAGCCAATAGCTACTTGCTTGCGTCAGCTAAGGTGCTGTGTAGACGTGTGCTCTGATCCAGGTGGATCTGAAACAGGCAGTTAATATCTTACCAGGTATTGTGAGTTGTATGAGAACTGGTGAGAGTTACTTGTTAGGGAAAATGCAATGTGTTGTTCCTTGTGATGAGACGGTTGTCTGCTAAATATTGCTACCGAGTCCCGAGTGGGACACAGGATGTAAACATGGCAGGAGGTGATCGAGATCCTCTTTTGGATTTCGATGTGCAAGGTCATAACGTAATTCCGATCAAATTCGATACAAAATCGAGATTGTGACACCCCTAGTACATGTCCAGGCCCTGTGGACATTTATTAGAGAGCATTTGGATGATCTAGAATGTGGGAGAATGTCATATGGTCACATGAAATCAAAATAGAACCTTTTAATAAAAACTCTACTTGTGTTGTTTGGAGCAGAAAGAATATTGAGTTGCATTCAAATAACACCATATCCACTATGAAGCTTGGCGGTGGAAACATCATGCTTTGGGGTTTTTTTTCTGCAAAGGGGACAAGGAAGATGAAACATGGCTGGGTCTTACAGCATGACAATGATCCCAAAAACCGGTAAAGAAGGAGTGGGTTTGGAAGAAGCATTTCAAGGTCTTGGAATGGCCTAGCCAGTCTCAAGATCTCAACCCCATAGAAAGGGAGTTGATAGTTGCCCGGTGACAGCCCCAAAACATCACTGCTCTAGAGGAGATCTGCATGGAGGAATGGGCCAAAATACCAGCAGCAACGTGTTGAAACCTTGTGAGGACTTACAGAAAATGTTCGATATATGTCATTGCTGACAAAGGGTATATAACAAAGTATTGAGATCAACCTTTGTTATAATTGAAACAAAATACTTACTTTCCTCAGTAATTTGCAAAGACATTCTTTAAGTCAGACCATGTGATTTTTCTGGATTTTCTTTTTCTTATTATTTGTCTCTCATAGTTGAGGTAAACCAATGATGAAAATTACAGGCCTCTCTCATCCTTTTAAGTGGGAGCAGTAGCACGATTGATTGCAGACTAAATACTTTTTTGCCCCATTGGTCTATCATAAGAAATCCTAATAAAATATATTTGATTTTATGGTGGGAATATGACACCATGTAAAATGTTTGAGCGTTTTTGATGGTATATTAGGTGTTTCATAAAATGACTTTGTTGGACACAGTGTTTAGATTTTCTGTCCGCATAATATTCAGAGAACATCCTCTGCTTTAACATTTATTTAAAATAAATAAAACTCTTCCCAAGCAAAACTCTCATATCTGGCAGGAACATATCCTTGACCCTTAGACCGACTCGTTCCTGGCATGAAATGAGTCAAGTCAGGCAGTAGTTAGAGGAACCTCCCACATACAACCTTGAAGCTGCTGAGATACCAGGAGGGATCCTATTTGCACATGAATATGGAAGATTATTAGGGATGAATAATTATTTGTTTATGAGTATCCTCGCTTGGCGTGGCAGCCTGCCCAAGAAACTCATCAGTAAAAATGATACAGAATTCAGGACAGGCCTCACATGGGATTATCTCCACTTGTTATTCTCCCACTTCCAGCACCTCTTTATTTAGTTATTTAATTATATATATTTTTTGTTGTTGTTGAAAACATGCTATATGGTGAACTTGTGCCAAACATTTCAGCTGCATGTTGGTTTAGTCAGAAATGCACTGGAGGCACCTGTCAATCACTGTCGAGATTAATTAGTTTTCCCCTGAGGACAAAGGCCCAACCTAGTTGCATGGATAAACCCAGGAAAGGCACGTGTTTGTATAGAAGATATTTATCTGAGAAGTTAGCAAGTTCCAGATATTATCTTTATAATTGCAGCAAGATGATCAGAAAGTGGTTTCTATAAATCATCACGATGTTTGGATCCTAAATGTGCAGAAATTACACCTCAGATTTTAGGGGAGCAGGACGATATCAGCATAAAATGAAACAGAAAAGAAATATTGGCACTGAAAAAGAATTGCATTTAAAAATATAATAGTAACTGAAAATCTTAAATTTGATTCTGAAATAAATGAAGTGAAAATTTTTGTATTGAAAGTGAAGTAAAAATTGAAAGTGAAATACTTTTTAATCAAACTCTGTAACTTTGAAATGAATTACTGTTTGCTTTCTTTCTTTAGGTTTAGATACACAAAATGGAGCTTTTGTTATCTGACTGAAGTGGTGGACTAGTGGTTGCAGACATTGCCTTGTGATCCTGATGTCATAGATTCAAAACCACCTATCAGTTCTACTTTGTTTGCAATTAATTTATTTTTTGCCTCCTAAACAACTGCACTTTTGTTAATTTTTTCTCATATTTTCATACTGATACAATGTTATCATATTAGGTAACACACACTTATACACAAGGAAGATTTAAGATAATGCTCATGGAGCTCATAAAGCTAAAAGTTTGTGCAGCCTGCAGACTATCAGCCGACTAAGGAATCAGGACACCGGGTCTAAGAAAAATGATTAACAGCCTAAAAACACAAAGTTTTCTAGCGGAATTAAATCCATGACAAGAGGCTTTCAAAGCAATGTCGGAAACCAGTAGGTCACTGTTTCAGTCAAATTTCAAAAGCTCAATTTTGTATATTCGAACCGAAAGAAAGGAAACAAAGGGTAATTCATTTAAAAGCGATCTCAAATTAAGCATTACAGAATGTTATAGCAGTGGATTTCGCTATAGTACGTGGACATTTTAGAATTAAAGATATGTAAAAGAACTATAAGTGACATTTATTTGCTGGGTTCGAGAACAGATCGAAAACTAATTGACAGCTGAAAGTAAGCACCATCTGAAGCCCCGCCCCTCATGCGCGTGCGCGACCTGAAATGAGTATCACCTGAATAAAGCTGCACTTAAAAAAAGATTGGCATTAAAATAAAAAGAATGAAACAGTGAAAACTTGATTGTGAGTTATTTTTTTAATGCATATATTTTGAGTTTCATTTTATTTCTTTTTTCATTTTCAATTTTCGTTTCACTATCAATACAGAAATTTTACTACATTTATTTCAGACTCAAAATTAAGATTTTCAGTTACAATTAAATTTTCTGCAGGGTGGCTGGTGCTTATCTCTAGCTGTCAGTGGGCGAGATACACTCTGGAGAGGTCACCAGTCCATCGCAGGCAACACATAGACAGACAGGACAAATTACCATGCACACACACTCACACTTAAGAGACCAATTAACCTAACAGTCATGTTTTTTGGACTGTGGGAGGAAGCCGGAGTACCCAGAGGGAAACCATGCATGCACAGGGAGAACATGCAAACTCCACGAAGAAAGACCCCGCAACCTTCTTGCTGCAAGGCAACAGCGCCACCCACTGCTACCTACCGTGCAGCCAAGGATACGTGATTTAGAAAATGGATGGATGGAATTCTTATTCTCAGTGCCAATATTTCTTTTCAGTTTCATTCCAAGCCAATATCGCTGTGATCCATTAGGATTTTGTTTATTCTTTTTTTCAACATAGAGGGAAATGACACAATTTGGGTTTTCCATAAATATCAAAGTTTAAAAGAGCAGAAAACATAAGTAATCCTGTAGTTTTCTAAAAGACAAAATAAAAGATATTCATTGTGTGTGTGTGTGTGTGTGTGTGTGTGTGGACAGTCCTCCATATGATGATCAGCCATGTGTGATCTCTTTCTTGGCCGTTTGCTGCCTGTGATGTCATCCCTCGCTGTATATACAGAATTTGACGGCGTTCTGTTTGTCCTAGCCCTGACGTCTCCTGGGAAAAATAAATAAGGCTCAAAGCTGCCTGGAATAGCGTAGCTTAAAGATGGAAACTCTGATATTAGCTCAAACGGCACAAATCTCAGCATGGTGAGCTCAGATGGGTTTACGTGGTTGATTTTAACATCAACTATTGCATTTTTTTCTTTAATTTAGCAGTTGCATTAAGAATCAGAGTTTCTATAGTAAGTAGGTTAATAAGGTGTTGAAACTGATATGAAGTTTGTTTGCAAAGTAATCCCTGATTGTTGGATTGTAGGCAGGCCAGTTTAGCATCTGGAATTTTGGACAGCATTCCGGGGTTTGAAAAGGTCTTTTAAAGAGTCCATATTTTTTTATCTGGTTTTCTTTTCAGTCCAATAGAAATCAGAAAACTTTATTCAATATAATTTAATTCAGTTCGTCCACCCATTATCTATAGCCGCCCAAACAAACAATGATTTTACACCAGTCCACACACAAACAGATTTCACTCACTCATTTCAAATTAAGGAAATAAAATTTCTATGAGTTAATTTAAAAGAAGTGCAAAACCATGCCATTAAACTCATGCCGGATAAATACAGGGCAGTTCAAGTCAGTTAATTGAAATTAAAAATAATTTGGTCAACAATCTCTGACATTTTCCACAATTCCACTGGTCTGTGGTCCATTTTCAATAAAATTAGATTTTAAGATGGTAAGTATATTCGGAACCGATGATGCACCAAGACTTTAAGCTTTTAACTAAGATTGCAGCCAGACAAATGCTTAGCCACGTCTAGGTAAGGGGAACTACGAGGTATAGATTAGGAAGATGTGTCCAAACCTCAAAGCAAATAGTGAGAAAAATACTCGTTGCTCAATTTCTGTGCCTTCATTGTTAAAATGCAGTGTCTACCTGTTTGGGTCAAAATGGAAGTTGGCAACTAAATCTGTTGGTGTGAGGTGAAGACATGGGTCTTCAACCCGACCCAACCTTAGTCCCAGTCAAACAAACATGTTTGAATGTTCTGATCTGGATGCAGTTGGGTAATGTGACCAGAGCAACTATTAACTATTTTACACATTTTACAAGAAATTCAGCCCAACATTTATAGTATGTTCTGTTATAATACAAATAATACCACATTTAGATTAGAGTCAACATTATTGGGATTAGTAAATAATAGTGTCAACATTATGCAAAGCATATTTACTTGTAGGTTAAACAGAAATATGGCCATTCTTATATCTGAGACAGTCTTCTGTTACCGCCATGTCCTGGAATGAAGTGTTTGTTCAAGACTTTCTTTCACTCATCCTGTAGCTTGTGATGGTTCAACAAGTGAAGTTGTGATCCAAGTCTCATTCATAAAAAAAAACAGTCTGCAAGTGTAAACATCTAGTCTTTTCAAAATCTATGGCAACATTAATGGCATTAGTACATTGTGACCCCAGCTTAAGTAAGAGTACCACAGCATTAGGAGATTATCAATAAAATACAAGATAGAAAGTGAAAGAATTAAACTCTCCCCTTTATCATGCTGTTTTAAAATGTCCTAATATGAATATGAATAAAATAAGTTAATTTGAAATTCACAAATTAAGCAGACACAATCCTATGGGTGTTACACTGAACAAACATTTGGTGTTTGAATACCTCGGCATTGAGGTGTTTGGTTGGTATGGTTAAAATCTTGGAAAACAAAGACAAATGCCAATTATTATATTTTTCAACAGTGCACAACATAAAGAATGGGATAAATGTTTACTAAATATAACCTGTATATGGAAAAATTCAAAAATTAAATCTGTACATCAAAGTGTAGAACCATTGATTTGTAGCTTTAGAACATAGCCTGGAACCTACCTGATGAACACTGTTCTTTCATCCAGATTAGTATTAGCATCCCTAGCTTCTGGCAACAGCAATAGTTGGTATCCGGTTATAGAAAGCTGGAGTAATTTGAAAGCTAGAATGTAGAAGAGAAGAAATGTCTTAACCTGGTTTCATTTTTTTACAGCTTGTGTTCTGTTCTCATGGCTTTGATCATCCTCTGAAATTACTATTAAATGGCAGTTTGATTGCTACATACTGCTCAGTTTATAACAGTGCTGTGTTGGGGAAAAAAAGTTTCTGAATTGATTGTTATATAAATTCCTAAAAATCGTTTCGGACATCCAAAAATCAACTTAAAGCGACAGTGTGTAGTTTTTGCAGTACATCTTTGAAAATAGGCATTAAAATATTATGTAATAATAATTACGTAAAGCACATTAATTGCAAAATATTGGCGATATTGTAAAATATGACTTTAAAAATCAGTTTTAAAATATATAGGCGCGGGTCCTCTTTTCAGGGGAAAGCCATATTAGATGACGTCTTTACTTCTACAATAGCCCGGACGGACAAAGCGCACGGAACACACCTGGTATTAAGACATTGATTTTCCCCTCAAAATGCTAAAAAGTTTCACCATAAATACATTTTTACCTCTTCGCTAGTTCCAAGCAATGAAACAGAGACTGATGTGCTCGTCATGTTGCTGCAAATAGATAATTCTCAGAGAATTGACCATTTGAAAACAGCACTAGTTGGACCTCCGTGGTTGAGTTTCTTACTCAAAGATACAGATACCACATGCTTGTGATAATTTAGGTATGCACTGCCCCCTACTGTCCGAAAATAACACACTGTGCCTTTAATAGTTTAACATTATTTGCCGTTTTTACAGCTAAAATAAGTAAAATAAATGTTTAAGTCTTAGGTCCGAAAGGGTCTATAGTGGTTCCCTCTGTGAACTGTAACAACACTCAGTTTTGTGTCATAACATTACAGTCATGTAATTAAAGTAACAGCCCACAGAATTTTTTTTTATTGAAATGACCCACATAAACATCAAATTGGAATGGATTGGATTGGGTCAGATCGTGATAATCCAGTAATACTTTTCACAATTGGATTATTGACAATTTTAGCTCAAACCAAAAAAAAAGAACCACTGTTTGTTTTTGTTTTTCTCAAATTGAGTAAGACTCTGTGTAGTATTCTGTGATTATGTCAGATTGTGTAGATGAAGAGGCCTTAACCAAAATGAATTGGTTAAGGCATGTTTGACTGCTTCCTGCTTTGTGACAAAGTCAACTTATTCTGTGAAGGTGTCAGTATCTTTTTACTTCAATTCGGGTTGAAAAATCACAATAATACATGTATTCTCTCCCTTTGCTCTCCTCTTTTAAGTCTCTAATTAGGAATTAGAGCCGATAGCATTATTCATTAAACAGAGCTTGCCAGCACATTTATCGCTGGGAAAACATTAGCATATTTGTTCCATTTTCAGCTGTTTTCCGAGCATTCAGAACCAGGTTTGGCATTCCTAATAATGCGGCAGCGGATGGATCGTACCAACTCCAATGCTGGAAAAAAGAAACAACCAGTAGCTAGCCCCAAAAACGCACAAAAAAGATCCTTCTGGAACACACACACACACACACCCACACACTTCTAATTACTGCCCTCCACTCCCCCACCCTGTCTCATGTTCTGCACCTCCTGAGATGCAGGTGTAAAATATCACATTTTTCCAGCATTTCTCCCTGAGGTGACGCTGGCTTGGACTCACACAACGTAAAATTTCCCCTTTCATATTCTCCTACACATTTTTTTTCCTCAACAGACATGCCCCCCTCTCCCACACCCTCATATACTCTTTGATGTGCCTGCCACATCTGCACAGGTTTGTTAGCTTGTTACCAGGTGAAAAAAAGAGGATACAATTAAGGCTGAATGTAAGAGGACTGGGTTGTTTATCTTCCTCGGTGGAGGAAGCCTCTGATGCTCCTGAAACTGTTGGTCGTACTGGTGCCGTTAATGGTTAGGATGGTGCAGTGAAGGTTGTTAATCAGCGGCAGTGAAGATGCCCCGCCTCTCTCCTTCATAGATCAGAAACATGGAAACCCAGGTGGTTTCTGTCCTTGTGTTTCAGTGCAGGGAAGACAATGAGCGAGACAGGGAAAGGCGGGAATTATGTATATGTGTTCCAATTAATCCATTTGAAAGCGAGCCAACCCTCGGCATCTAGCCCTCCTCCAGAGCTGACTTATTGTATTTCGGGTTGTTGGGGAAAACTGAACAAGCACGATAGAGAAAAGGTGGTGTGCAGGTCATGAATCCCGACAAATCCTGTGATAATGTTCTAAAATACAGCTCCTCTCTAAAGTTTTTGTAAGGGAAGTCTTCCAGCTGTTTTGCGAAAGCGTTGCATGTTTCTTAGGCAACATCACTGAGCAAACCACACCATGACGACCAGGGAACGAAGCAGACAGGTCAGGAGGAAAGTTGTGTGGAGGTTTAAAGCCAGGTTAGACTGTTTGAGCATCTCGCAAGGAGCGTTCCATCTTCTGGAAATGAACAGAAAGACACATGGTAACTCTGGAAGACCTACAGAGATCCACAGCTCAGGTGGGAGAATCTGCCAACCATTGGTTGTCTACAAATCTGGTCTCTATGGAAGAAGAGCTGTTGCTGAAAGAAAGCCATAAGAAGTCCCATTTGCCGTAGGCCATAGAGATGACACAGCAAACATGTGGAAGAAGGTTCTCTAGTCAAGAGAAACCAAAATTGGAACTTTTTGGCTAGAGGAAACGTGTTGAATAGGGTTGTAACATTATATGTATTTGTATTTTTCTGTACGGCGAACCAGAACTTTGTCAGGGAATGTGTTTTCAACAGCAATAAGGTTCATAACACGCTCTGCACTGAACTAAATAATGCAAATTATCAAAAGAACTCCAAAGTGATTTAAGTATGTTTAATTTTCAAGTATAGACAAAGTATTATTTAAAAATGTCTAAACATTAACTCTGAATGTTTTCAAGGCGTTATATTACTCTCCACTCTGGCTATGTCTGCTTGTACTGTTTTACTTATTTAAGAAAAATAAAATCAAATAAACTTTATTATAGAACACAAAAAAATCTAATCAATTTCATAGTAAAAGGAAGGAATTTGGCAAAAAAAGGCTTTGTTAAATGCCTTTAAAAAAAAAAAAAAACTCATGCACATTTGCATTTATTTTTTTCTTAATTAAGGGGTCCCGAAAACTTACCTAGCTGTGACATAAAAACCACAGTTAAGTACTTGATTTTCATGTACCGCTACACCCCAAGTGTTGAAGAAAAGCAATGCTGCATATAATTCTGCATTCCACCTGCATCATGAAATATGGCTGCAGAAGCGTCATCAGCATTGATGGCGCAACATTCAGCACAGTCCTAAAGAAAGTCTCCAAAAGACTTGAGACTGAGGAAGAATGTTCACATTTGTACAGAACAATGACCATGATTTAGACCATCACACATTGTTTTGTTGGTATACATTGTGAAGTCCAGACCTAAATCCAGTTGATAATTCATTGCAAAATTTGAAAATTAAAGTTTACACATGCTCACTATTTATTTTTACTGGGCTTTAGCTGTTTTATAAGAAACAACGGACAACGTTTTGAGCTTGTAAATCCCAACAAAATAAATCAAAGTTTGTGGTTGGAATGTGAAAGAATGTGAAAATTTTTATGAATAGTTTTGCGAGGCATCATAGTTCTTGCCAATAGTTAAAACTTGTTTAAACATGTTTATCTTCTGCAAGCTCTGTATTAAATACTAATTCAACTTTAAACTTGATTTCTAAAATATAGAATTACATGCTACTAGTTATTGGGGAAGCAATGTTTTGTAAAGCTTTTAGTTTTAGGGTGCTTTCATGCATTGGATTGGAATTGGATTTGGAACATTTTTTTTATAGATCTTTCCACTGCTCATTCTTTTTGAAGAATTTTTGAAAGTCTTCTTGGTGTTATATACACTGACATAAAAGCTCCGCCAAGCCTCTATCCAGGCAGTGAGTCTTGGCACTGCTGGTCAGTTGCAAAGACTGAAATGTCAAAAGAAAGTATTAAAAATAAGTAAAATATCAGAAGTAAGCTGGGGCCAACTTAGTTGTAGAAATTGACACTACCCAACCCACTGTAGCTCAGTGGGAAGAGCAGCAGTCCTGTTTGCCTAATTGTAGGTTTGATTCCAGCTTCCTTCTGTCACAAGCTGATTAACCTCTAGACAGACCATTTAAACCAAAGTTGGCTACCAATCTCTGTATTGGTGTGTGAATGTGATCAGTCCATCCATCTTCTTCTGCTTAGCTGGGGTCGGACCAGTATGTGACCAGTATGACCAGAAAAGTGCTGTATAAGTTAATTTTCAATTTCATAACAAATACGAAAATAATTCCACAGATTTATGTTCTGATCTTCTTGTTTTTAATGGTTATTGAAGCATGTAGAGAGGTAATGGCAGACATTAGTCACCATTCGGTACGTCCACAGTACACTTCCTTCCAGAAAAATAAATACAAAATATTCATAATTTGTTTTGTTCTTTTACTTTGACTGCCATTTATAATAATAATAATTTTTAAAAAAACTTTTTTCTTGAATTCCTTCATTTCAGTTCCTGATATTGGTTAGATTTAATTATATTCTATGACACAAAATAGTTGAAGGAAAGAACTGACTGGAGCTTTGATAGGATTAAAAAAAACATAAAAAATTACAAGGAGAAATAGAAAACAATACAGCCACTCAAAAACAGCTTGTGTTAAAAATGTGTAAATAATACTTTGGTCATATTTGAGAATAAACCATGTTTAAATCGTTTTGGAGTTGTTTTGATGTTCTGACATATTTTGATTCCACCATCTTTTGTTTTACACAAAACAAGAAGCTTGGGCTGATTGGATGCTACTGGTAGCCATGGTGATGTCAGCTGGGCCCACCTCTGCACACCTCTAAACTCTAAACTTTTATTATTTTTTAAAGAGATATTTTTTAAGAATATTTTTCCATATTCAACACTTAAGTTAAATCCATGGTATGTTTTACTGGGATCATATAATAACTTTTATTACTCCACTGACTCTCATTCAGAATTTTTGACAGCAGGGAATCCATGGAATGGATGTAGAAGGGCATGATTCCGTTTAGCCCTAGTTATGGTACTTTAATAAAAAGTTTTTCCTTGATTTACTCATTGTCCCTTTAAACTGCAAACCTCTCAGAAAAGTTGCCCAATAGGTTTGTCCATTACTATAAATCAATACCCCTCCCCCTTTTTTGGACATACCATATTATGTGATTTTCTTTCTTATTGACCTTTTGAAATACCAATGTTACATATATATGTTACAATTGTTATGGCAATTATTTTGTTTGTAAACTGTTATTTCGTGCACATAGAAAAAACAAAGAAACACCGAGAGCTGATGGGAGTTCTGGAGGAACCACAACATCTATAGTTCTCCCAATTAATGGAAAACTAAAGCCGCTTTCGGACAGAGAATTCTCAGACCCCCAGACGGTCGTGGCAGATGACCGCTTGTACTAAGCCCGGTTCTGCTGGAGGTTTCTTCCTGCTAAAGGGGAGTTTTTCCTCTCCACTGCCGCTACAAGCTTGCTCAGTATGAGGGTTTGCTGAGGAATAGCTGTGGTTGGAGTCTGCATGATCCGGGCACAACCTCACATCGATGACGCATCGCAATCTGCTGGGATTCTTACTTTTAACTGATTGGAATGTTTGTATAATTGTATTGAAATTACTTTTGTTGTAAAGTGCCTTGAGATGACATTTGTTGTGAATTGGCGTTATATAAATAAAAGTGAATTGAATTGAATCCCCTTAGAATTTACTTCTTATAACCAACCTTCCCAGGGAAACCTTTTCAGTTTCCATTTGCACAGGAGTCACCGACCTTAATACAGACAATTGTGACAAAATTGCCTGTTGTCGTAAAAGTTTAGCCTAATTTCCTCTTTTTTTCAAACATATATGATACGATAAGATCTGAGTACTTGCCGAAATAGAGTACCGATACTGATACTTCTACCACACAAAAAAATGTTTATAAATTGGAAGAAATTTTTTTTCTTCTCTGCTTGTTCCAACAAATGATGGTGAATTAGATAAAAAAAAATAACCATTGATAACAATGACCACATAACTATATATAAAGCTAAGTATCATCTGCATAGTTTTTTTTAGGTAATTGATCTTATTGGATTTTGTAATCTGGGCTAGTGGGAGCATGTAGAAATCAAATAGAAGACGCCCCAGGATGGAACCTTGGGCAACCCCAAATCTAATTTCTGTTTGTTTTGATTGGAAGTTTCTTACTGAAACACAAAAATCCCTGTTCTACAGGTAGGACTCAAACCTGCTAAATACTGTACCAGAGATTCTGGCCCAGCTCTCCAGTCGTTCAAGTAGTATTTTGTGGTCAACAGTGTCAAATGTTGCACTGAGGTCCAACAGAACTAACACTGTGGTTCTACCACAGTCTGTATTTATGTTAACCATTTGAATCCGATCAGACTTAATGACAGGGAGAACTTTCCTTTAAAAAGCAGTGGGTAAGAGGAGGAGCTTAATTGCTTAAATTAATGATTTCATCAAGGTTTATTTGGTTTATCTAATGGAATACAGAAAATTTCTCTACATTGGTGTTGATGCGGGTTGACACTGGTAGTGGGTTCTGTACTGAAATATAGACTGAATGTCTAATTGTTAGAATCGTTTCACTAAAAAAGCTGGCAATCCATCGCAGGCTCTGGTAGAGTTTAGTTTAGGTGCTACTGTCATCGGAGGATTAGTTAGTCACTCTACTGTTGCAAACAAAGTCCGCGCATTATTAATGTTCTGTTAATGATTTCAGAAGAGAACAATTGTAGTAACAAGCAAAGAAGAAAATGAAACCTGCCTTCCATGCCGTTGCATAGTTTTGTGTAGTAGAAGTATTGGCATTGGTATTCTGTATCGGCAAGTACTCAGATTCAGGTATCGGTATAAAAAGTGTCATTGCTGCATCCCTAATGAAAACATAGCAAACAGAAACCTGACATCCATCCCCGAATCTTCCATTTTTGATCTATTGTTATTCCCTGCTACTATTTGGCGAATTTTGGAGCCAGTCACCAACTGCAGAAATGGTTTTGATATGCCGACATCTTAGCAAATTCCTTAACGGGCCAATTCTGTAAGGAGACACAACGACTGAGAGGAGTGGGCTAGCTGATTTACCCTGTCAGATTTTTTCTCTCTGAAATTCACGTAGAGGAAACATACATATTAATCAAAGCATTTAAAAAATGTTGTGATATGTTGCCTTTTGAGATGTTTTCACCTACTTCATGTTGTTAGAGGGGTTCTGTTCAAATGAATTCTTGATACTGTAGGTCAGGCAGTAATCAGGCCTGTGTGTACCTCTGGAAATTCCGCCAGAAATAATGTTGTTAAGCAAAAGTAATTCATTATTTGCTAAGGGCATATATTTTTGCAGTATTTTTCCCTATAATCAATCAAATCTTCACTTCACTGTTTTGTGTTTGCTCAGGCCACCTCTGTCTGAATAAAATTAGTTTGACGATCCAAAACATTTACCTGTGGCAAAAAAAAAAAAAATCAAAAAAAATAAACAGCAAAAGGAGCAACAACTTTATCCAGTGCACTGTTTATGAATTAGGCAGGTATTGCCAACATATATTTTGTTTGTTAGATATATTTTGAAATGACAGAGATGGGAAAAAAATACTATCATGAAATATATAACCTCCAACTACACTGCGGTCTGGTGAAAGACTCCCTGTTAGTATGTATCTGTGTAATTTATTCGGGTTTTATCCTTTTATTTTCCCGGGGTGTTTGGCCACACAGACCCCGGAACTCAACCATCTTTTTTTTTAAATCTTCAAATGACCAAAACGCGCCAGAAACACGAGGCGGCAGGACTACTGTTGTGCTACATTTTGTCCTGCTCTGTTATTATCAGCAGAGTAAAATATATCCCTCAGCTGGACTGGGCAGTTTAAGAGCTTAGCAGAAAGCCCGTAGAGCTTGACAAGGGCACCATTTAGTGGGACAAATGGTCTCAAATGGTTTTCCTCCAGCGTTTCCTCACGCATTAGCTGTGACATGCCAGAAGGTGGGCGCTGAGGCTGAATGCGTCGAGCCGTGTTTTGCCAGATTCTTGGATGGCTCCACTTCTAACTTTCTTCAACCTCCACGTGTCACATGCTAAGCCCTGTCCTACGTGAATCAACCTGCCTGAGACCTTTGGCCACAAACGCAAAGAGAGATCACACAAGGCACATGCTACAGTAAAAGGGAAAGGACTCGAGCTGAAACCTCTCATTCTGAAGGATATGAATAGCCTGTGCCTCCAGCCGCAGCTCGGTTAGCCTAAGTCTGGGACTTATTATAGTGCTGTGTTTATGCATGTGTCTCTGCATGTATTTGTTCAAGGGCAATCCCGTGTCAGCCCCGTGCATGAGCGTATTTGCGTGCATATGTTAATGCTTAAGCAAGCTAATGTCTGTTTGAGTTCCCGCCGAATTGTTTATCACACATGCCAGTTTCAATAAGTTTGCATTTTTCTTGCTGGCTATGAGCAAAGTTTGTTTCCCGTGTTTGGGTGCACGTTTATTCCAGCTTAAGGTACGCTAGGAAAGTTCTGGAAAACAGGATTACCTCCCGTGTTCTCCTCTTTCCGGTAGGTTTCAGAGCACTTTCGCATATAAGGTTTCTCACCTCCAGCTGAATAAGTTATTTTCATTTCCTTGCAGATTTTAGCCTCAACCTGACAGGTTAACTTGATTCCAAGAATTTACTCTGTAAAAAAAAAAAAATACTTTATACCATTTTAGAGGCAAAACTAATACCTAGTAGTTTGTGAGCCAAGCAGAACTCCCACCCTGACCCAGATTCCTTGTTCTAGGTTCCCTCCCTTCCATGTTGTCTGGCCTGCCTTCTTCAATTGACTGCAGAACTGCCCTGGATCCTCATTCAGAGCCTCTTCTGGTGCATCCCGTAGCATACAAATGAACTGTGTTGAATAGAAACAAACACTGGATATAAACAGTTTAGCTCTGGAACACAGAGGCCGTAGTGTGGCCTGTGTGTGCAGATGCATCGTTTGCCTACTGTGCTCTGCAAACATGGTGGTTATAGGGGTGCAAGTGTACATAAAAATCATGGTTCGGTACCTATTTGGGGTTTTTAATTCACAATTCGGAACGTTTCTGGTACACTTTAATCAGCTGAAACAAATCCAAATGAGCATATTGGTTGTTTTTTGGTACTTTGATCAGCATTAAACAAAAAAAAACCTTTTTCCCCCTGAATTCCTTCATTCTAATCTCTGAAATCTTTTTGATTTTGTCATGTTCTATAAATTAAAAATGCTGAAACAATAGAACTGACAGGAGATTTCAATAAAAAAAATTTTAAAGGTAAAACAGCACAGGCAGACATAGCCAGAGTAGAAAGCAATATAAGTGCTTGAAAACAATGTTAAAGTTGAAAAATCTTGAACTAATCCTTTGCCCATATTTGAAAATAAAACATGTTCACAACAGTGGAGTTCTTTTGATATTGTGACAGCCTAGTTTACCAGCTGCACTTGTATGCAGCATGGCTAACTGTCGGCAAAATCTCTTCTCTCCTACAGGTATTACGCAGACTTACATTTTATCCAAAATAAGGAGTTTGGGCTGGTATCAATGTAGACATCAGCTGTTTTTTCTTTAACTGTACTTGTGACAGGGCTGTACCAAAAAAATCCACCGTTACAGCCCTAAAGGTAGTGCATATTTGTTATGTTGATTATCAACTTTTGAGGTTGGCCCCTTCCTCTTTGCTAAATAGCTCAAGTCAGTCAGATTGGGTGAAGAGAGTAGGCGATTGGCTGTAATAGGTTTTATTTAGGAGTATCAGAGTAAAGGGGGCTGAATACCTATGAACACCACACTTTTCAAATTTATAACGGTAACAAATTCAGCAAACCATGCATAGAAAAATAAAAAAAACGACATTAACATTCATTGTTGTAATGTTTTTAAAAGAGTTAAAGGGTTTGAAAAATTTCGCAAAGAACTGTAGGTTTGTGTTTCTGCTGAATTTATGTAATATAAGAGCGTATATGTGTGTGTGTGTGTGTGTGTGTGTGCGTGTGTGTGTGTGTGTGTATGTGGGTGTATGTGGGGGGAATGATTTGTGCTGAATCAGTGCACACTCATAGAAGAGTGACCATGCAGGTAAAATGGCAGGGGACAGGAAATGCCGTTGTGTCTGGGCATTATGCGAGGGTGCCACGGCGAACCCCCTCCCACATTATAAGAGCTGGCAGCTGAAAGGGCAAGGCCTCGGGACTGCACTGCACTGCACATCGGCACAGGCGGGCAGCGCACGCTATCTGTGCACGTGGACATGTCTGGAATGCGAAGATGAAAGGAGCGTCCGCTGGTGGGACTTGGAGAAAGGGGATTGGGGGAGGTTTATGGGTCAAGAGGGGTGAGGAGGGAGATTTAACAAAATCTGATTCTGCAGCTTTGCAGTCGGCTTTTCTGTGTCTTTTTTCTAAGTTGTGTGATCTTAAATATCTTTTCACTGTGAATAAACGAATGGCCTTTGTGTTATATTTCAGGCAACGGAGTCCTTTCTGTTGAACGAAGAACCCTCCAGAGCTCCTGGGATGCCTGAGTGCTATGTAGTGTCAGATTCATACAGGGTATGCCTCTATTATTATTATTATTATTATTATTATTATTGTTCCCATAATCACCCTTGCATTTGTGTGTCTGGATGGTTTTTATTTTGGTTATAATTAGGGGTTTAATGAGAATTTCATGAGCTCATGGTCTCAAGATCTCAACGAAATTATAAAAAGTTTCCAAAATTACGTCTGTCTTGCAAACTGTTATGTAATTGGTGTTGCACTTCAAGCTATTATGATGAGCGCCAGGGGTGAAGATGAGTGATCTGAAACATCTGGAACATTACAAAGTTTGCTGTTCTTATTTTAAATTTTTAAAAGTCGCTTGAGTCAATATCACTTGTTGCCCTCTGGCTCATAGTACTCAGTTCGCAATGAAGAACAATCATTTTGGCTAAGAGATTAAACACATTCATATATATATATACACTCAACAAAAATATAAACGCAACACCTTTGTTTCTGCTCCCAGTTTTCATGAGATGGACTTAAAGATCTAAAATTCATTCCAGATAAACAATATTACCATTTCTCTCAAACATTGTTCACAAATCAGTCTAAATGTGTGATAGTGGGCACTTCTGCTTTGCTGAGATAATCCATCCCACCTCTCAGGTGTGCCACATCAAGATGCTGATCTGACATCATGATTAGTGCACAGGTGTACCTTATACTGCCCACAATAAAAGGCCACCTTGGAATGTGCAGTTTTGTCTCACAGCAAAAATGCCACAGATGCCACAAGCATTGAGGGAGCGTGCAATTGGCATGCTGACAGCAGGAATGTCAAACAGATCTGTTGCTCATGCATTGAATGTTAATTTCTCCACCATAAGCCATCTCCAAAGGCGTTTCAGAGAATATGGCAGTACATCCAACCGGCCTCACAACCGCAGACCACGTGTAACCACACCAGCCCAGGACCTCCACATTCAGCCTGTTCACCTCCAAGATCGTCTGAGACCAGCCACTCAGACTGCTGCTGAAACAATTGGTTTGCATAACCAAACAATTTCTGCTCAAACTGTCAGAAACCGTCTCAGGGAAGCTCAACTGCATGCTCGTTGTCCTCATCGGGGTCTTGACCTGACTCCAGCTCGTCGCCGTAAAAGACTTGAGTGGGTAAATGCTCACATTCGATGGCGTCTGGCACGTTGGAGAGGTGTTCTCTTCACGGATGAATCTCGGTTTACATTGTTCAGGGCAGATGGCAGACAGCGTGTGTGGCGTCGTGTGGGTGAGCGCTTTGCTGATGTCAATGTTGTGGATCGAGTGGCCCATGGTGGTGGTGGGGTTATGGTATGGGCAGGCATCTGTTATGGACAAAAAACACAGGTGCATTTTATTGATGGCATTTTGAATGCACAGAGATACCGTGATGAGATCCTGAGGCCCATTGTTGTGCCATACATCCATGAACATCACCTCATGTTTCAGCAAGATAATGCACGGCCCCATGTCGCACCGCTCTGCACACAAATCTTGGAAGCTGAAAATGTCCCAGTTCTTGCATGGCCAGCATACTCAGCGGACATGTCACCCATTGAGCATGTTTGGGATGTGCTTGAACGGCGTATACGACAGCATGTACCAGTTCCCACTAATATCCAACAACTTCGCACAGCCATTGAAGGGGAGTGGACCAACACTCCACAGGCTACAATTGAGAATCTGATAAACTCTATGCGAAGAAGATGTGTTGCACTGCATGAGGCAAATGGTGGTCACACCAGATACTGACCAGTTCTGAGTCCCCAGACCCCCAATAAAGCAGAAAAACTGCACATTCCAGGGTGTCCTTTTATTGTGGGCAGTATAAGGTACACCTGTGCACTAATCATGATGTCAGATCAGCATCTTGATGTGACACACATGTGAGGTGGGATGGATTATCTCAGCAAAGCAGAAGTGCTCACTATCACACATTTAGACTGATTTGTGAACAATGTTTGAGAGAAATGGTAATATTGTTTATCTGGAATGAATTTTAGATCTTTAAGTCCATCTCTTGAAAAATGGGAGCAGAAACACAGGTGTTGTGTTTATATTTTTGTTGAGTGTATATATATATATATATATATATAACAACATTGGAAATGTGAAAGACAAGATATGAATGATTTGTGAACAGTGTAGAATTACCACTGCTGACTAACCTTTAGCTGCTAACAACACTGGAGCTTTCATCTGCTTTGTAGCTGAGACTAGCTAACTGTTAGCTGCTAATGTTGCCTTAATTTCCTATTGGTGCAAATTTTAAAAAAACTAAGTAACTAAGGCGATGGTTCTCAGTTACTTTCCTGTAATGCCCTCCCTGGACAACAAACTTTTTTCTTTCCCGCCCACCCCTGGAATTGAAACTCTATTGAAAATCTGAAAATATTTAATTATTTATCAATATAAAAGCACAGGCTACAGAACTCTGAATATAAATTTATTGATTATTAAAAGAGATTAATTAAATGAGCTGCAACAACTGTAAGTGTGGCATCTCATTTTATTGTGTCAGTCTTAACTCAGTTTCCGAGTTCAGTTTATGAAGTCAGTTTGTAACATTTTATCACGACTGCTCAGACCAAAAAAAAGTTATATTGATGTGCATTTTAAGTAGAGATGCACCGATACAATACTGGTGTCGGGTATTGGCCCCGATACTGTCTAAATGTACATATATCGGTCTCGGTTAAAGTTAACTGATCCCATGAACCGATACTTAAAACCTTGTAAATCTGTAATAAATTTTTTAAAAATTGGTTAATTTTTCACTTTAAATTCGAGTTTTATGGTGATTTTATATTTTACATCTGTACATTTGTCTTAGTTTTGTTTAGTCTCATCATTAGTCTCATCAAGAAAGGTAGAAGGTGGAAGGTATAAAGTGGATTTATTCAGCAATAGTATCGGATCGGTATTGGGTATCGACAGATACACAAAGCTCAGGCATCGATATCGGGACTGAAAAAGTTGGATCAGTGCACCCCTAATTGTTAAATTAAACCATGACATTCAAGCGATTTTAAACAGTGAACGTTGGTTACTTGTCAGTTTCATTAAGAGGCTACATAACTTCTTTGCTCATGTCATCTTCAGAGTTTTTATTTTAGACTCTAGAGCATTATTTGGAATCAATTTCATTATTTTACAAATTCTGCTGGGGTTTTTTTTAAATGCATTTTTTCCATTTTGACTATAAAATGTGTGCAATTAAAGTGACTGAAAACAATTAACCAAATCAATAACAAGAGAGCCACGTTTACTGTTATTCACAACAATTTTAACACATCTAAATCAGTGCTGTGGTTCGAGCAGTTCCCTGTCATTTTTAAAGAACTAAAACATCCTCAAGTTCACTTCCATTATGATCAGGACCTTTATTCATTTTTAACTTCCTATTCGATCTCAGACTCTGCTGAAAAGGGATGTGTATTGTCAAGAATCTGGCGATACAATATGTATCACGATATAAATTGCGATATATCAAGATACTATCAGTAAGTCTATATATCCTGATTTTTAAAACTGTTTCATCCGTAGCACATCCAGTTTTAATACTGGATCTTGTCGATCCTCTGGAACCAAGAGGGTGAGAACAGCCACCAAGCAGCGGTCATACTTTTAGCTTTGAAAAATTTAAATTCAAATTCGTAAAAAAAAAAGATAGATTCTTTGCCTTTGAATATCAATACAATATTGTGAGGTCAAATATCGCGGTATATTGGCATATCCATATTTTATTACATCCCTACTACTAAAAAAAGTACATGACCTGTCTGTGTTTTTGTGTTTAGCTCTCATGTTCCTGCACCGCTTTGTTTGCACTTCTTTTTTTCCCCTAAGGGCACACAGAGCTTCTTTATTTCCTTATTTCTTCACTATCAGTAGTCGTCACCGTGAGCTGACAGAACATATAGAAGAGTTGTTCATAAACATCCCTGACCCTCACGCTAAGCTTCAGGTTGTTGGCTTGCAGGTTTAGTCTGTCTGAATGGAGAGGAGGGCCGATCCCCAGGTAGCATCAGGTAGCCTTAAAAGGAATTGCAGTTGCTAGATCACTACAGGAACAGCCTTTAATTGTGTATTCCATTTTGCTTGTTAAAATCCGTAATTCCATCCATCTTTCCCAGGCCGGCTACCCGACCAAGACAGTTATGCGAGAGGCTACACAGCCCCCCTCCCTCCCTGACCTTCTTTATAAACCCTAAGACCCATCTTTTATATTGCTGGTCCACTTTGGCTCATCGAAAACTCTTTTGAAGCGAAAACAGGGTCAGATACAATAGGCTGATGAGTCTGAAGCTTGAAACTGAAGGAATAACGATCAGTGTTGTTTGTGGTTATGCTCCAAAGGATGTGAGTCAGAAGAGAAGTGAACAACATTATTTGATGCTGTGCATCCCCAGAGTCGAGTGGGTGGTGATTGGTGCAGACGTGTTGATGAAAGGAACGGAGATAATGAGGAAGTGATGGGCAGGTTTGGTATCCAGGATGGGAACGAAGAAGGACACATGGATATAGAAAGTGATGGAAACGGCTGTTGTAAACCCTTTCTTTCAGAAGAGACAGGAATACATTACCCTTTTCCACTACGGTTGCTTTAGACCAGAACTGGTCAAGTCGAGTCAGGATGGCCTAGAACTGGTAGGTTGTGTTTCCATTACCATATCAGAAGAATGGTAATGTCCGAGGACATGGGCAGGTTTAGCTTAACAAAAGCTCCAGCAAAAAGCAGTCACAAAGTCATCATGACACCTCACATCTCTCAAACATCGATCTGTTCATACCTCCTGCTACTGATCTGTGTTCGTCACGCCAGTACTGATCTAACCAGTGATCATCCAGTCTGTGGAATCTTCCAGCCCGATCTAGCTGACTCCAGCTCTCTGATCACAGCAGAGACCTCCTGCTTCTCTGCTGCTATACTGGCCTCTTTCTCCCCGACACCACGGGCTCACCACAGCTTCTCCTCTGTCACACACTGAGTTCGCATGCTACACCCTATGCCTGGCGTTGACCCGGGTTGTTTATTTCAAATGGCATCTCAGAATTTAATAACAATAACAGCACCAAAATCTGAAAGGTTCTCCACAAAATTTGAAATATTCAAATTCTCAGATAATGTTTTATTTTTCTTTGGTTTAAGTAGCTCCATATAGAACAAAACAAAAAACTGAGTGCTTTATAAAGGGTTTATAGTGGAGGGTTGCGGTTCTTTGATAAAGCTGAAGCTGAAAGGTGACGGGGAGAATCTACATCGATACAGGTTGGGGTCAGAGATGTGAGGTGAGTCGAACGTCTTTTAACTTTTGAGAGGATCTGTGTTGTTATAAGGACTTTGTGACTGCTTTTTTCTGGAGCTTTTGTTAAGCTAAACCTGCCCATGTCCTCACCCATTACCATTCTTCTGATATGGTAATGGAAACACAACCATCCTGTTCTATGCCGTCCTGACCCAACCCGTTCTGGTCTAAAGCGACCCTAGTGGAAAATGGGCATAAGGTGATAAGAGCACTCAAGTGGACTACATGTTATGTAGACGTTGTGATCAGAAGGAGATTAGTGACCGCAACTTAGGCTACGTCCACACTAAGCCGATAAGGTTATATGGGGAGTTAGACGCCTAATGTTATCCACTCAACACGAGCATTTACGCCCCGTTTAAGGTCCCATGATTGCGCAATCCCATACAGACCTGTGCAAATACTGGGCATGCGCAAAAAGACGCACGAAACAAGCGTATAATCTACGTGACGCCAGCGCCTACATAATATATACAAGACGCTCTATAGTACAGTACATATCTGCCTTTCCCGTTAACCGAAGAGAACAATAGCTGCTCAGAAGAAGAGAGAGTTTTTGGTGTGGACAGACGACGAGATCGATTTATTACTCTTCGCTGTTGTCTTTGTCTGTATTGTCGTATTGTTATTGACGCAGCATTCATGGACGCCACTTCCTTTCATTATCCGGGGAAGCTGTCCAGGAACATATACAAGAATGGAAAAGTGGGAGAAAATAAAAAAAAGTGGGACACTGATAGCACTGATGAGAGACGACAGGAGTACAGGGAGGTGCAGCGTATGGGGAAGGTAGAGGTGGCCTTGATTACCTTTATCCTAGTTTGGAAAGGAAAAAGGGAAAGAATGATTTTTACAGGTTGGTGAGGCAAAGAGATAGAGATGGAAAGGATGTTCAACAGGTTAGGGTGATGAAGTATGTGGATGGAACTGTACTGACATATGCAAAAAGTGTGATGGGAACATGGAAAGAGTACTATGAAGAGCTGAATGATGGACATAAGGACAATAAGGGAAAATGTAGAGTAGAAGAGTTGACTTTTGTGGATCAGGAAGTAGTTAAGATTAGTAAGGATGAAGGGAGGAAAGCTTTGAAGAGGATGAAGACCGGAAAGGCAGTTGGTCCTGATGACATTCCTGTGGGAGGAATGGAATGTGTCTAGGTGAGGTGGCAGTGTAAAACCCCATTTGGGAGTAAACCTTGATTTTAAAACCACATGATATGGAAGAGTTAAGCCTTGACTAAAATATTCTACCCTAAAAACAAATGTAAAAAGCAAAAAAAAAAAAAAAAAATGGCATTCTTCATAATCTCCCTTTAATTTTACTAATAATTTATTTTACTAGTGAACCTGATGTCACGTAGTGTCTCCTCTCGTGAGCTGGATGTTTAGTTCCAATTCTAGTATTAAATGTGTTCAAGTCATTATTCTCAGTCTGTTTTCAAGCTCTTTATAATTGCGCCACAATCATAATGTCATTCACAGCTCGCTCCGCTCATCTGCAAACCATTACCATTATTATTTCCACACACGCGCGTGTAAGAGAGAGGCAGAGAGAGAGAGAGAGAGAGAGAGAGAGAGAGAGAGAGAGAGAGAGAGAGAGAGAGAGAGAGAGAGAAATGAAATAGGGGCCTATGTAATTTTGCCCAGGCTTCCATGGCACTATTGGGAGCAAAATTTACAATGTTAATGTGGATGGTGCCATGTGATGTGAAAGGAATTTAAAAGTTTAAGACACAAAGTGGTTTCTGTAAAAAACACAAAAAAGTACAGCATTTTTCAGGACTCGTGATCTGAGGCAAGTTTTCGTAGGCTACGGTCACTTTGTTTCCTGAGGTTTGGACAAAAGTCAAATCTCACAGAGGAACTGAGTTGCTGCTAAAAGAAGTGCACCGCTTTAGCTGTAATAGAGAGAGGTTTCAGGACAGGCATTTTAGGCCTCCGATCCCAATCCGATCTTTTGAACCTAAAATCCGATTTGATTTCAAGTCCCAATCCAATATATTGCCTTTGGTATTGACATTTTATAAAACTGAAATATATTTTTTGCAAGTAACTCACTTTTAATTAACACTTATTATATTAATTACCGCTACAATTATTGTTGTAAATCTTGCAGAGGATTGAAGGTCAGTTTCATTTAAATATTTCAGACAAAAGTAAAAAGCAAAACGGTATTATAAAGAAAATTGGAATCTCAGGCAGGCTATATGCTGGCATAACCTGCCTTCCATTTTCATGGGATCACATTTATTCTAGATTTTTTGGTAAATACCAGGACTTCCTGATCCCAATCTCAAAATTGGATTGGACCAACATTTTCATATTTTTCAGTGATTGTAGATTGGCTATATTAGCTGATGAGTTGTGGTGATTTTTACAAAAGTACCTTCTAGTTATGTTTGACAGTTATTGCTCAAACCTCCGTAGTGGTGGAAACAGGGACTCTTAATTACCACAAATCAGCATGGCAGATTAAACACAATTCTAATACTGGTAAATTTAAAAAAAATATGCTTAACATTTCTATTAGCTCCTGCAGCGAAAGAGAAAAAAATGCAGGTTAAAAAAATAAGCGCCTGTGGTGCATTCAAATAGCGTTGGAAATCTATGCTCAATTCAGGAGCATAGGATATTTCATCGTATAGTGGAAACACAAAAAAATTATACTGCAACTTACAAACTTAGAACAGTGACATCGTCGGAAGTCGAAATTCAGCGGTAAAGGACTACAAATACGGAGTAGACATTTCTGAGCTGTATTTTAGCTGTTTATTTTACACTCTGTTTCATTGTTGTCCTGGACTCTTTATTGGCAGACTTTAATTGGACCCTTATCGTGCGTTCAACCCGCCCCAAGCGTCAGCGTCAGTTGCGGCAAGACTACACGTAAAGTCTATGGTTGAGTCCGTCAGAGGTCGGTCAGAGTCTCTATGATACGTTGTGTGCTTTGGCTTTGTCAACTTTTCAAGCGTTACTTGTGTTTCAAGCGCAAACGTAGCAAACGCAAGCAACGCAGAAGTTCAGCGTGTTGATCTTTTGATAGACTTGACGCAGTGTGGCAACCAATCAGAGCGTCTCACTTTAGTGATGTCACCCGACACTGACGATGTCTGGCCAATCACGATCCGCTAGTGTTTCAAACATCTGGCAGAGAAAGGCCCGCCCACATGCTTTGCTAGCTTCAATTTAAAAATGTGTTACGTCAAACTACATGCGTTGGGAGCGTTGTTTGACGCAGACAAAGTGTGTGGTCTGAACACACCATTATGGATGTAAAAGGACAGTTTTTGTTTGAGATGGATAGGTTTTGTAACGTTTATTAGACTACAAAGTGGAGAGCTGCATGTTTTATCGCCTTCTGGAGGAAGGGGGTTGGTAAAAGCACTCGCTGTGCTGACAGTTATGATTGTATCATTGATTGGCATACATAAGCAGTTGGAGTTGAAGATGCCATCATCAACCTGCTTCAACGAACTCACTGTCATCTGGACAAAGCAGGCAGCACTGTGAGGATCATGTTGTTTGATTTCTCCAGTGCATTTAAAACAATTCAGCCTGATGTGTTTTGTCAGAAACTCCTGAAGACACAGGTGGAGGCCTCAACAATCGGCTGGATCAATCACTGCCTGACACACAGACAACAGTTGTGTGTCAAACCAGCTGGTCAGCAACACAGGAGCACCACAAGGGACTGTACTCTCATCATTCTTTTTCACTCTGTACACCTCAGACTTCCAGTATAAGACAGAGACCTGTCATCTGCAGAAATACTCAGATGACTGCAATTGTTGGGTGTATCAGAGATGGAGAAGAAGCTGAATACAGAGAGCTGGTGGAGCGCTTTGTGGCATGCTGTGGAAACAATCATCTTACCTTGAATGTGAACAAAACAAAGGAGATGGTTGTATATTTCAGAAGAAACAGAGATAAGTCAAAGACTGTCTCTATCAAGGGAGAAGAGGTGGTTGAGGAGTACAGATACCTCGGAGTTCACCTGGACAACAGACTGGACTGGAGAATCAACAGTGAACCTGTCTTCAAAAAGGGACAGAGCAGAATGTACTTTTTGAGGAAGCTGAGGTTCTTCGAGGTTTGCAGAAAGATGCTTCAAATCTTCTACAAGTCTGTTGTGGAGACTGCTATCTCTCCGTCCATCATCTGTTGGGGTAGCAGCCAGAGACTTAAAACGGCTCAACAACCTGATAAAGAATGCTGGTTCGGTTCTGGGGACACCTGTGGAACAACTGCATATAATTATGCAAAGAACGATTCTTCATAAAATTAAAAAGATTATCGACAACCCTGAGCATCCTCTTCATGAGATTATCCTACAGCAACAGAGTATCTTCAGTCGGAGGCTTCTTCAGTTTCGCTGCAACACAGACCACTACAGGAAATCCTTTCTCCACACAGCCATCATGGTCGACAACAACTCCTTGAAAAATTAATTAGTAATGAGCTACAACAACACTTAATTTCCCTCTGGGATTATTTAAAGTATTTTTGAATCTGAATTGAATTGAATAATAGTAATCAGAAGACTCTCAGCTTTTTAATAATACAGAATATGTATAGGTTCATGGAAGTTAGCCGCCTTAATTTGGGTGGATTTCAACTATCATCCCTATGGCCCTGGGGCGGGATGTCAGTGGTCCCGTTTTTATTGGATGAATATTTGTTGCAAAGTTGATGATTATTCACATAAGGCTGGAGGCGGTGCACCACCAGTGAGTTTTCTGTGTGAAACACATACTGTGTACAGGACCTATAAAGGGTTCACTTTTTTTAATCATTTTTTGTTGCCATTTTGGTATCTGCTGCCTCTGTAAACACTCTAAAGATGAATAAAAACTATCAATCCAATTTTATGCAAAGAATTTTATTAACTTTATTTGTACCGACCATAAAATGATGCATAATTTGTTACCTTTAAATAACTGGCTGATTAAGAATGGAAGGCATGTACAAACTCTAAAAAGAGCTGCTAAATTAAACTGCTTTGTTTTGTGCTATTAGCCAATGCTAATAGCTATTAGCATTGGCACAGTGCTATTAGCCAATGTTAGCGTCTGCTTCACAGCTATGAGTAGCAAACCGTTAGCCTCTAATGATGTTGAAGATGCTACATCATCGTTTTCAGCAGCCCTAAACTATGCTACTGCTATTTTATCTTTTTTTTTTTTTTTTTTTTTGGTTTGGGCTGCACCTTCAGTTCAAAAGTTTCTCCCTTACATTTTCCCTTCTTTCTTTGTTAAAACAGGGAATTGGCTGTATGGGTAACCAAATTCAACACTTCTTAGCAGGGGAATCCCCCTTCGGTTGAGAACCACCACTTTAAGTGAAGCCCTGCGTGTGCACTGTGTGTAAACAATGGGCTGCTGGAGCTCACATCTGCTCAGCCGAACAAGCCAACCGCACTTTCGCTTATCTCCACTTTCTGCTGTTATCCCGTCTCCTTCTACACCCAACACACAGGTGTGGTGCCAGCAGCGTGACACTGTGTGTAAATGAGCAGTTTATGCAAATGTTCGGTCGGCTACCTTGAATAACCTGTTTGGCACTCCAGAACTTGTTTTTATTAATTCCAGTGTCTTTTAGAATTTGTTCTCTATTATTATTCTCTACACCTCTTGGACTTTTTCTAATTTTGTCACACGGGAATCACACAACTTCAGTGACTTTGTGTGATTGAGCATGAAAAACGAAAAAAACAAAACATTTCTACGTTTAAAAATCTGTAGTTGTAGCCAAGTCACCATCTCCCGAGTACAAGTGGCAATTTTATCCTTTGTCCAAGCTAACATCAGCATTGCCTACATGCTAATTCCAACAATAGTAATTGTACATGCCGGAGTCAGTCCTAATGTTGCAAGTCAGAGTCTAAGTCACACTTGAGTCCTAAATGTTCAAGTCCAAGTCACACAGGATTAATCCAAGTCAAATCACTAGCTTCTGTAGGCCAAGTCTGAGTCCCAAGAAGATTTTTCCAGTCCAAGGCAAGTCATTATCACCTTAGAGCAACTCAAAAATAAGAGAGCAGGGTGTAGATTTTAATCTTAAATTTCACCTCAGAAGTCGGAACTCGCAGCTAGGTTAGAAGTCTCCCACAAGTAAGCAGCGGTCCAATCGGAGCAGTTGGATAAATCGGGATTCCAGTATGCTGATGTCCAACTGCCCATTGTTCGTAGTCCCTCTTATAAACATCCTTTTTAGCTGTACTTTCCATATTCAAACCCTGCTTTTGCTTTGTGAAGTTTAGTGTTGCGGGCTCTACATGTAACACTGACCCACTCTTACAAGTTTGTCTTGTAAAATGAACATGTTTCCGGCACAACTTTCTGTAGTTGATGGGTGGCCATAATGAAAGTCAAAGTCAGAACTAGAAAAGAAAATCTCAGAATTTGACATTCAGACTACAAATGGAATGCACCGTAAGACTAGGGTAATGGCAGGTTTACTTTATCTAAAAAAAACAACTGTAATCAATGCCACCGCGCTATTACCAAGCTAACCAAGCTAACGGTAGCATGCGCAAATGAATAAAATATGCTTAAAATAAATTTTAAAACAATAAATTACTGACGTGTCACCTGTACACTTAGAAAGGGTTTGGGAAGTTATTACATTTGTCAAGTAATATGACCAAACATAACCTAAGCACCGGCTTCATGCTAATTCCAACAGTAGCAATTTTACATGTTGGATTCCGAGTCCAAGTTTAAGTCCTGACTTTCCCCTTTCGAGTTCAAGTGCAAGTTGAGTTAATTACAAATTTCCACCACAGCTTTCTGATGTTTATTTGAAAATAAAAACAAAAATCGTTAAAACCTTTGCGATTCAGATTCATATTGAGGCATAGGAAGGTGGTGTGTGACAAGAACGCCTCTCAGGCATTTTTTTCTTTTTTTTTAAAGCTTCCGATGTGACGTTCTCCTACAGCAGCACCACCACCAAGCTGGTGGGTGAAGCTGTTACCGAGCTGGCTGCTCTGGAGCAGTGGTAAATATGTATATCCGAAAGCGTGTGAAAAAAGCAGAGCCACATCAGACCCACCAACCAAAGCATATGGCACTACCATGTGCTACTTAATGAGAGATTTACTCACACAGCCCACTAAGTGTGTGGCTCATTTAAGGAGCTGCGGCAGAGGAGTGTTATTGCGTGTCGGCTCCATAAAGGAAGAGCGGGACCGTGAGGGCTCGTCGTAACCTTTTGCACTCTGCGCTTGAGAAGACAGCTGTGAATGTAAACGGAAAAACAACAAAAAACCATATGGAAAAGTTACAGAGAAGAGCTAAGGCAGTCATGACAGGACACAAAAAAAATACACGGTTGTGTATTTACCTGTTGTGTTACCATGTGCTTTTCATATTAGCAACATATCAGATTCACAGGGAGAAATGCCGGCATTCTAACCTTACCAGTGAGGACAGGAGGTTTGGGGTTTTTTGGCGTTCCTGCCTCATTCCCCCTCCCTGCCCGGTGACTGTTTCTGGCTCCAGTCTCTGGCCTCGTGCAGTAATTGGCCACACAGAGCCCAGATCTCTTTGTTTCGCCTGCAGTGGCGTGTGGTTGAAATGCACAAGCGGTAGGCCCTCATAAATCTGCGGGACTCCAATGTCAGAGCCGAAAAATTTCAGCTCCATTTATTTTCTTATTTTCTGTTCCTACCAAAATACTCAAACGCACCACAATGGAAACAAATCCCGATTTTTATTATTTTATTTTATAACCTTTTTAAATATGTGTGTGTGGGTCCTCTCACACATCCCACTTTATACTGTCCTGACTGTGATCATATGTCTGTCCTCGCTGTGTACTCGTTTTCTACTTCTACTTCACTGTTTGGCTTGGACTTGCATCGCTGGTTTCTGAGCACTTCCAGACTGGGTCAAACAGGGTTCAGCAAACAAAAATAAGACTTGACCTTGCAGCCTTGATGAGGAGACTCATTGATTCAGTTGCCTGCGAATAAACTCCAGTGCTTGGTCCAATGCAAACTCGGGGCTTGAAGGAGAGTCCTCAGATCTGAAGGGGAATATTTTCGACGCCCCGACCTGGCCGTGACCACAACAGGCGCTGACAAAGTTGCTTGCATCGGTCTAATTAGAAGCCCCAGCAGGGGTTCGGTTGATCAGTGCATACCTTGGTGCAGAAGCTGTGCAATCAGCAGACCATCTGACGTCTTTTAAGACGTCACATTCCCATAAACTGTTAATTCTGCAAATCCAAATAAGTTGCTCTGATTAAAAGGAGCAATATTTTTAATTTCACAGATATATCACGAACAGATATGCACCAATCAGGCTTTTTTTTTTTTTAACCCCTACCAATTTTAAGTATTGTAGACGACTTTCTGACTCCTGTTGGCTTTTTTTTCATTACAAGGATTGTAACACAAAATAGTAGGGATGATACCCTTCTAATGTACTCGTATCGGTTAGATAACCGATACCATGAACCGATACATAAAGTGTGGAAACGCTTGAATAATTTAACAGAAAATGTTTCACTTATAATTTTAGTTTTGTAGTTTTTTTTTTATTAATATTTTATTCTTGATCTAATTCACCATTCTTTGTTACAACAAGCAGAGAAGAAAATAAAACCCTGTCTTTAATTCGTTGCATTTTGAACGAACGAGATGGAAGACAGGTTTCATTTTCTTCTCTACTAAGTTAGAGCAAAAATATTAATAAAATATTAATAAAATTTGCATTTGAAGAATCAGTTCATGGTATCGGTTAAGTTCATGGTTATTATGATGGTTTTTAGAGCGAAGTGGTGTTGTTAAATGAAAAAGAAAATGAAGGAATCACAACATTATCCCATATTTATGCTTCAAGACATGTCCATAATTCAAAAAAGTCCCCGAATTTTTCAGTGTTTGGCTTGATGAGCACCAAAAACTCAGAACAGCTCAGGGGAAAAAGCGACCTGTTACATTCTTGGTTCGGTTGATCAGTGCATACCTTGGTGCAAAGGCTGTGCAATCAGCAGACCATCTGACGTCTTTTAAGACGTCACATTCCCATAAACTGTTAATTCTGCAAATCCAAATAAGCTGCTCTGATTAAAAGGAGAGGCTGAAATCATATGGCTTATAGGGGACGTACTATGCAAATTTCCCTTTTTTCATCCATCTCTATAAACACTCCAAGCATGGATAAAACCCATCCTTTAATTTTTCTTTTGCTGTGAGAAATCTTTTGCTTCAACAGGCCATTTCGAAAAATATCTTATTGTGACGTTACAACAGGCAGAGTTAGCATGTAACCGCCCCTCACCTGTTAAACCCCCACCACGAATAGCAAGCCAATTTCATGTGTGGCAAAGCTGCAGTTTAGTAACAAGGCGAGTGGGCGTGGTCTGCAACAGCTAATTAGCATAAAAGTGACAGAGCCCTCTAAACAGCTGTTTTGGAAAGACACTGAAATTGTCAAGAACTGAGCAGGTGAGATTGCTTTATGCGAGTTATTTAGTGCAAAGAACTTCATTAACATGTTTTGTACAGACTATAGACATGTTACATTTTTTTGGTATAAATTGTTATTGCACTAACCTTATTTTTAAACACAAGAACTTCCACATTACATTTTGAGAAATAATTTTCTAAAAAATATATATATATATAAAAAAATCCACTAATACAGTTGGTTTGTTTAGCTCTTTCCCGTTCCATACCTCAAAGTTCTGGTCCACTCAGGCGTGACATCTGATGGATAAAACCAATTTATTATACATTCTACTTAAACTCTACTGCAGTGTTTCCCAGGCACACTGCCCTCCCTTCCTGCATGTTTTAGATGTGCTTCCCTGCGTTAACATGCCTGATTCAGGTGAGTGCGGTTACGCAAAAGCTTGTTTTCAATTGAAAGCAGGTGCACTGAAGATGGGAAACATTTAAAACATGCAGGGCAGTGTGCCTTAAGAACCAAAGGTTAAAAAATACTGATATACTGTAGAGAAGTGTAATCTGACTGAGCAGAAAGTTGCTGTGAGTTAGTACATTTCAGAACCCAAATAATCTGTACAACTTTTAGATATGAACACAGACTAGGAGTGTGAGTTGTGCATTTTTCTGACAACTTATCTTCATAATTCATGACAATATTAAATTCAAACTGCAGACATATCGTATATGCAATGGTTAAATAAAGTAAATGGGGATAAATTGGCTTTTTTCCATGTGAAAACTGATGAAGTCATTTTAACAAAAAAGTCTGCACTATCCCTTTAACTGGAAGTGAAGGGTGGTACTGAGGGGGACCCTATCCAATGCTGCCAGGGGCTCTGTACAACCTTGGGTCGCCTCTGTTCCAACCTCCATGTGTTAAGACAAACCGAGTCGCTCATTTAACCCGTGATCATCGTTTGCGTGAAGGCAACACAGCTTGCAGGGGTCAGTAAACGAAACTCTTGGGAGACGCGGTTGTTGCCGACTGCAGAATTAATAACAGGAAAAACGATATGATTAATAAAGCCGGATTTATGTCTTATGTTGCGGCGCTGCGCTGAATGTGTGTGTTCTTTAAAACCAAATCATCTTCCAGGATTATTCAAAGCAGAGCGGTTAAAGTCCTGTTAAAAGGAGAGGAGAAGAGAAGAGGGGAGGGAGACAAAGTTTTTTTCCCTGAAAAGTTTGTGCAAGCTTTCACTTTCTAGGCGGGGTTACTGTAAGCTGCAGCAGCAGCAGCAGCATGGAGTGAGAGAAACAGGACGGCGAGAGACTGCCATGCAGCACTATACACCGAGCTTCCATCCAACTTAAATAAGCTCTTCAATCCTTCCCGCTAAAAATAACCATGTACTCTCCGTACTGCTTGACACAGGTAAACTTGCTTCTCTTATTTCATTGTTTGGGGTCCTACTCTGCTCTGCGTGTAGGCTGTGTGTGTTTTTAAAAGCGTTTCTCTCGTCTATTATTTTCCAAACGTTTGTTATTTTTGTCACAGCTTGTTTCTGTTGTCTGACTCACTCCGATTCGAAACTTCGCCTCGGGCTCTCTTGTCCCGGCTCGTCGCGCCTCCATGCCGCAGGAAACTTTCTTTTAAGGAGAAAATGGCGCTTCTACCGTAGTGTGTTTTATATTTTTTTAAAAAAGATTTTAATTGAATAAGACATGTCTGAATATAGAAGGAAATAAACCAGGGAATATAAATGTTTGTAGTTAAGGTAAAAAAAGGAGAAGGAAATCCAAACACCGTGGCGGGTCTAGATTTTGGCCGGTGAGAGGAGAGTGAGCGCCGGGGAGCGGGGCGCACAGGACCGCCCGGCGGACCCGGCCCACCGTGCACCGTACGGGGGGAGGTTTCTTCTGGATGTTGACCGTGGCAATTAGGATCCTGTGTGTGTGTGTTTGTGTGTGTGATAATAAACGGTCCCTTGCGTTTCTGTTTCTTATCTGCTGCAGTGCTCAGGTTTCCAAGTGCTTGCACTTGAATGCAACACGTGCATACTTGCAGTTACACGTTAACTATAATGAGGCACGTTGACGTCATAATACCATCCAGTGACTTCTTATTAATTTTTTTTTTCTTTTATACATCTTTTTTCCTACGGCAAACAGATTTATTTGACATTTTAGCATCTTAAATATTACCTGCTTTTCATATTTTGTCTTAAACCTAAAATAGCCCTCACGTTCCACATAGTATATTTTCGAAGTCAGACATAAACAGTCACATTTAGGATATATAAATTATTTTTGTCACTATGTTTTCGGCTGTTGCTCATTCTCATTGGTTTTATTTAAGAAGCCTCTAAGATGCACTAAAAGCCAGATTATTAATATTTTCCTTTTTACATTCTTTTGTATCTCAACCCATTTTCAGGAAAAACAACTATTTTACTTGAACCGAAATGTCGGATTTATTTATTTAATTATTTTTAGCTGGATATTTCGGTGTGTCCGTAGAACAATTGTAGTTCAGTCTTAGTTCAGTAGTTCAGTCTAAATCGCTTGTTTAATATTTTGTTTTACCTCATTTTTTGGAACACTACACAAAAAAATAACTTTGGAAAATATTAAATATTACCTAAAATAGTGTCAGATTTTAAAAGTCAAACATACTTGTGTTTTTAAGGCAATGTTATGCACAGGTTTTTATTCCTAATTTAACCGAATATATTGGTTTAGTCAACTGTTAGCGATTCTCATCCGTGGTGTGCAGCCTCTAGCAAAGAAGGGTAAGACTTTTCTACTTATATTTGGCTTGCATTATGAATGAATGAAGTCAACAAAAATTCTGAAATATCACTATACATATGCTTGAGAATGTTTCTGTGTTGAACCGAGTATTTAACTAGCTTAACAAAAGTATTAGTGTTAAATTTAAACTTGCTAACATCCTGAGCTTTTTAATCTGTGGTTCTCAGGGAATTGGTTTACATGCCACTTTATTAGACTTAAGTTTATTGCAAGTTCAGTACTGTTTTATACCCTAATCACCAATATTTTTTGGTTTTAGCTAATAAGTTAAATGCTCCTAATAACTCACTTAATACAGCAAGTTAGGAAGTTTGATTAAAATCCACCCAATAACAGTAATCAAATCGTTATATATATTGTTTAAGGGAAATTTCTTACATTTTGTTTTGTTAATGTAAGTTTAAGACACATATGCCCCCCCGGCCCCAAGATTTTAAAGATATGCTTGCTTTTACTGTGGCCTTCTCGTGTTCTGCAGCTGCTGCAGGTCTTCTTCTAATAAAGCTGACTTGTTTATCCCCAGTTGGCTTCGCCTGACAGCGGACTGCCAGGGTCCTCCGTTTGATGCTGTAATTCATCCCTGCCTTTTCTATGGTGGCTTAAAAAAAAAAAAAAAGGAGTTTTCGATGTCTCGGCCGAGGGGATGCTGCTCCACGGCTCCTCTCATGCGGGCACGAGTCACGTCTGGTTTTCATTTGAGAATATTTGCAGCGCCGAGATCATAATGTTCGTCCTCTTTCTGATTGTTTTCACTTTAATTCGTCTCTTTATTGAAGAAGCTGTTAAAAGATGGTGTAATGTGCTGACTTTAAGAGTACAAAGTGGTGAAGCTTAGATGGTACTTGAAAGAAAATAGAAGCTTCCACGGACCCTTAATGTCGGCATTATTATGGGTTATGATATGCTCTGAGATTGTTTACTTTAAAATATGGCTTTTGCTCGAGAGTGTCTGTCTGTTCTAAAGAGGCCATTTAAACAAGATGACTTTATCTGATTTAAAACGTACCACAGCCAAACAAAAGCCCTTTTCAGCAACATAAATTCATCTTAATTAAAATTAATTGGCGGCAGATTCACATAAGGACTAATTTAGCACACATGTTGCACTGATCCTTCAGAAATGTCACTGACTGGGGATGGAAGGGTCTCATATTTTTTCATTAGAAAAAGGAAAGGTTAATTTTTTTGTGTGTGTCTTATGTATGTAACTTCTAAATCAGACAAATCCTAGACAACACTCAAGCCTTTTTCATAAACCGTTAAAAAATCAAACTTTAACTTTTAAAATAGATTAAAACTAATTGGAGCCTCAATAATTAGGGTTATAATAATTACTAATTCTTACCCACCCCTAACCCAATAATTAGGGTAAGGGGTAAGGCAAACAAATAATAATTAGGGTGAACTTTGCAGTAATAAGTATGTTCAGTTTCACTGTATCAATGTTTTAAGACTTACAACAGTTTCAGCTAGCAATTTATTTATTATATTTTGGCTGAATATTGCAACTCTACTATTGGCTTACTGCAGCATAAATAGTATTACACGTAGCCAACTTGTTAATAAAGCTAAAACTTTATATAATTAATAATTTACTGGTTAAAGTTGTGGGTTTTTAATACACAGACACATAATTTTCATGAGAATGACTTTAACTTTTCTCCAATTTAAGGTCAACATTAGCTAAAATACTTAGCTTTAAAAGCTAAAATTAGCTGTTTAAGGTTTCTTTTTTGTTTGATTGAACAGTGGAAGAAAGCCTGAGCAAATTTATGAAATAAAAACCAGACTAATTATGTTCTGAAGTGAATATACTTATTGAACTGTTATTTTACTGCACAGTAACCAGCTGCTTAATTAACCAGGTTATCTGCTTCGAGAACAACGCCGCTGTGAGTCACGTAGCTTGTTGCTAACTTTAGCTTTAAATAAGCGTCACATAAAAAAAGGAGTGATTACGACACTTATCTAGGATCTGAGTCATCATTGTCCAGGTATTTTCCTGTCTGAAATTATTTCTGAACAGTTTTATTTTTTCAGCAAAGTCAAAATGAAGAAAAGGTCATTTTCCTTAGCTAGCTAGCTAACTGACATCAACAGTAAGGGTTGGTTCAGCACAGGACAGGCGTTTTTAGAGAACATAACACACGTTTATAGACATCTTCAAGCACATTTCTTTTTATTCATAATAAATCTGTTATGAAATGTGCATATTTAATTTTAAAATGATGGGTTCTTTATTATCTGTCCAACATTTTTTATAGTGTGTCTCAAAGTTCCACCAGACAATTTCACCCTTTACCTGTTGGACATTTAATATTTCTAACCCATTTCCATCTAAAAGTCATTTTTATACTCATGTGTTAATGATCCATATATTTTGTTTTTTTAATTCGCTAACCTTACACCCACTGCTCTCTTTGTGTCGTCGCATTCCTTCGTGTGGTCAACGCTGATGTTGTCATCTGAGTCTGTTTTCACTGCTGCGACATTTTAACTTATTCCTTCCCTCTACCCCCCCCCCACCCCCCACCGCATCTCTCTGCCTGCCTGGACGCTGACCCCTGCTCTCCTCGCCTCTTAACACCCTCTCAACTCTAAAGTATTACCCCACTCACCTTCTAAACAATGCCTTAGTGGTAAGTCCTGTTGAGTCACTTTTTATTCAACGTCCGGTGTGCTGTGTCTGTCATACTTTTTCTTTTTCTTTGAACTTTTTTCTATTTGTCCATGTTTTTGTACATATATTCCATCATCAGATCACGTCTTCCTGTAGCCCTGCTCCTGGAAATATGATTGTGTCCGTGCGCTATTTTATTTTCCCACACTTTTTTTTCATAGCGATATATGTTTAAGCTTAAGCAAAGAACGTCGTTCATAGCAGCCGTGCCACGGCTTAGACGTGTCTACAAAGAGAAGCAAAAGCACTAAAAACTGAAAGCATTAAAACGGTACAAATATCGCTCCTGAATCTGCATGCCTTGTAAAATTCAAACCATATTTATCTCTAATTTGCAACTCACTTTTCTGTTCTCTTTTATTGGATATTCTTTGACTGAGCCTTTTAGTCGGAACATTTGGACCACCACCCCAAACCCCACCCCTGCCCGTTCCCCCTTAGTGACTCTTTGGCTTCTCCTCTCAGCTGGAGCCTTCATTTTTTTTACTGCTTACTTTATCAACTATACGTTTCTGTGAGGAAATGTTTTAGATTTAGATTATTTACTCCCGATATGGTCATCTGGCTTTATTAGGTTGCAGTGCTCTGAATGATAACGTAAATGTGTGCTGTGGGGATCTGATTAAATTCATGTAATGAATACCTGGGGGGGCCCCCCCCCCCCCCCCCCCCCCCCGCGGTCCTGTTTCACTCCTCTACTGTTAATCTGTCTTCATCATCTCTTCACCATGACTTCAGTTTGAACAGCTGTTGAGAGAATATTCAAAAAATCTTTTGTAAAATAAAATTAAGTATGTTTTTCTAGGTGTGTCAAACTATTCCACATTTTGTCATTTTACAGCCACAAGCATCTATGCATTTCATTAGAATTTAATGTAATCAATCATACATGGACAATAGGTAATGATGAATAATGCGAAGCATTCATTTGGAACCAGGGCAGCCACTTCCGTGTACCTTTGTTCTCACTGCAAGATGATTTTTGTGAAGGAAGTTAAAGGCATGGACCCCTAAACATGCGGAGGAGGGTCACAAACTACCCCGTCTCCTCGTCACACTCAATGCACTTTTGTCACAGTAAAACATGGCAGTTGCAGCATCATGCTGTGTGAATGCCGTTTTTGTGGTCGAGTTTCATGGCCAGTATCTAAATGTTTTTTCACCTTATTTACTGCAGGTGTACCACATTTATGAACCTAATTATTTTTGAATACCTGAACTTAACCAAATTTTGAATCCTAATCTCGTGTTATACGGTTTTATTAGTCTTAGTAGTATTAAAGTATTGAAAGTATTAAAATCAAACATTTAACCAAAGTTAATTAACAAACTCACAAAAACTAAATAAATATACATAAATATAAATATATAAACATTTATATACAAAAAGGTTAAAAAGAATAAAAAGAAAGGCTGGATTTGATGTTTGTTGAGCCAATTATTAAACAGAAAAAAGCTCTATTGGCCCGATATATCAGCCAACCAATATATCGGTCCATCCCTATATTTTATAGGTCCCCTAAATACTTTATAAAGGCCACATGGGCGTCATTAAAGCTCAGTATAAATGTAGGTCCTACACATCAAGCCACACACACAACCCCTAGTGTGAAACATGGTGGCGGCAACATCATAGTATGGAGAATGCTTCTTTTTATAGCAGGGTTTGGGAAGTGTTTAGAGTTAATGGGATGGCAGATGGAGAAGGCAGTCATTGAAAAAAAAAAAAAATCTGTTACGATATAAAAAAACAAAATGCATGTTATCTTTAGCAGACACGTCAGTTAAGCAGATATTAATTTGCAGGCTTTCAAAGTATTAGCGCTCATATCAAATTCCCCAGATAGGTATACTGAACCACTGAGTCACTGCAGGTTCTGGTTCACTTGGATTTCATCACTCGACATAATGCAGCTCGAGTTGCCAAACCGCTGAAACCATATAAACATCTCGTGATTTTTTGAGTGGGAGAAACCAACAGCGGCGGCCAGTAAAGCTTTTTGCTTCTGGACCTTTCCAAGGGATTTAACATGACGGACATTCCGACGACATATAGGCTTAATCTATTGTGCTTCATCTATGGGCAAAAAGAGGTCAGGATACCACAAATCTACCAAAAAAAGCAACAAAAAAACTCCTGCAGGGATCAAATTGGATTGCTAAAATATTAACTCTCTCATTGTGAAGCTATGTTTTGTGCCTGGAGACACAAAGGAGACACTTCACTGCTTCCAATACGAACGTCTTTTTTTGTTTTTGCTGCTTCTAAATTGGTAGCATGTTGCGACTTCTCTGCATCAAGCATGTGACTGGAAGGCTTATGGAGGTTTTTGGTAATTAGTCTTATTGTCAGTCATAAATTCACTATGTTTATTGTCAGCTGGTGACTGCAGGCCACCATGTGTCAGCAGTGGGAAATTTACAGCTTAAAAAAAAAAATCTTTTTCTTATTTTGCGAAGACATTGGGAACTCTCCGTGGTGGCACAGACAAAGATGGGATGAGCCGGCTGCATGTTGGCAGCGGGCAATATGGAATTGAATTAAGTAGCATGTAGTTTTTTTGTTGTTTTTTTTTATCTGGAGCCGCATGCAGAGAGATAGAGAGGCAGAGCCGACTGCGTCCCATTCAGTGTCGGCTCAGCTGTCCCAGCATCCGTGGAGAATGGATTCCTGCTGCCACTGCCACGGGAGGCTCCAGCCAAGAAGAATGGGAGGATATCCACCGTACGCGCTTGTGATTTAAAAGGAAGGCGAGAAGTGAGAGGAGAGAAGGGGAGACGGATATGTTGGTGTGCCTTGTGTGTGTGTGTGTGTGTTTTTTCCCCCCGTTTTTTTTCTTTACATGTATGCGCCGTGTCGTCTCCGCCTGCTTCTGTCTTCGATCGCTCATGTCACCTCTGGCAAGGATTAGTTTTTGGCACAACCGGGGCTAGCACCCGCGGCCTCACTGCGGTTCCCCGATATGTTGTGCCGTTGCCATGGTTACTCGAAACACATGCACATGGGTTGCTAAATTACATAATTGAGCCAGAAAATATAGGGCAACACACACTCACAAAAGAGTGTGCCTCAAAAAAGTATTCACACTTGTTAAACTTTTCCGGTGTAAAAACGACTAAGTTTAATGGGTGAACACTTTGTAGATAGAGATTTTAGGGTTTCTCTTTGCAAAGCAGCTCAAGCTCAGTCAGCATGGTTGAAGAACTTCTGTAAACTGTAGGTTTCAGATTTTTAATTGGTTTTGGTCTGGACTTTGACTGGGCCATTCTTAACTAACTCTCAACTTGCCACTAGTTGTAAAGTAGAAAACAAGTGTGGGACATTCAGAGGTCGAAAAAAATTGTATTCCTTTATATCTGCTGTATTGACTATATGCTGGGTAATTGCATTCAAAGACTTTACAGATAGTTTAGTACAAAATGTAGTTTTTGTTTTTGAAACTCCATCATGAAATTCACAGAGGTCGACCAAAGACTACTCAGAAACCATGGCAACATAACCCACACCAAATCTGTTTCACTATCCAAAGAAATAGGAACCAAAAATGATACTAATGACAATTGTATTTGGATTGACCAGATAAGCATTTACCAAGGTATGTAACTTTATTTGCATCAAGTTGTTTAGTAACAGTATCTAACCTACTTCATCATGGATATTAAATTCTAGCAAGAGGTGTTCTGCTTTTGGATGTGCTACATACCTCCATCTTTCCGTTCCTCCATTGTCTTCCACTTATCTGAAATGCGTACCTTAAATTTTGTGTTTCTATAATTGCTTACCTTTCTGCTACAGTTAGTATGATTTTTGGTGACAGTGATGTTCAAACACTTAAAAAATGGAGGAAGAGAAACACAAGTGATTTTACTGCATTAGCTCAGCACTCTTATCACCCCCTCTCCCCAAAGCAGTAATTAAACCACTGCAGAAAAGAGCATTCTGGACAGCATGCTAATGCAGAACTAGAGGCTAATCTCTTATCTTCCATTTATTAGTAATATTATTGAAAAAGATGTTTCAACAGTTAAATGGCGTCCAAACAACGACCTACTGTCTTGATGTTCTTCTGTCTGATTTCTGTGCTCACCGCAGCACCGAGACTGCCCTCGTTAAATTGTTCAAATACATCTGCATTAATACATGCTGTGGTAGAACCACAGTGCTGGTTCTGTTAGACGTCAGTCCAACATTTGACACTGTCTGTTTCAGTACATGGCTGGTTTGAGTCTTTCCTTAAGAATAGGGACTTCTTTGTTTCAACAGGAAACTTATCAAATCACGTATGTGGTGCCCCAGGGTTCCATCTAGGGGTCCATCCTATTTGATATCTTCATGCTCCAACTTCCTCAGACTATAACAGCCAATAAGATCAGTTACCTTAACTATGCAGATGATACTAGATACTATGATACTGTACATTAAAATGTCGCCAGGTGAGTTTGAAGGCATCCAAACACCAAGCGAATGCATATAGAAAATCAATGGATTGATGTCCGGTAATTTTCTTTCCAAAACTGAAAAAAACAAATTGTCTTACTTTTAGACCTAAAGAGGAACAATCAAGAGTCAGCCTACAGTTTAAGTTAAGACAGCACGAAACTACTGATCTGATTCGAAATCTAGTTGTAATAATGGACTCAGACCTGAACCTCCAGGGTCACATAACTGCAATAACAAGTCAGCCCTTTATCACATGAAGAACATCTATACAATTAAAGGACTAATTTTGCAACGGAACCTTGAAAAACTCATCCATACATTTATTTGTAGTCGGCTTTATTACAGCAACAGCGTCCTCACAGGTCTACCTAAAAAGTAGGATGGCTGCAGCTGATCTAGAACGCTGCTGCTAACGTCCTCACTAGAACCAGGAAAGTAGAGCACATCACCCCAGTTCTAAAGTCCTGACACTGGCTCACTGTAGTTCAGAGAATAAACTAAAAAAATACATAAATAGTTTACAAATCGTTGAATAGCTGAGCACCAAAATTCATTAAAGATGTGCTATCGTTGTTTCAATCTGCCAGACAACTCAGGTCTTCTGGTTCAAGTCTGATCTACCTTGCTAGTCAGAACCAAATGTGGAGAAGCATCATTCAGTTTCTATGCTCTTCTAATCTGGAACAGACTACCAGAAAACAACAAAAATGCTGACACACTAAGTTCTTTTAAATCAAGACTAAAACCATTTGTTTACAGCTGCCTTTGATTAATAATTACTGGAACTTAATTAGTTTCACTCTGGACTGCAATTTTTCACTTCTTCTATTTATTTTGCCACTGTAATGTTCCTTAGTTTGTTTATTCTGTTAGGTTTTTATATTATTGTGCAATTTGAATTGCCGCGTTGCCGAAAGATGAAATACACATAAACGCGATGATGACGATGGCGACGAATACTTTTGCCAGTAACTTTGTGAAATCAACCCAGAGAACCGGATAAGGTGGAGGAGAGGAAGAAAGTAGTATGTGTGTGAAGGGAAGAAGGATGAAACCGAAGTAACAAGGTCTGATTTTCTCTAGAATGAACCACACACAGATCAACTTAACCAAATACTTTAACAGCGTTGTCATTTTGGGGTTTCAAGCACAGCATGTTCTGTCCCCAGATTTTGGGTCATAACAGAGAATAAGATTATACGGTCGTTTCTAGGTTTGCAAAGCAAAAAACGAAGAGGTTATTTATGGAGAATGATTCTGGTGCACGCACAAAGTAAATGCGAGGAAGGAGGTGGACAAGATTATCGGAAAAGGGTGCGGCTGCAATTACCAAATTATCTGCCCTTCTCCTAGTTCACACTCAGAATCGAAGTCTCACATCATCAAATCTTTCACTGTTATTACCCATTGATGAGCTGTTAGCAGTAACGTAAATCCCCGCTGGGATTATGCAAGGACATAAAAATTCTTTAAAAACTGCAATCACCGCCCCTCCGCTACTGTTGCACCTGAATCCGACCGGCTCAGAGGTTAGCTGTAATGTTGCACTATTGTGCTTAAACGTCATAAATGCTGTTTTTTATCGGATGCTGGAAATGGATGGTCATACCATTCAAACTTTTCTATCATTTTTTCATCATGCTACAACTAATAAAGATGATACATTTTATTGGAATTTCATGTGATATGGACCGGTGTTTCCCAACCCTGATGCTCAAGGCACACATTTTCCTACATGTTTTAGGGGTTTCCCTGCTTCTGCAAAATTCAATTGTTCAATTTCAATTGTTGCCTGATTTCAGGATGAGCTGCAATCATCTGATTCTAAACCAGCTTTGTTAAAGCCGCGTGAGGTCTAAAACATGCAGGGCAGCGTGCTTCGAGGTCCAGAGTTGGGAAACGCTGTGATAGACTGTGTATGAAATGAATGGAATATGGTACATTGTTTTCAGTCATCTGAAATGTGCGGCGGACATTGACATTCTGCTCATTTTACCCAGAAGTCAGTCTGTGGGGAGGTCTTTTTTTCTGCTGTTCAAAAACTCCAATTATTATTTTTGAAATATTGTGTGATAGACCAACATAAATTGCTGATTAAATGTATGTTTTGCATTTTCTATTCCCTAAATTAAATCCGGTGTGACCAACTGCTTTTAAGAAGTCACAAAATCAGTAACAAGAGTTATCTCATTATTATAAATACAGTCAAGCCTGCATATCAACCCCAAAAACACAATTTGTGTCATCAGTTTAATACTGTGGTGTAGGGCTGGGCGGTATACCGAAAATTTACAGATACTGACATTTATGACTGTTACCGATGTAATTTTGCCCGTGCCGGTAAATTGAGTATTTAAAAAGAAAAGAAGAAAAGATATGTTTTAGTTTAGCGGTGCTCCTGCCCCTTTAACAAATGAGCGTCTCCTTGAGTCACATGACTATGCACAATCACATGACACACAGAACAGGGAAGCGCTGCTAATGAGGCTGATGTGTAGCTCTATTTAGCAAGAGTTTAGACTCGTCTACCAACTTTTTCAGGAAAATGAGACTAGCGACAAATAAAGTTACTTTTCGTGTCATTGAATGCTTAGACTCCAAAGTGGAGCACGTATGTTTGTTACTGCTGCAATGGAGTTGCTTCCGAACCAGAGCGTTTGTTGCTCAGCAGCTCCGCCAGAGATTAACCCCCGGCGTGTTGCTGCTTGAAGCCGCCGCCTATTAACACCTGTGCGCCGATGTAAAATATTTAATAAAATAAACGACTGCACACTAAAATCATAGATTTCACTCATCCCCTGTCACCTCCTCACTTGATGTGGTCATTGTTCTTGTCCACTTACCATTATCGGGGTTGAGGTTAAATGCTCAATATACCGTGATATTAATTTTAGCTCATAACGCCCAGCCCTACTGTGGTGTCGGCATCAAGTTGTCAAGAGGTTGATGGGAGAATAGGTGGAACTAACTACAGGAACTAAAGCCTGGTAGAGGTTGTTAAGTCTTGAGACGGGGGTGGAGGTCCACCCTCCTGGAGGGCTCTAAACATCCAGTGACAGCTACAATGGAACAGTCTAGGTCACGGCACCTTCATAAGTTAGAATGTCCCAGTTAAAGACTTAAATTCAGTGAGGAGCCTAAGTCTCCTCCGCTTTCTGTCGGCCCATGGGTCCCCTGGCCGAAAAATAATGAATGAAAGTCGACGGGGCGATTCGTAATTAAAATACTTACAAATCAGGTGTCTCATCTATGATGTATTTTGGCTAGCTAGCACTTAAAATACTCACCTCGACCTCATAGAGCTTATTTTTACGCGTTTTTTACATGTCACCGGCTGTTTCTACCCCCGGCATTACCATCACTTTCCACATGGTCAAATTTATGTTGGTTTTCTCTACGTTTATGCTCATTCCTTCGTCCTGGTGGAAAGACACGAAGCTCCGTAAACTATCTGCCATTTTTGTCGTCCTTCAGTTGTAGTCCACTACATGTTTTCACACAAAACCTTGAGGTACTTTTGCCATTGTTCGAAAATTAGCACTTTTTCACGGACATCATGTGTTCAATCAAGGGCACGTTTCGAATGGGATTAGAAAAAACAAACTTTCATCGTTCCATTGACTTTCGTTCATTTTTTATTTCTTTATTTTATTTGACAGTAGGGGACCAATGGACCGAAAGTAGAAGGGCATGACTTTGTGAAGGCTCCCCATTGGAAATCTGTTTCAGAATTTAATTTTTGCTACATTTTGAAGGCCCAGAGAATATAGCAATCTGATAGTATAAGGGATTGTGTTGTAACGGATCTGGGTAAACAAAGGCATGCAGTGCCTTGTAAAAGAAAAAAAAATTCCTGCACTTTTCTCTGTGTTTGCTTAGTCTTATTTCATGTCTAGACCCACGAGAAATGTTTCTGAGTGCACTTTGTTCCTGCAACGAGTACATTTGAGCGATTGCCAGCTTCAACAATTGTGATCAGTGGACAGTATTTCATTCTCTGCTCTGTCATTTTCACCCAACGACAACGGTGATGATGTTGAACTTTTAAATAAACAGCAGATGATCACAACGCCACTGAATCCTTCTGCCACTGATCCGCAGAAACAGTTAGAGAGTTGTGGCGGATCATCGGCTGGCCCACTCAAGGTCACTTCAGTGTGGGCAATCTGGCCATGTCGTTTGGCCTCCTCTGCCTGTGTGTCTGACCCACATCTCACTGCGATTGCTAAATATATACAGTAGACCTCTCATTACAAAGCGTCCAGATTATTCTAGATGAAATCTGAGCTTCCTTCTGCCTGCAGCTTATCTTGATATATGTCCACACATGCACGGTCATTAATTAAAAAATAAAAGCCACGAATGGCAAATGCAGACATTTCTACGTAACCAGCACACATGCATTGTGTGAAGAAGATGAGCTGTTCTTTCCTGCTAAAACAGTCCGTCTGTACTGTTGCAGAAAGGTGCGCTTGGTCTTAGTTTTAGCTGTGTATACAAGCTACGGTTTGTGTCCCTTCATGCATGGCGCACCTGCGCATGTTTAATCGCACGAGGCACAGGTGTGCATTCTTTCAGGAAAACAAATCATACTCATTATGACTGCCTTAGAGCAGAAAACAGTGCGTGTTCTGAATGCGATATGTGTTCTGACAGCTCTGTCAAACGGATGGGCTCATGAACCGCAAGAATGTTACATTTCATTTGTAAAGAAATAAAGGTTTGAAATTCGGGTGTTCTGTACAGATAGTATCTTTTTCAGACACTTTATTACCTGCCTTATCTGTATCATACTGGTTATTTTATCACTTATTTTAATAAAAGGTTATAACATTATAACTTGGTTTTAAAATCCAGTTAAAAAGAAAGTATTTCTTGGCCTGCCTTGGTACGTTGACAAGTTGACCATGGCTATGTTCTCAAAGCGGCAAGAGTGAGCCAAATCTTTTTTTTTTTTGGGCTGTATGCGGCCTATATATTATTTTTTCAATGAAAAATCTGTTTTTTATGAATCAGATTTGATATGTTTTCTACATTTCTTAAAGTAATGTCTGAACAGTCATATCAAGCCCCAATACGCTGAGGTCACGTTTAAATTATAGTGTGAGCAACCTAAAAAAAAAATCACCATTGATTGACATGAGAGCTGCAAAGACTTTCTGTCAGGTTGGTTAAAAAAATTCTGTGACAAAAGCATGAATAAGACCCCCTCTTCCATCACTTTTAAATCTGTTTTTTGGCAGCATAGCTGTTAGCCACTGTAACACAAATTTTTCAACGATTTACTGTGTTGCTTATTAGGAAGAGAAATTAGGGATAGTCGATCGCAGACTATAGGTGCAAATACGTTTTTTAATTTGGAAGACAGTGGATTGACCCTAAGAAGATCGAAAGCTAAACATTCATTACCAGATTGATCTCTTATGACTTTTAACTAAGGTCGTTTTGTACCTAGTTTTTTGTTTCCCTTTAACAGCCATATGCTCAGCTAGCCACATTTTAGTGTTGGGTTTTTGGTCTACTAGCTTTGAATTTTTTAACAATGTTTTTTAGCTTAAACAGTTATCTTATTGAAATTAAACAAATTAAAATCTGGTTCATGGTCCTAATTATGTCACCATAATACACTGTTTTCCTTATCTACACGAAGCTACATTTAATTTCTGTCATGAGACGTCTATCTCCATCGATTGCTGTAGCTATGAGAGAAAACATTAAGATTTCAGTGACCAAGTCTCCACCAGAGACACATCTGGAATTGCATTCAAAAGCGCCTCCAAATGGCGTATGGATCTAATTTACGAATATTGGATTTCCAGTTGTAGTTCGCTATCCAGACCTTGTCAAATCCACCTGGATCCATTCTGGAAATGCCAAAAAAAGAATTTGGCTGAATCTCAGAACAAGGCCTTGGTATTCAGGTGTTACTGTGGAATCAATATGCCGATTTTATTCAAATGTCTATTTTCTCAAATTGGTACAGCTCCTCTGCATTCTTTCCATGTGCCTCCTGGCAACAGCAAACGTACCCCCAGGCATAAGTACCCCTGGATGATAATCACTATTATAGGAAGCCAGCAACACAAACACTCAGCTGGTAATCTGTGGTTTTTCACGTGTTCTAGCCATCAATACTTCGTACCACAAAACGATGCTTCTCCATTTACCTAGTGGTGGCCAGGAAGGAAATCACCATCATTTGTTCTCAAGGGAACTAAGATCACAGTTTATGTGGAAGTGGCGATGGCGGATGGGGACTGAATGACATCTGGCTGTGATGGCAGTCGGTGATGTCATATTATTCTGTCGTTTTTTTTTTGTTGCAATTTCTTTGGCTTTCAGCTAAGTAAGGGAGGGATAAAGAGGCATTGTTTGGCTCGTTGATTGAACGTCAAATAACCCGAGGCTTTCTTTCATCATCTCGCCGCATTACCTCATGCTGTAGAAGCGACCAACTAATCAAGCCCTGCGTATGTCAATTCAGTGACCATGCAGGAGTGTAATTTAACTTCAGCTATTTAGCGACTGCAGTTCTGCGCCGAGCCTTGATTGGGTCCATGATTGAGCATCACCATCTGAACTTTTCTTCTCTCTCTCTCTGTCTGTCTCCCTCTCTCCTTTCACAGGCATGACTAAAAGGTTTCGATGGGACCTAATAGGCAGTTATTGGGTTAATGTCGGAGGGAAAATCTCTTCCTGTCTTGGGGGTGGGTGGAGGAACGTTGACACTTGGAGGCTCGTGAACCCGCAAGCCAAACAGGAATGAAAACATTTGTGACCTGATTTCAAGAACCAGGGAGAAAACCCAGAGTAGAAACAGGATGCAGGATTTGTAGATACAGACAAGAAATTGTGGATAACTTCAGTATCAGTTGATAAATCTATTTTCTTTATCTTTTTAATTAATTCATTCTTGCTGGCCTTCTTTACTGGTTTTCTAGCCTTTCTGTTGTAATCAATTGTAACTTCCTGTGCTTTTTCAGTTTTGTCTGGGTTTCTGCTTCAGCCACCATGCCCAGTAAAGTATAGCTGTCACCCAGGGGAACAAAGTGCTGGAGCTTTTTTTTTCTTCTTCTTCGGAGCAGGAAGTTGGCACGGGACCAAGGGTGGAAAATCTATACTCAGTTGCATAATATAACAGATCTTTACCTCACATGAACTCAGAGGAGGCTTGGCAGCTGTGAGCAAGTAGTGCTGGAGGGCGGGAGTTTATGTGCTATTAACCGACTGGGTTTGCATGGACGTGTTGTCTGTGTTGAAGGCTCTGTGCGTCTTGTAGCCCGTGTTGGCTGGATGACTGTGCTGCTTCAGGCATGGGGTTCTTTAAGACTGCCCTTGATGTTGGAAAAAGAGTCACACACCTGATAAAAAGGTGGGGGTGGGGGGTGGGGGGGACACAAGGGGTTAGGGTTAAGGTTAGGGGTGGTGGTAGGGTTAGCACAAGTGGGATTTTTTTGCTTTGGACTTGTAGGCTGGTGGCTACTACTTCATCTACAGAGTCAGAGGGGTGGGGTTCCCACACAGTCTTTGAATTTATGGAATTTAAGTTTAGTATTGTAATATAATATATATTTCTATTTCCAGATTTTATTCACTATCCTTCTTAAGTTGTAAATTCTTCCTTCCTTCCTTCCTTCCTTCCTGTAATCGGGGGGTTTAAAACTCCCAGCAGGGACTCATTTGGAAAAGGGAGAGGCTGTGCGTCTGTTTTAGCAGCGGTGCTGTCGACGGAGATTCGACCATTTGAGCAAATGTGAATGGGTCCGTGTGGAACCGTTTTTCACGAGAGAGTGTCTTTGAATAATTAATTTTTCTGGTTTAGATTATGTCGAGATATAGATTGTTTTGACAGCCCTACTGGCCACAATTAACTACACTTTGACCTCATTTATTATTCACATCATAAATTACTCACAATGCTAAAAAGCAATCTTTCTGGAGCCCTTACAGAAAAGCCCCCTGTTTTGTTTTTTAGATTTAGTGTTTATGTGTCCTGATTGGATGCGGGTTGGTTACCAGTACCATGGTAGGAACATTTTCAATTTCCACCATAATTTACCTGAAAAAGGATGTTTTTTTTTTACTGCGACGCCATGAACAGTTTTGGAATGACAAAGCTCCCCTCTGGTTGTATAAAGCTTAGCACTTCCCTCCAGATCTAAATTGGTTCAAGACACAACAGTTTAACGATAAAGATGGCTCCAAAAGCTCTAATTCATCAGTGATTTTCATGCTCTTTTGTTTTAGTTTTCCACCATGTGCCATGTTTTAAAAGTCACATGGTGGTATATAGACCAACCCACTTTAATTCCGCATATACATTTTTAGAACTTAAATCCAATTAAAAACAGGCTTTCAGTTACTTAGGACACATCCTGTAACACAATTAATTAGTCAGGGCTAGAATAATTTTTTTGCAATGTCACTGTTATTATTTATCATCTCTTAGTGCCATTAGACAATAGTATAATAAGCTCACCTTTAAACTCTGGACATGTTTTTAACGTTCTTAATGACAAAACTACTTGGTAAAAAATTTTTTAAAAATCCTCGCTTAAAAGAAGCACTTTGTTTTGAACATAAAATATTTTCCTGCATTGGAAATAAAACATGTAAAGTCTGTAAAGTCAGGTCATATATGGAGACCACATATTGACTGCATTTTATCCATGTTTTGGTAGGTATAGATCATCCTGTGTCTCTCTCAAAAGTGATCTGGTTAAGCTGAATATTTTGAATACATTGATTTGAAATTCTTGCAACGAGGGACAAATATATTAGCTTTATTTTCAGCCAGTTGAGCAGCAGTGTGTAACAGGAGCCGGGGGAGGGAAAGTAGTGTGGTTCAGTATTGAGCCAGAGAAAGTGCCGGTTACCTTTCTCTGGTGTTCAATTAAAAGGACTTTAAATTTGTAGGAACTGTAGAGGGGACCGTTTTTCAACTGTTTCATTTGAGCAATGTCTATTTGCGGTTCACTAATTGCATGAAAACCTATTTTAAAAATATTCAGTGGAATTTGATCTATTTGCTTATGTTTTGTAGAGCACATCAACAATATATGAAAGAAACAAAGCAGGTTGGGAAGCAGAAATATTTATCCCCAAGCTATGTGACACACTATTAAAGCAGCCAATCCATGGGCGGTATTCATTTTCCTTGATTAGCTCCACCTCCAAGAGCTGATATAAGATGGACTGTAGATGTTGGCTTCTGAGATAATGCTAACACAGTTTCAACTGTATGTTTAATAAATATTTAGGTATATTTCGTCTTTTAACTGTGGTTATTAAAGGTTGAATATGGAACATTTTTCTTAAAAGCTATCTCTTTTAAAAAGTAATACTTCAACAGGGAGTTTAGAGGTGTGCAGAATGAAAGTGCACCCTTTCCTTTAAACGTTATATTTAACCAAAAATCATTAAAAAACATAACTTTTTCCGACCACCGCACTGTGTTTATATTTATGTGTTCCAGCCAACTGCGGCGCGCCATTGCTGGTTGCCAAATACTATTGTAAACAACTGGAGCAACGAGGTATTTACTGTAGAAAATGGAGCACTCTGTAAGTTTAGCTGCTGTGTCTAAGCCCCATAGATTTTATTATCTTTCTCAGAAGAGGAGCGACATTACAAGATCTAAAACCAGAGTTAGTTTAGGTGAAGCCTACAACAAATGGACACAAATTAAAAACTTTTATGGCATCAAAACGTACGCGGAAATGGCAAACTTTCTCATGGAGAAAGGTAAGAAAGCTTGCTAACGGCTAAGTGGAGCTGTCGGTAAAACAGCTTTGCAATACTTGTGTATATGACGTTGTTCCTAGATATGAGAGCATCAACCTCCACACTGAGTAAGTGAAAGGACGCGGTTTCCTCCTACACTCCCCAGGATAGGAGGCTTGCTTTCACCACTGCGGTGAGTGGCTAATATAAAGACTGTTTTAGCTAGCTTTCTGTATTGACATAGATCTCTGACCACACACCTCAGTCAAATACACACGCTGGGAAATCTGTCGGATGTGTATGTAAATTCTAAAGTATGAATTATGACTTTTATAGAGGACATCACCTAGAGGAGTGGAGGATACCACTCTGCTACCAAAATAAGATGCAAAGGACAGGTATTGTTGCCTTTAACCCATATTTTGTTATAATTATTTTTTGTGTTGTATTTTAAACTTATTAGTACAAAATAGTCCTTACCCTGTAAGATTTGTCGCTGGACATGATGCTGGCTGGTTACAGCAACAAAACTGGCATCCAGACGGTTCAAAATTAGATTTTCGTTATTGCAACTACAACCTCAACACACTAGATGTCGCTTTGGTGCCCATGTTCCATATTCAACCTTTAAATTAGGCAGTTACGATCGTCCCAAGTGTATCCGGATTTTAGCTAGTAGTGGGCTAGTAGTCCCTCATCCTTGTGAATACGGTGGTTCCACTGTACCTTGAAACTCATGCTTCAAGTCTTTAAAGATGAGTGAAAGCAATAAGTAGTTTACCACTTTTACTTCTGAAAGAATATAGGAAAAAAAACGTGGGATGGAACAGAAGGTTATTCTGCTTGTTGAAAAAATGGTACACTTGGAATCATTCTGTGTCTTATTTTTTATCAGTCTGTATCAATCAACGATGTATGAATTTAAACCAACATGAAGCAGAAAGCCTCTTTATAGCTCTGGCTGTTTGTATTTCCATTTTCTTTCCTTGGAAGCAAACTGTGATTAAAACAGATGATATAGCCATATTGTATTTCCTTGGGGACTGGAAGGAATGCAAATGCATCATAACCATATTATACTAGTTAGAAACAGTGTGCGTTGCCAAGCCTCTGGATACAGGAGAGGGTATACACACTTACTCTAAAGGGATCCCAGTCTCCTAAAAGAGCCAGGATCCCACAACTGCAACAACAGGAGAGGATATTTGACACCACTGGACTACATTTGACATTTCATTCCATATACAGCTCTGGGAGCTCTGCATTAAAATACAGATATTTCTCCCAGCAACTTAACAGAGGAGGCCCCAAAAAGAAAGGTGTCTACATGTATGTTGAACGTCTCAGAGAGTCCGTTTGGCATTTTTGTTTTGAGGGAAGCATGTTGCTGGTGGGACTTTGGCCCGCACAATCCCTTCTCTGTTAAAACAATGTGCCAGTTGTCCTCCCTAACCTAATTACTCCCTCCAGGGGGAGAAAGGCAACAGCACCAAATCCCATAGTTGGGAGCTCTGATCTAGGTCTTGCTGTAAGAAAAGGCCTCATTCATTTCTCTCCCTCTGTCCACGGCACATGCACAGACACAAAAGCACAAGTCCTCGCTCTGTTTTTCAGTTTGGGTTCAGACTGATAGAAGCTAATTGCAAGCTTATGGATGACATGTCTCTTGATGTGTGTTTTCCTTAATGTTGAAACGTTATACATTTAGGCATGGCTCAGTTACCAGTATCAAGGAATATCAAACGTAAAAATAAAAAAAAAAGTTTCCGAAGCACATGAAGGTGCAATCATAGTGTTCCCACGATTTGAACTCATTTTATTGAGATGTCAAAGAAGGTGACTAGAGTATTCTCTTGCTACATAGAACCACAGAAGAAAAATAAACCTAAGAGTTTATTGCATTACACTCATTAATTATTAAGCAGTCATAGTTTGTGAATCATATAGAAAGAAATCAATTTTGCAAATACAACTTTAAACAGATTTTATCAAAGTATTTGCCCAGGTAAATTATCAAAATACATTTGGATATTAGGGCATCCTGTATGACAAGTCAGCCAAGCTATAAATGCTTATCTTGGTTAACCATTGGTTGTTAACCACTCTGCGTAATTGATGGAGACCGCCTGCCTCGGTCAAATGATACATAGTAGCTAAAAATGATATACCCACTAGCGCCACTCTGAGGTTGGAATCCAGGCAGACCATGGGGGTGGATGTCATTCCTGGAGGTGGAGGTTTTCGCATTTCACTTTATTAGTTGCATCTATTTTTGACAAACTTATGAAAAAAACGAGTCAATATTAACCAAGTTTAAGACTTTACAAAATTAATTTTATGACTTTTGAAATCAGGTTAACAACATTTAGTACTTTTCAATACCCTGGGCTGAATAACATTTTCTAGCTTTTGATAAAAGATATTTGGTACCACACAGAAAAGATGAATAGCTAACAGTATTTCTGCTCTGTTTATTATCCGAATCTAAACCTTGGTTTATTTTGAAAAATGACCTGTTGCCTACGTGAAGTCCGGCTATAACTTCCTGTTGACGTGTCAAGATGCCTGCCTCAGTCAAATGATACATAACAGCTAAAAAACGAACCCACAAGGTAGAAGGATTATTAAAAAGGTCTCTGAAAAGTTTATTTCCAAAATGACCAACATCCCTTTCACAAACCTGAGACATATGGTGGAATTTGTCTTTCTTGAAAGCAGATTATGGGTGTAGAAGCCATTCTTCAGATTGCTGGCTGGCATTGGACAGCAACAGGTAGGAGAGGGGTATCGCTATGGTATTTCATTCTCCAAACCGGCACAGAAAGACTCCATTCACTCCCAGCATAAACTTCTAAAGTCGTAGAAAAAGTATAACGGGAACCTTTAGCAATTTTAAATTTTTTTATTTTGGCATAGACAGATCTGGCTTATAAATACTTTTAGTTCAGCTGGCCAACAACACTCAGCAATAAAAGCACTGAAGTAGTAGCTTATGCTCAAAACATTTATCTGGATTTATTTAGAACATCTAGTAGAAAACAAACAAACAGTAGTAGAAAATATACAGTTTCCAAGCACCGAGATTTAAGGCAACTAGCGAACTTTTTGCCGTCAACAACGTCAACATCTGAGGTTTTAAGTTCCATATCTACATTCATGTAAAGTTCTTTTTGACCATTTTCAAAGAGATCATATAACTTTCGATTAAAGGTTGAATTTGGCACATGGGCAACAAAGCGACGTCTAGTTTTTCAAGGTTGTAGTTGCAACAACAAAACGTAATTTTAAGACGTACAAATGCCTGGAGGTTGAAGGGTCACAATCAGTGCTCTCATATCAACAGCATCAATTTTTACACCTTAAAAACATGTGGTTTTGAAATATTTCAGTGGCACACAGCATTTATTATGTCAATTTTCATAACTGTCACTCCATGGGAGAATCCTGCTGCTGCTTGTAGAACTTTGCTTTTGCGGGTCGCCTCCTGGACGTACTGGCTGAGTTTCGCTTTTTGGGTCCAGGTCACCAGGTCTGATTTATAAATCACCTGCAGCTGCCTGGGGGCTGATGTCCACATCATAATTTCACACTGCAAAATGTGTGATGAGGAACTTTAGAGGGTCTCAAGCATGGCAACACTTCTTTATATTTATTCAGAGACTTCTGAGGGACAGGGACCCTCATGTTCGGCAGGTCTGAAGATTTGCACAGAAAAAAAAACACCTTGCAAATCTTTATTTTCTTTTTTTCACTTATGTTCCCACTGGTCAGTGCGTCCAGGCATCGGAACGCCCAAACGGATTAAAGTTGATGCTTTAAAATTAAAACCACGCTGTGTGCACACTAGTCCGTGGCGGCGCTTCACGTCAGTACGTCAGTTCGTGGGCCTGGATTTCTCTGTTGCTAGTTGTTTGCGTCTTCCACTGAGACACTAGTAGTACATGTTTAGTACTGTAGTCGCCCTAACTGGTCTTGGCTGGCATTAGCTAACATAACAAGAAGGTTAGAAGAAAAATATTTAACTGCTTACCTGACACTCCAATATCCTCCGATATCTTCCTCCAAATAAAGTCAGATTTCGTCCTGTTTTTGTAAAAAAGACGAAGACGCTGATTGGTTGACGCCCCGCGTTTGCTGATCGTCTGTCAACGGGTTCGAGCTGCAACACGGCAAGTGGATCGCGTCAGAACAGCGGGCATCTGCGCGTCCATGCAGCTCCACTAGCTGCTGTACCGCAAGGACTTGCTGACCGGTGTGAACGTGCCATTAGACTTCAGCTCAAATGTTTCAAAGGTAAAGTAACGTTAATCATTACGGTTCATATTTACCAAAAGCTGGCAGGTACGCGACAAACAAACGCAGTCATATCGCGAGTTAGGAATGGAGAACAGAGAGCTGAGGCAGACAGGAGGAGAACGTATGGAGGAGGGGGTTGGGGGAGCTGGGCAATATTATAACTATTACGCTCTTCAGTGCGCTAACTTCTGTCGAACATCTTAAAGCTTTATATACATTGGTAGTTCAAGCTAACCGAAATCTTTGACGAGGCACGAAGTAAGCGAGTGCATGATGCAACTGAAACCAGTTTGAGGGGGAACGCACGAGTATTTTTAGTATTCGAGTTTCCTGAGGAATTGTTTCAGTATAGTTATTTGACCCAGTTTATGTTTTAAAACCTTTGCTGTTATTGCGAAAAATAAAACAATTATTCGTGTTTCAAGCAAAACTGCTGGAATCTTGTCTTGTTCCTGTGATCAGGATGATTCATTAATATAGACAATTTACTTAAAGTAGCGCTGGGGACAGACATCTTTTTCTGGAACCTTTTGTTTAATTCATGGCTCTTTTGTAATTTCCCACCCACCCCTTCCTGTTTTTGTTCTTTAAAAAAAAAAATGTATTAGTCAACTGTCTTTGCCCAAAGATGTCCTTCTCTATCTAATCTCGGACAGACACTCTAAACAACGGCTCTGGTTTAAGATCTTAGCTTTGGTTTGCACCACATTCTGGTTAAAGCTCACTTTAAACGTAATGGGTGAAAGAATATGTTGGTAGCAACAAGGGATGTGTGTGCAGGCCGAGACAGTGGGGGTTGTGAGCTAGGAATGGTGGCAAAGCATTTGCATAAAGGGCAGGGCATCATGCCCAATGGTGGAAAAGGTTGGGCATCACGCCTTTCAGACTGGCAGATAGGGAGGACTGGAGAGAGAGGGAGACACAGGGAAAGAGGGGGTGTGGTCAATCCCTTGTTCAGAAAGAGGACGTCCCTAGCTGCTGGCAGCAGAGCAGGCCAAATCTTTAGTTTGATTGTGTGCTAGATTGGCCCTTTATTTGTCTGATTGCAAAGCATTCAACACTGCTTTAGAAGTGGGCTTTACTTCTCTGTAGAATCTATTCAGGCGAGAGGGTTTTTTGTTTTTTTGTCCCATCTTGGCCAGTTGTGTGATTGTCTCCGCACATATGTCCCAGAGTTGGGAAGTGAATGCAATCATGGCATCAGGCATTTTGGGAAAGTTTCTGATTGTAGCATGTAGCCTATGTCCCTGGAGCCGCAGCTACCGACGTTATCGATTTGAACCTGAACATGTCATTTGGGAGATAAATACAGGGCCCTGGAGGCAGCCAGCTGTCTCCCTGAGTCACCATGCCACTTTTGTCCAGCAGACTGATAGTATGTACTGAGTTAGAGAAACAAATATTTACAGGGATATTTTGTTTCTGCACTTCTGTCCATAACTAATATGTCCTAAAATATAAAGCGGTGTAATGGTACACAAACATCTCGGCTTGGTATGTTTTATGTGCACTTTGAATCAAGAAAATAGACAGAAATGTCGATAGAACTTAGACCTTAAACAAATAACCCTTTTCCCTAATTTGATTTTGTTTATTGATTAAAACGAAGTTGAAAGTATAGAACTGACGGGAGTTTTGATTGGATAAAAAAAAAAAGGTAAAATAGTACAAGCAGACAGATGTAAAGTTGGAAAATCTATTCTCATTCCACCGACTTGCATTTTATCCAAATTAAGGATTTTGGGGGCAATTGGATGCTACTGGTAGCCATGGTGACGTCAGCTGGTGTTATCTAGCATCAGTGATCTTTCCATTGAGCTTGACAATGCTTCAGGTGAGTCATTCAGTTCAGTATTATGGACCTTACTGCTGTTGGAAGATGTGTTCACTGACAAACTCCTGGTTCGGTCCGTCTTTCTTTTTCTACCGTAGCTGCATGAGAAAATGTTTCAATTGATAGCTGATGGTGATACCTGGGTATCACCTTTTAAAGTCGCCCCAGGGAAGGTTGCCCTGCGCTCTGAGTTTCGCATATTAACATTCTGCATGTTCAAGTAGAAACAAGCTGGATTCGTAGGGCGAGATTTTACTTTGCTTAAATCTAAAACTGCGCTCTGCTCTCAAACTATCTCCGCCTATTGTTACAGGAACAGAAATGTCCCATTTGGCCCAAAGTGAATCTCGGGATAGGGTAGGCTGTGAAAGACAAACCAGACCCATCCATAAAATCCAGGGAAAAGGAGCACACATTTTTGGGGGGCAGTTGGAGGAACCTTGGAATTTGGGACAGCCTTCATCGCATCAAATGTGACTTAATCAACCTTAAAAGTGGAACCTTCCAAAAAATGCAGCCCATTATTTGATCACATCTTATGTCTTTTTTTCTTGGCTTCCCTTTTCTTAGTCCATATTTACAGATTGTGTCTTTGCTGTCATCGGTGACCCTGGTGTTTCAGCAGCTTCTAGTTAATGAAAGGTTTTCCTGGGTTCTTCCAAAAGATCCTAACCAATTCCCTTTCTTCCAAGGGGGACAGTGTGGGTCGTCTTCCAGACCTTGGCCGGGTGATGCTGAAGTAGAATAGTTTAAACTCACCATATTGAAATCTGATTCTTTAAAAACTAGAAATGGACCAATCAGAGACTTTAGGTATGTCTTCTGATATCGATTTTAGTTTATTGTTTCTTTTCAAGAACTATAATGAATAGCGTTATATTTCATGCCCTGTGATTGTCATTATTTATTTAACAGCATTAGGAGCCTGGGCAATGTTAGACCATATGTCTAGAGAGCATACCTGGTTTTAAAACAAAGAAGATACGATTAGAGTTGAATATGAGTTACTGAACAGCGGCCTATGTGCATATTCCTTTGATAACATATCGATATTTACATAAACTCTGATTTATCCAAAAGGCTGCCAACATGTCCAAATCTAACAAGTTCCATGTCAAACCAAACTTCTAACAGTTTAAAAACTGAGATCTGGTTTCTGACGTATCCACTAGGAATACACAAAATAATCCTGGTTTGGTACATATTTGGTACCCCTTATTCAATGAAAATAATTACAAATGTGCATATAATTTTTTTTCTTTATTAAATTGATCACCATTAAACAACTTATTTCCCCTGAATTCGTTGATTTCAATTCCTGACAATATATAGAATTTATTCTTTTGAAACTTAAAAAAGTTAAAGGATGGAACTGACTAAAGATTTCATTAGATTTTTCAAAATAAAACAGTACAAGCAGACATAGTTAGAGTAGAAAACAATATAACCACTTAAAAACAGGCCGTGCTAAAGTTCAGAAATGTTTAAAAAAATCTCAACCCATATTTGAAAGTAAAACATGCTTAAATTCCTTTGGAGTTGTGTTACTTGAGAAACCATTAATGTTCCCAAATAGAAGAGTTTAGTGAGTAACAGCAGTTACAACTTCCACACCAAAGAGTGTTGTGGTTGCAGTGTCCTGAAAACATTTAGCATGTTTTTTTTTCTCTCTCCCCCCCATAAGAGCTCCTAAAACGTTCCCGACTCGTGTAAATGTATATATTTGAAATACTCAGTCTCTCTGAGTTGCATGCTGCATGTGAACATTTTCTCCAATCCCCATTGCTAGAAAGTAAAAAAATTAAATGGCAAAATGAGCGAGTAAGAGAAATCCAGTCCCTTCTGTCTCACAGAAAAAATTAGTGATGATGGTCTTGCCACCTTTGCTTGCGACTGCCCACGGAAAGACTGTATTTATTTTGTGGCGAGGAGAGAGCAGAGTCAAAGCTAACTGTTAGCAACTCGACTAGTAGAGGCTAACCATTTGCAACTTTGTTAGTAGAAGCCAACTGTTAGTAACTCGGCTAGTACAAGCTAACCGTTTACAACTCGACTAGTAGAAGCTAACCATATGCAACTTGGTTAGTAGAAGCAAACTGTTAGTAACTCGGCTAGTACAAGCTAACCGTTTACAACTCGACTAGTAGAAGCTAACCATTTGCAACTTGGTTAGTAGAAGCAAACTGTTAGTAACTCGGCTATTACAAGCTAACCGTTTACAACTCGACTAGTAGAAGCTAACCATTTGCAACTTGGTTAGTAGAAGCAAACTGTTAGTAACTCGGCTAGTACAAGCTAACCGTTTACAACTCGACTAGTAGAAGCTAACCATTTGCAACTTGGTTAGTAGAAGCAAACTGTTAGTAACTCGGCTATTACAAGCTAACCGTTTACAACTCGACTAGTAGAAGCTAACTGTTAGCAACTCCACAACATGGAGGGACACCTTGAGGCTTGTGTTATTTGTAGATATAGCAAATCAACATTCAATTTTTTACCAAAGAAAGGGGAGTGGAAGATGAAACAGAATTTGTATATGTGCACCACCACTGAAGCAGTTTAAGTTAGTTATTTGATTGAAGTTATCACGAGTGTCGCGTTGCTGTTAGCCAATCAGAGGCGAGACGTTGACATATTAAGACTAATAATGACTTAGCGAGAGAAAGCATGTTTTTACTCAGAAAACGATCCAATGCATTAATTGAAACTAGAGACCACCTTTAAAAAGTAACCTAATAGTGTTTTAGATTTAAATAATTATAACTTTTAATGCAGAATTTAGAAAAAGAAACTCATTCTCTGAAGGTGTTCATAGTAAAACAAGGGAAAACATGGATTTTTTTCCTTAGGAGATGTAAACAACAAATCAGCTTTTCAGCGGTAATTGAAAATGAGAAGGAACACAGTTGAACCACGTTTAGGTTGGAAAGCTGTTTTTCTTTAGGATTAAGTAGATTAGAATATAATCCAACCCCAGCCAGAGGCTTTGAGGTGCACTTGCGCCACATCGTAAATCCCCGTGAACCTAAGCGCAATGCACGGACAGAGGGGAGGGTGGAGGTGCAGCTGCATTTCTCTCATGCCAACCTTACTGTGGCAGCAATGTTTGGAGGGTGTCACCAAGCTGTTGTTTGCAGGCGGGGTTGTAGCGTCAAACAGGCGACAGACACCGGCGTCTAAGGCCTGAAAACACACGCGTGTTGTTTCAGCTCACGTCTTTCTGCCAGCCAGTGTGTGAAGTAGCTGACTCTGGGATTTCACTCTCATCTCTTTGAAAAGAGGAGTAAAGCCCTGCAGCTTTGCTGAGCAGCAAGTTAACACATGAACCTGAAGATCCTTTTCAGTCTGGGTAATGTTGAAATTCGGAAATTTCCCTGCAAACCCCCCCCCCGAAAAAAAAAAAAAAAAAAGAAAGAAAGAAAAGAAAACTGGATTTTTTTCACTAGGGGGGTCGTGGAGTTATATCCATCTTCTTGGGGCATGGAGTTAAGTCAGGGAATCTCGGTTGAAGGGCAGGCTGCTCCCCGGATGAGGCATCTCCTAAAACACATCCGACTGTTTTTTTAAATCTTTTTTTGTGTGAGATTAAAATATGAACGCATGATCAAAAGAGGATAGAGTCGCTAAATGTTTTTTTTGTTGTTGTTGTTGTGGGCCAAGAGTGTTTACCGATTACGAAGCGGTAAACACAAGGGGAGAAAATCACCATCGCTCCAGTAGCCAAGTGCTAGAGGCCGGCTGCACTCCTCTGACAGATGTGTGATGAATTTATTGGAAATAAACTCTTTTATTTAGATAGAAGATGCCTGAAGTCTGGAAGTGTATCCCTGAAAAGGTTTGTTACAAAATTAGTGGGATTTTATGTAATGTAGCAAAGACAGCTCTCAAATAAAGAATCTAAAAAACTATATTCGCTCTCTGATTAATTCAATTGGCAAATATAGTAGTCTCTGAAAAACTGCAGCCACGTCTGCACATGCCCCAAACAGAGGTCGTGGTAAACATTTTATGTTGTTCGTCATTTTGACTAACGGGGTTAAAAAAACAACAACTAAACAATCGTAACCTATTTTTACTCTTCAATTTTTAACATAACATATTCAATAGTATTCATTTTTAATCATTTTAAATAATATTCCATCCGAACAAGCTGAACAAGAAACTACTTATAAAAAATGAAATTAAACGATTGCAGTTAAAATAGGAACAGATATTCTCCTTTGGCCTGAACACACAGAATAAGAAGTTCATCCTGCTCCACATACAGTAGTGGGATTGCTGCTGAGGCTTTTGTTGTATAGTTTTGGATTTTTGCTTTGGAGTGATGACTTCTCATGGGGGTTCAAATGCTTTTTTGGAGGCTGAATCCATGCGCCGCTGTCACACCAAGGACTGGGATTAAGCTGCACCTCAGCCTAAATTTCGAAATTGGGGAAGATTTCTCCAATCGCAGTGATCAGAAGTCGGAAAGACTGAGCGAGCCATTTCCTCACCTGCAAACTGTTGCTTCATAGGGAGGAAATCCTGCTGCATGCTGCTTCGGTTGGCACGACTCTGTAAGTGTGCCATCAGCTCCCAGAGAGTTTCCAGTTCTCAGATGATCCTCAGATGCTCATAGGAATATTTATTTATTTATTTTTGATTGATTGATTTAGTTACGTGTACTCTGTGTATAAAGTTGAAAATAGGGCTGGGTATCGATTCAAATTTCAAGAATCGAATCCGATTCACAAAAGTTAGAATCGATTATCTCGATCTGGTCCAGCTCGATGTTGATATGGGTCAGTGCTAATAAATGTTTTTTTAAGATGTTATTTTAATTATATGCCTAATATTCAATGACTTAACACTGGATAAGTAACAGTTCACCATGGAAAACTGTATTAACCCTTTCAGACACAAAACTTAAAATGGCCGTCTGGACTTTTCCTTCCCTTTTAAAAAGGGCAAACTATTTTAAAAAATAGAATCGATTTTTGAACTTGTGAATCGATTCGTTTCGATTTCTACAAGAATCGATTCAGAATCGATTTTTCGATTATTTCAACACAGCTCTAGTTGAAAATGCCTGTGCTTACACAAGTGGTCAAAGGTTTGAATACTATGGTCTCAACACAAAAGCCCTGATCTAAAATACAGTGATGGTGGTATGCTTTTCTTTTCAACAGAGACAGAAAAGATGGTCAGGTTATCCTAAATCTAAGGCAAATTTATTTGTATAGCACACTTATAGAAAACAAGGCAATTCATTTTCTGTAGGGTATTTAGGAGACATATAAAACATTAAAAACAGAAAACACAACATCAGACACGCGAAGAAGATTAAAATGTACTACTGTGGTGACATTCCAGACATTATTAATCAATTAATTAAAATGTAGCTCTAATCAGATGGGTTTTGGGCCTTGATTTAAAGGATACTCAGTGTTTGAGCAGCTTTGTAGTCATCTGGAAGTTTGTTTGACAACCCTACAGCCAGAGCTACACTGGTTTAGATTAGAAAGTTGAAAACGAATACACAGAAAGGATCTCCATCGCATATGACAGAGCTTTTGCTATTTAGCAAATTCCTGGATGTTGTACATGTCAGAGGATCCATCCCAACTAAATCAGTGTTCGTAGTTCTTCTCTATTTTCTGTAAAGCATTTATCTCGCAGAACACATCATCATCATCAGTACCGATGTCATCCGCCTATAAAAAGCTCCAAAACAAAACGGCCAGAAGCCAAAAGCTTTGGTCTCCACATCAGTGACGATTCTCAGCCCTGCAGGACGTGCTGATTCGGAGCGCTCCACCGTTCTCGTGTCTTGAACTTGTTTTTTTTTATTTATTTTTTTATGTGGTGCAAAGTAAGACTTTTTTTTTTTCTCTCAGGTCTGGTCATAGAGAGAAATTTCATGGCAGAAAGCCTTAGTCTTCACCCTCGTCAGTTAACCAATGGATCCAGAGCATTCCGGGGAAGGTTTCGATATTTTCCCTGACCAAAACATAGCTTCTGATCGTTTGGATTTACTTTTTTTTGGAGGTCACAAGCAGCTGTTTTGTTTGCTTGGGCTGGCTGTATATAGAATAAAGAGGCCTTTGGGGTTGGAAATGGCTTGATAGAAATAAAGTGGCAACTTGCCGTCTTTTAAAGCACCTTGGAATTTTCAATCCCTCGTAATTCTTCCCAAAAATGAGCTGTCCTTTTGTTACATTTTCCTCTGTCTTTCACCTCAAGTGTCTCGCTGGTGACTAGATCTCTACACGCCAACGTTTTTTAAAAGGGAGGTTCTTCTTGAGCTCATCCAATTCCACCAATCTGATCGCTTCTAGATGAGATGAGAGCTACGACGGTTGGAGAAGGCCTGGGCCGGATTGGAATGCGCAGTGCGTGCCTCTTCCCCGGCCCAACCCGCACAGGCGCCCGCTCCGGGGGGCACCTCAGCACGCAGTCGCCCCAAATCGGTCGCAGACTTTTCACATATAGTAACTTGCCGGTTGTGTAAACTCGGATGAGTGCAAACCGGCACAGGCCGACGTGGATCTTTGCTCAACAGAGCAACGGAAAGGGGGAGTCGGGGGATCCTTTGTCACTGTATCTTCTCCCTTACTATTTACGATATAATGCCTGTTTCTGATTATTAACTGGAGCAATATTAGCGGAGGATCCCACAGCAGAAAAAATACCTCGCCAGGGATCCATTCTTTTGGAATGAACGGAGAAAGACGAGCTTCTGTGAGGTTCAGCTCTCTGCTTCAAAGTCCAACAGAGTTAAAAAAAAAAGGAAAAACCAGTGAAGGACCCTGAACCAGAAGAATCCAGATGCAGCCTGTTAACAACCCGATCCGTGGCCTGGCTCCGTGTCAGCAGCCTGCGCCGGGGGGTGAGGGAGGGGCGGTGTCTGTCAGGGACACTCAGCTGGGCAGGAGAGGACACGGGGGCCACGCTAATGAACGGCCCCGGCAGCTGGGAGGCCCTGGGGTCATGCCGAGCAGCGCTCTAATTGGCCTGATGAGATTGCAGCGGTTTTCACAGCGAGGTCAGGCGCCGCTGGACGGAGGTGGCTGCCGCCGGGCCTGAGAGAGCGCACAAAGTTTGGGATTTCTAGCAAGTTTTTATCGGTTGTGCAAGCGATGGAGAATGAAAGGACTGGAGGCATTTAGATGGGAGAATACAATGACCTTTTGGAACGGAAAAGAATAAAATACAGAAATGCTTTTCTTTGCCCTTGAGGGTTTGGATTGTTTGTCCCAGCAATTTCTTCCCAGTTTCCTTTTCCTCCAAAATCCAGAGAGGCCATTTTTGATTGATAAGGTATGAGGCATCAGCCAGGTCAGTAAAAATCTGAAATGTGAGGCCTGCCTTTGTGTCAGCCCCACCTTAGTGATACCCTCAAATAAAATCCAAAGGAATTGGATTAATTGGGTTAAAGAAGACATTGTGAAGCTCAAGGGGTGCGCAGTAAGGCAGCATCGCTCCTCCCCAACTTGTTGCTACACACTGAGCCAGACTGAGCTTGACTGCAGACTCCTCCCATGTCTCTCCTGGAGAGTATCAGCACCTTCCATCAGGAGGATGCTTCACAGTTGCAGACGTTTCATTTACCTTTATGTAATGGAACAGATATAAATATTCTTTCATTTCACATTCAGTTACTCTGCTAAATCAGTAGTAATTTCCTGTTGGGAGGAGCCGTTTTAAATGTGTTTTTATTATTGCATAGATTTACATCTTATGTTTTTATTGTTAATGCTTTTGTGATTTACTACTGACTTACTAATTACTTACTACTGCAGATACGGTACTGCAAGACAATTTTCCGTGTAAGTGGATAATCATATCTATAGACACCAGCTGTAGCACAGGGCTCCGATTTTATTTTTTATTTTTTGGGTTCGGCCCAACAGACTTTTATTTTATTATTTTTTCATTTTAATGATTGCCTTGTTTGTAAACATTGTATTTTATATAAAATTCATAGAGCCATATCAGGTGACTTGTATTAATATGTTGGGATTATTAAGAACATAAATAATACTCAAGTATTTGGAAATGATTAATTTAAAGTACATTTTTTGAACCACTTTTAGCTGCTGGCTGGGGACATATTAAACCTATGCATCAGTTTCATGTACTTATTAATCTACTTTAATTTGCATTAATAAAATAATTTTCCTTAAGGATAGGGCACCAAAATTGGCTCCAGCTCAGGGGCCACCATTGTTTTACCACTGGCTACACACTGTCAGTCAGCTGGCTGAAAGATGTTTCAAAGTATTTCCAGTCATGATGGGAAAAACTGACATTGTGTTAAAACCATATTTTCAGAGCATTTAGTGTCAAAATGAAGAGTAAGAACGTGTAAAAGTTTGTCAATCAGTTCTTTGAAATACTCGAGTATCTGTGTAGTCTGTATTTTTACGTCTGAATTCACAAACGTGAAAACGTGGCAAAAGCGTTTAGCTGATTATGACGCATTAGTTTTAGCCGCAGGAATGATTTTTATTATTCAGTTTTAAATAAAACTCCGCCCGAATTATCTATTCTTTTTAAAATTTCCTTTCAATTCATCTGAAGACCTGGACGAGGGTAATAAATGTAAAAAAGAAAATCTTTTTTTTTTTTCTTTTCATTTTTATAAAACTACTGATGTGAATTAATAGTCGATGGTAATGAATAAATATTTACAAGGTTTTGCCATTGCTGATTTAAAACGAGCTGGAAATACTTTCTCAATGTGCCTTTTTTTCACAGTAAAGAGCCTTCTCTCTCCTCGCTGAAAGAGTTAATCTGAAGTTGGCAGCCAAACTCCTGCAGTCTGGCTTCGGACGTGCGGAGAATCGCAAAATAAACGACTTCAAAAATCGTTCATTTTGTCCTTTAATGATCGGATCAAGTTCGGAAATCGGGGGAAAGTGGGTGTGAGAGATGGGGGGGGGGGGGGGGGACATCTTTAAATGAAACGACGCGATCTACAGCTTCTGTTGTGATCTTTGAAGGATCCGCGAGATATGGCACTATAATTATTATTAATATTATTTTAGATATAAAAAAGTATAAATAAAATCGGACTGCGTAGAAGGGTTTTAAAGAGAAGAGAAAGGCATAGAGAGCTCCAGATGTTTGCTGGAATGATCCTGGGTCATTCCGAGCCTTGTTCCCATTTCAGTCCCAACATTTCAACTGGATTCAGTAATTCCAGCTTTTAGTATTTTAAACGTGCTACATTTAAGGAATTCCTCCCCCGTCCATGGGATTCCTGACAGAATCCATCTTTCGCTTCTTTCTTCCCGACACATCCTTAAAGCGCACTCTGAGAAGACAACCAGAAGAGACGCGATGGCGCATTTTTTATTGTTTTGGCTGAGATTTATATATTTTATAAATATATAATATAATGTTTTGGGGGTTTTTTTTTTACGTGAAGAGAAGCAGCCAGAGGGGGAAAAAACGTTTGGAAAATAATCAATGTCTTTAATTGCAAACATATCGGTCTGCTGGTGAAAGCCGCTTCGGGACTGTTTGTCTATTTCTGGTGACCCCAAATGTGTCACCGGGCCTGCATCGGGAGAACCGCCGAGAGAAATCTGACTCCTAATAAATGACAAGCCACGTGTTTATTAAGCATTTAGGCCGCACGCGCTTTGGCTTTAATTGAAATACAACGTGAGGAGGAATGGAGGGGCAGAATAGAGGCCTCTCCTTTTAGCTCCGCTCCCCGCAGCAGATAACCGCTAAGTAGGCCTATCACATCGGGAGTTCTTTTTTTTTCCTATAAGTAGGCTACATATATACACTTATAACTATTAACTACGTTTTTGCAGAGAAATAGGCTGTAATTGATGCCGTGTATTTTAAAATGAGCTTCACCAAAAAGGTTCACCTCTAATTGTTAAGCTTATTTATCTCATCTGCGTTATGAAAAACAAGCAAAAAGTAGGAATTGGTTTATAATGAAGGCACAATAGAGGATATTGGAATAATAATGGTACAAACAATAATTAGCTTGTTAAAGCCATTTGGACAAAGTAGTTTTAAGTAAGCCGTTTCTATGACAACCCTTAGGTGAGATGTGGCCCCTCAGGGTGAAGAAGTGAAGCCTGCTAAGCAAGTTTGGCTAATTAAACCCAAACTCTTCCTCAAACATGGAACCATCTCATACACAAGTCTACAGACAGTCCTCAGTTTTATTTGGTTGATGTATTCCTCCATTATACAACCCCATATATGCCTACACTGTAAAAAGGAATTCAGGATAATATCAAATATTAGCCAATTAAATACTTTTAGTTTGAAAATGTTGGTTCAGTCAGCCTATTCTCTTATTAAGTGACAGCGCTAATGCTAAGTCAAAGTTGTTAGCTAGCAGATCTACCTTTGAGTCACCGGCCACCTTGATGGAATAGCCTACATTTCAAACGTTTTTTTGTTTTTTAGGTTTTGCTTAAATTTAATACCCTCATAAAAAAGGTTTTTGGAAACATAAGCTGTTGTTTGCCCTTCAAACCTAGTGTGAGATGTTGACTACGATTAAATGGATTTGTACTCTCTGTTCTATTAGTTTTAATATGGATTTTCAACAGTTGTCTTCTGTGTTTACATATGCCATGTTTTCTAACCTGTGCTTTTTCTGTTCAGCTTTATTGTGTAGCACTTAGGCCAACATTGACATATTTTAAGTCCTTTATTTATTTTAAAGACATTTAATTGTTGTTTCTTGTTTAATACATTGTACTTGTTAAAATTACATGACTTATTTCCGAAAACATGTCGATGTACTCCAATAAATTATTTAGTAATTGTTCATCCAAATTTGGTTAACAGCAGTTTTGTTTATTACAGTATAAGTGTATACATTGGAAGAATAAATCATTATCAACAGTTTAATTGTAGGCAACTGTATATGGTGAATTTGTAATCAAAATAAAACCTTTACTGTTGTTGAGATGTAACTGTTATTAAAGCTAATATTTTCCAAACAGTTATGCTTTAAATAATTTAATTCGCTAATATCAAATATGCTCTTAAATTCTTTGTACAGTTTATATTTCCTCCAGATTTGTCATCTTAAGAGACGCCAGTTATTTATAGGAAATAATCATGACTGTCTCTGTTTGTGGGAGGCATACAGGCTTAGGAAAATTGACTTGAACCTCCTTGTAGTCAAATTCTGCTGACATCTGAATGGTGGTTGATTTGCATTTTGGCAGCAAAGAGGTGAACCCAGCGAGCTGTAATTCGTCGTGAAAAGCAGAGACACGGCAAATCACATTCAAGTGCCAGTTATCTTCTCCCGCTGCAGAGCAAGCCTAAGCTCCTGCAGGTGCAGTGGAGCGCAGATATGTTGGACTCTGAAGCACACACGTTTGTCGCTCTTATCGGACCGCGAATCAGACATTGGCAGTGGTCAAACAGGCTGAAGGCGTGTTGTCCTGAGCTGCTGTGTGTTCATGGCTCTTTAATGAAGGCGGTGATGTGTATCAGTAAGAGCGGGTGTTTGACACTTTTTGCTTTTAGGTGGATGAATGGATCCTCACTTTTAAATGTGGACATGTTGACAATATCTTTTATTGTGCTCCTTGTATTTTTTTTTGGCATGCATCTACAGCCAAAATCATTCCCAGCTTTAAAAATACATTTACCTAATAAAAGTTTGCATTCAGATCTACAACATACTTAATGAAAGTTTGTTCCATATTTTTTTTTTGTCCCCCCCAAAAATTAAAAGCAAGTCATTAAAATAATAAGCGTATAAAATACATAATTTGTTGTATTTTATTTTTGATGTGTTGAAATTAAGAAGTGCCCCAAGATAGTTTCTATAAACCTATGTTTTCTTGTATTGTGAGTTCAATGTCAAAAAACATCCACCCCCTACCATAAATGGGCAGAGATTTTGTAGGGTGTGTGAGGTTTGGAGGGTTTACAACGGGTTTTTTTTTTCTTCAGTATCTATAAAACATGTTTGTTCCCAAATTTTTCAGTCAATGTGAAGTTGGTGAAATTGTTTCCTATTTGTTCCCCTTTCAAACAGCTGGAAAATATTATTTCCCCCCCGTCTTTCTATCATATTAAAGAAATGCAGGAGAGAAAAAAAATCAACAGCTGCATTGCTAACCCATTCATTCATAGATGTATTATAGTTCGTTCTTTTGAAAATCACCCTCTTCCAAGTCCAAACGTCACACTGAAAACTCTTTAAAAAAAAGACTGTTTATATAGGAGTACATTTTAGTGGTGTTGGCTAATTGTAGCCTTAGCATTCTGTTGATTTTAGATTTTGCATATAAAATGTTAAGAAATTATTATAAAAATTTCCTAAAATGTATAGAATTACCCCCTCAACCATCTCAATACTGTTCAATTTAATCATATATACATTTGTACCCAATAAAGTGCTGTTAACATCTATTTTGTTAGCTTCCAGCTTACTCACTTGCTAACAAGATAGCTATGCTAACAAGAGCTAGCTAAGTAGGCAAATGTGGAGTCTGAATTTAAATTAAAGTACATTAGTTATTGCAAGGTCAAAAAGACAGATGGAAAGAGCTTTAAAATGAATTATATGACAGGGATTCTTCCTGTCTACCATGCAGTAAAAACTAAGAGGAAACAAAATGTTAAAAAAAAGTGTGAGAAAATTGCAGCCTAGAGCAGTAGTTAAAAGCCCCAGAGCAAAGTGGGTCCTAACAGATTGAAAACAGTAATTCAAGATGGACACTGGCCTATTTTTTTCACTCATGATTTAATTTTATTCTAAATTAAATGTCATTTTCCCAGATTACATTGCAAATCTACAGTGATGCGTTGTAAACCTATCAGGTTGTGGGAACAGCTGGGGATATGGAAGTTTTACGTTGACAAAAATGTAAGTGGCATACTATGCAGTCTCTAGTAATAATGAACTGTGAATATAGTAGTTTTTACTAGTGAGACCGCAAACAATAAATTCCCTTTAAAAAAAAAAATTACTGGCCAATAGTGAATGCAGATATGTTTTCTGGTCATACCTTGCATATTGGATCAGTCAAGCTTGAAAAAGTTATCACTTTGCAATCCCCCCCAAAACAAACAATAAAAACTTAAATAAAAAAAAAGAGAGTTGGAAGCCGTAACTTTCAACTCTTATAATTTTTATGAGAGCAGTTTCTGTGTTACAGGCTTGATCAATTTTATCTATTACTATTATGAAGAAGATATCTACATTTTCACAGGTGGTTTATCTACGGATGCTCCTCCTCCAGCGCCCAGAAAGCTTTAAAAAAAAAAATCCCTTTCTTTTTTTATTTATATACACATATATAAAGACCATCAAATGGTTTTCCTCATATTTACCACCAAAACTGGATCTCATGAATCTACCCATGCATTAGCCTCACCCTAACAGATTGACGCCCTGGGTGGTGAGCCATATACCCTAGAGATCACAGGGTGGTCTGCACAATTTTGTGTGCGCTGAGGTTGTGAGGCTACCAAAAATATATTGGTATATGATTTATTTATAAAAGACAAAAGTATTAACTTTTCTATATGACCTACGGTGTGAAATAGAAATTATAATAACAAAAATCTGGAATTGTTATTTCTTTTTTGTAAATAAAAGTTTGTAATTGGCCATTATTTATGCACGTATACTGGTGGGAGTTGGGATTGAGGGGGTCCTCAAGGGAAAAGCGGTTGGGAACCACTGCTGCAAACAATCCATTTTGTACCCATGTACCTCGTAGATTATTAACAGTTTTGTATGTACTTTAGGAATCCAACCAATTATGAAATCAAATTGTCATAGAAATGAAAAATTTCCCCTAGTCCTTTGTAAAAAATGTTGTTTTACACCCTGGTTCCATTTATTGTGGTTCTGATCTGTGTTTGGGCCAGATGACTAACAGGAAATAGGACAGTTGAAACCACAATGGTTGTGAATCGGGCTCCAAGCGAACAAAACTGCCTAAGTATGAAATGCTGAACGGGTGAAATGCCTTTTCACTACATAACACAAAACAGATGTAGGAATTAATGAAGAGCCAACATGTAGCCATGGATAGTTAAAGGTGTGAGTCGATCTGGTGGCTAAATAGAGGGTTGGTGGAGTTGGTGGCGTTTGAGGGTGGTTGATTTGAATTCAATCTGAAGGCGCTTAGCACTGCAGCCTTGGAACAGCTCTGGCTGTCCTGCAGGAGGCAGGTGCAGCCTTCAAAGTGGCATCCTTTCTCCCTTCCTCGAGGAGGCAAATTCTAGTTCTCCTAACGCTGATTGCTTTCCTCTTGTTGGTTGTTTTTGAGTTTTTTTTCAAACTGCCCACCTTTCACTTTTGTAAGTATTTGTGCTCCTGAATCCTCTCCATCCTTCATTCCTGTCTGCAAAGATAGAGAGTGTGGCTGGTTCGTCCCCCCCCCCCCCCCCTCCTTCCCTCCTTCTTTGTTTGTTGCGCTGAACCCCAGAGCAGCTGCCGGCTGTGGTGGTGGCGGCGGTGGGGTCTGGAGGGACTTTGGAGCTGTGTGTCCTCTCTTTGCCACCCTCTGCCAAGGTGGCATTATGCAAGCAGAGAGAGAGAGAGAAGGGGGGACTTTTAGGCTCCTTCCCCTGAACTTTGCCTTCGTGTCAGGGTTGGAACTTGTCTTTTTGGCTCTCCCACACCCCCACCTGCTCCCCTCTACCAATCTAACCTAACCTGCCCCCCCCCCACACACACACACCACCACCACACGCACATCTCCTGGCTACCATCTCTCTCTCTTTCTCTCTCTCTCTCTCTCCTCCCCTCCCTCTCAGCTCTCGAAGCGAACGCATTGGCTGGGCTGCGGGCATCTCGTTGCCAAATAGGTGGGCCTTCTCATCGCGCTGGCAGAGGCTCAAGCGATGGTTAGGGAGAGTACGCGGAGAGGACGAGAGACGGCCAGCGAGACACAGAAAGAGGGAAAGAGGGAGAGGGAGAGAAAAGGAGAAAAAAGAAGAGGCAGCACTCGGCTCTGCCAGCGGTCCTATGCGCTCGTCCAACATTGATTCTGCTCTCTTTTTTTTTTTCTTGTTTTTTTTTTTTTTTTCTCGACTCTGGGCTCCGCTCTCCCCGGCTCCCCCCATCTGTGTGTGTGTGAGAGAGAGTGTGTGTGTGTGAGTGTGTGTGAGGCGGGCCAAGAGATCAGAACTGAGACCGCTACCAATTAGGGTGCACTTTGCCAAGGATTTTTTCAAGTCTTTATCTTTTTTGTAAAGCACAACAGTGCATTTTTTATTAATTTCCTAACAGTGTAAAACTGTTAGTATTTTAATAAATTACATATTTTTATGATATATATTTTAAAATATATCATTCAAATATACTGCTGATTATCCTTCCTTTTTAAACTTTTTAAGGGTGCTCATTATTATTATTGATTTTTTGTAGTTTACAATCGCTTCTAAAGGTTTTTTGGTTTTTTCATCTCCTATTTCTCCTGTCCTTGCCAAACCAGCTCTTTGCTTTACATTAGGGAGTGCAAAAAAAGAAGGAAAAAAAGAAACTGGTGCAGGAGATTTTTTTTTTTTTTTTCACTTAAACGCCGTGCCAAATTTATGATGAGAGTGCAAAATGGTAACTACCAGGCCGTCTGTCTTCCTCATGCAGTGTGGTTATCTGTGGTGATTTGTGTCTGCTTTCAGTTTGTTGTGGAAATGTGACTGGTTGGAGCTCCCCTGGTTTTTAAAAAAAAATTTAGGGTTTATTTTTCCTCCTCTGCATGGTGTGTGTGTGTGTATAGCACTGATAGGGAATGCTATGGCTGAGCTTTTAGCGGCGCATTTCAGCAGCGGGCTTGTGGCGGCAAAGCTTGGCGGCGGTGAGCGGCCGGTGTGTGGCAACCCTGGCACGGGAGCTTTGTGGCGAGATCTGGGCTTTGTTGCCCAGAGATATGTAGTGAAGGTATTAGAATACCTTGTGCCACCTTTTTTTTCCCTTTCCTTCCCCCTACCCTCCAAAGAGCAGAGAACCAGGAACGTAGCTTGGCTCAGCATTTTTCTTTTCTCCTGCTTTTGGATTTATGCATTTTTATTTCCTCTTGTGAATGTTTGTTGTTGTTTTGTTGAAAAGAGCAGGATGATTTATAGCTTTTTTCATTGCATTGAGATTATTTTTGAGTGTGTTTGCATGTGTTTGTGTTGTTGAATGACAGAAAAGATTTAAAAAAACATTTTAATGTTTCAGATGTAATATTTTACCATTTAAAGGACAAAATTCACAAATCTGTGATGCTATTTTCCTATCTTCTATTTTGCAAGATTTTAAACTATTTTCAGGCAATTAAATTTCTAAAATATTAACAAAAATTGGAAATTTTCTTAGCTTTTTAAATTACATAAACTGTAAATAGTTATTTGATCATTTTCCAGATCTGGTTGGTCTTCCCGTGTTAAAAAGAAACAAAAATAATAGTAGGTTTGTTTAAGGAATGGAATTATTACTGAAACAGTAAATAGTAATTTTTCATTTTGTAAGAAGGATGCAGTTAAACCGAATCACCGACAACGACAGCTAAGCTGTGCCGCTCATTGGCAGCGAGCACCTAAACATTTGGAAGCTTGTATTAAAACAAAAGGACATTTTGGAGAGTATCCAATATTATTGGATAGAATAGTACAAATTTTATTCAAGCATATTAATTTGTGTATGGCTTATTTTTGACAGCATTAGCTGTTTGGTTTTGGTAAAAAATCTTGCCTGAACAATTGAAAAAGAATTTAGATAAAACATAAAGGTTTCAACTGTTAGCTGCTCTCTTTTACCAGTCATAGTGTCCAGGAGATAGCATCAGTAAAGCCGATATATATTTATATGGGCTGTATTATGATTTACATCGGCTCAGTAAAAGTTAAAAACTGTCAAAAGACTTGTGGCTGTGAAAGTTTCTGTTTTATTGTGGAATTTTAAGTTTTAGCTTGTTTAGCTGCAGCGCCAATCCTAAAGTCAAATTTGCTAAAAAAAAACAACAGTTTGGCTGCCCCATGTTAAAAGAAAAGAAAAGACACAAACTAGTTTGTGTTTAAAGTATAAATACTCACATCATAGCAAAATTGTTCAATTTATTCTCTAATAACGATGGCTAAGGCTTCGTTAGCAACCGCTGCCATAGTGTTAGCTAGCAAACCTGACTTGAGCGCTTGTGCTGTTGCTAAACTAGTTAAATTTCGATGAAAAATTAAATATTTGCTCCAACAATAACAACTTTGCCAAATAAAAGTCGTTGGTGATAGTTCGTAAAGCTTACAGAATTTATACATTCTGTTATATCAAGACACAGAAACGTTTCAGCCTTAGTCAATGGCTAAATGAGCAAACTTCTTCAGTTAAATGCTAATCAAATTTTTTGGACTGAATTTGTGACCATAATGACATGGCTGTTAGAATTTGACAATAATGGAACATTACATCTGAATAATTTACGGTCTAAAATACATTAGGTAAACATTTAAAAAATCTCTTTTGTGAATAATTTCATTTTGAATTTTTTTTGTCATATTCTTATTTAATATCAAATGTTCACACTGCTTGACCCATTATTCTTCCGTCCTCAGGATGAATTTCACCCTTTCATCGAGGCCCTCCTCCCCCATGTCCGTGCCTTCTCCTACACCTGGTTCAACCTGCAGGCCCGCAAGCGCAAGTACTTCAAGAAGCACGAGAAGAGGATGAGCAAGGACGAGGAGCGCGCGGTTAAGGACGAGCTGCTGGGCGAGAAGCCGGAAATCAAGCAGAAGTGGGCCTCGCGCCTGCTGGCCAAGCTCCGTAAGGACATCCGGCCAGAGTTCCGCGAGGACTTCGTGCTCACCATCACGGGGAAGAAGCCCCCCTGCTGCGTGCTGTCCAACCCTGACCAGAAGGGGAAGATCCGCCGCATCGACTGCCTCCGCCAGGCCGACAAGGTGTGGCGGCTGGACCTGGTGATGGTCATCCTGTTCAAGGGCAGCCCCCTGGAGAGCACAGACGGAGAGCGGCTGGTCAAGTCGCCCCAGTGCTCCAACCACGGCCTGTGCGTCCAGCCGCACCACATCGGGGTGACAGTAAAGGAGCTGGATCTCTACCTTGCCTACTTCGTCCACACGCCAGGTATGTCTTACCTATATATCGTACCCTAACAGACACAGAGGTCAATACAGGTATACAGATTCAGCCTCCCTACTCTGCAATGTGTGCCAAAAGGTCCTGATGCCAAGACAAATACCAATTTTAATATTTAAAGGGACAGTATGTGTATTACAGTGTGTGTCTCCCCCCTAGGAAAAAAAAAAAGGAGAAGACAAACGGTCTTTTAGCTGAACGATGTTTCTTTTTTCGCTTTAAAAAGATTCTGACAGTTTGAAAAGTCCAGGCTTAAAATCTGTGTTTACTAAGAGATATGTTTGCGTTGGTACATTTGTCGAAGTATTTGTGTGCAAATTTAACTAAATCCAAACGTGCATGTTTCGCGGCGCCGTCTGTAAACAACAGCATCTGCAAGCTGGTTTATCCCTTCGCCTGAAACGTGCGCGGCCGCGCGGCCGGCAGTTTGTCATGTGTCTGTAATCCCTGCAAATGGGAGATTGGTGTTGGTTTGTGTGTGTGTGAGGTGGCGGTGGTCTGGAGAGCGCAGTGGCAGCTGGCCCAGTCCCAGGTAGTTTAGGAGGAGGCAGCCAGTCACAGACTCATCACGCACACACACACACACACACGAACCACCGACTCCAGTCGCGTCGGCCTATCAGCGCTCCCCCCAAATAAACACACACATTTGCTCTAGCTTGTGACATCCGGATGTTCCACTCGCTATTTGCCGGATTGTACCGATCAAAGACTTCTCTTTGTTCTACATGTTTTTATTTTTCCTGATAGAAACCAGCATATCATTCATTTATATCATTAAAAAATGTGCTGATGGAAAATTCTTTTACACATACTGCAGAATTACATTACACAACATTATTATTTTTTTCCCCCAAAGAATATTATTTTTATTTTATATGTTCACCAGCTGGAAAAAATAAAATAAAATAAAGGAAGTTACTGGGCAGATTATTAAAATAATAATATCTGAACAGTTTTGTTTTTGTAAATAAAGTCAAGTGTGAGCCAGCTCTCTGAACAGATGTTAAATTAGATATTATTACATTTATTTACACGCAGTAGATATGGGACGGGCCACCGTCCTTCGCCGTCATCGGTCTGCTCCAGTGTGGCTCCAGGCGTCAAGCAGAAGGTCAGGTGTGAATCCTCATCCTTTATAAAGGCGGAGGGTTTTAATTCCTTCCATTTGGCAGGAAGGTGGGGAGCTCCCTACGAGCCCAGATCCCTCCCCACCAATCCCCTCCGACTCCAGGCTCCTTTCAGGCTAGCGTGCAACTCCGTTCGACTTCGCGTTGCGTTTCTTCCTCTTCCACAATGCAGCGTAGCAAAGCGCCGCTCAGATCAGTACCGAGCGCAGCCTGGTGCCTCCTTCGAGGAAAGCCTTTTTTCCCCCTCTCTCTTCTCCCACACACACCCTCTCTACTCTATGCCAGTATCCGCTGACTCCAAGCAACACACCAGCTTTCCTTTCCATTGCTGCTTCGTTAGCACATAAATAAAGCATCTTCTAAATGTCGTCTCAAACTCCGATCAGGAAGCACTACCTTTTCCACAACCGGAGCTGAACACGATTCCAGAAAGGCAGGATACTGACGTCAGTGCTTTTTTATTTTTTTATTGCAAGCTGAGACATGTCGGGGGGGTTAAACAGAGTTTAAAGAGGACAGGGAGACAGTGGCTCCACTCTGACCTTTCGGGTGGCAGCGTTACGGTTTTATTCTTAGCCCACCATTCCAGGGTGTCTGACTGTGTTTGGCGGAAGCTGTCAGTTACCATGGCCTCGATGATTGGACCGTAGCCACCTCACCTGCCGTATTGCTTTTTTTGTTTTTTGTTTGCTTTTTTCCAAGCCACTGATGTCACTGTTTCCACCAACCGGAGGTCAAGATGTGACTTACATATCAGGAGATACACAATACACGTCTCTGCTTTGTACAGGTTTAGATTTCAGAGCCTTGGAAAAGCGCTCAGGCTTCACCCTGAAGACTTAAAACAATTATTTCTACTGTGGCTATCATTCACATTTATTCACAGTACTTATTGTGAAGTGAGCATCCTCCACATTCTAGTTTGCTTAAAAGCCAGGATACTATCCCTTTTTGTGTGTTTTTTGCTTTTTATAAAGTCAAACCGGGATAACAATTAGTCGTGTTGAGTTTGGTCATATCAGAAACCTTACAGGCTTATTTCTTAACATCACAAACAAATCGACAACCGCATAACACTTAAAAGGATAATAACAAAACTGTAACATTAAATAGGAGCCTCTGCCTGTTCAGGTTTGGTGGTGACACAATATGTCGGCGCAACGAAAGAGCGGCAGATATATATATATAATTTTTGTGTGCCCCTCTAGAAAGTGCCGCCCTGGGCAATCACCTAGCTTGTCTATGCTTGTAGCCGGTGCTGGGTTGTCTGCCTTTAATCAGTGTTACCTTGATTAAAGCTAGTTTATTAGTTGCCTTTCATAGTTGAGGCTCAACCCTGGAGGTCTCTTTCAGCCAGTTGACCAACAGTATGCAGCTTCCATACTGGTTCTGAAACCAGATTAATATTATTATGTTTTAAACTGCGGTAGAATTCGATACTATCAACCGTACGTTACTCCCTTTCCAAAGGTGGAGAAGTAAGAGTGGGGGCTCCTTACTCTTGAACTCACTTAGACCAACACCTTTCCTCAGGCAAGATTCAGTCTGGAACTGCCGGGCCTGTTTTATTTCATCTGTAGAGGAAGTCAGAGTGGAGGCGATCTTCTTCGGTGTCGATAAAGCCGTATGGTTCCAGCATTAGTCACGTTTGGAGCTCGGATCCCCGCATACGGCTTTCATTACTCCGTTAGGATGAAGAGCTGATTTTTTTTCTGAGCGCTTTAGTGTTGGCTCTCGGCGCTGGAGACAGACGGAGGTTCCCGTGGGCCAACCCTGCCGCAGTTTATTTCCTCGCCGCTGCGGTCGCACGTGCTCATTCACCCGTCGGGGTGTCTTTGTGCGTGGTGTTCCAGATGACCGACAGAATCTCTTTTTCGAGAGACAAACAAAGGGAGGGGGACTTGGAAGCGGACGGCGACGCGGATGGACTCACTAATCCATCAAACACATCTTATCTGCGTCGCCCAATATCCTCGACTTCAAACGGAGATACCATTATCTGGTCTGTGGTTACATAATGAAGAAGAGACCAAAAAGGAACAGAGTGGGATTTAGGGCTTTTTATTTCTTTATTTTTTTCACACGAAGCTTTAGATTGCTGTTTCCTTGTAGCTGAAGAAGCAGGACGCTTGAGTCCTCTTACTTCTCAGTTAAACCAGATAAGACGAAAACAAAACAAAATTTAGAAATAGTATCGATTTTGTCTCTAGTGAGAAAGGGTTTCTGTGCGCCGTTCTCCGGTGTGTTGGGACCGGTCTGTAGCACCCCCCCCCCCCCCAAAAAAAAAACAACAACCACGCCCTTCATACTAAAACTTTCTGCTGCTTTGTTGTCGTTCCACTTTATGCGGGCAGTATAATGTGAGCTTCATCACGGCGTCCGCTCATGACGGGATCAGTGACACAGTGGTGTTCTGATGCATGCACCGAGGCATGCAGAGGCCTCTGACAGCCGCTCTCTTAAAGTCCTACTTCTCCTTCACTCACCAGTGTCTGCCTGTGAGTGTGTGTACTACACCGAGAGTAAGGAGAGAATAGACATGTAGGACAAACAGATTCGGCGTGAACCAGTAAAAGGTTTCCGAACGACCCTCCGTCAGGACCCGTTCCACCAGGACTTTTTGCGCCGCTCCCTGGATCCGCCGTTTGAGCTCGGGCTTGGGACCTGGCCAGCCTGCTTCGTATTCACTGTAATTATCCAGTTTAGTGAATAACGTTAGGAAAGAAGCACAAAAGATGAAGCGAATGATTGAATTAGGACGAATTTTTAAACAAAAGTCTCAGTTTGGGAAATTGAAAAATTCCTTGTAGCAGAAAGTGTTTGATGGGGGGGGGGTTGATTTATCCCCCTAATTTCACTGTACAGTGATTTTTAATTATTTCTGCAATTAAGAGTAATAATTATTTTTTGTCTCTATAGCAGTTCAACTAATTTCACTTTTTAAAATTCATCTTAAAGCACAAAAAATGTATTTCTTGTTTAATAGGTTTAGTAGCTGAAAAACAGCAACAAACAAAATTTTAAGAATCGCAATTGTCAGTTCTTGTCTTTACCGTCTTACTCCGGTCCTTCGTCTGTAGAGGCGCCAGACCTGAAATCTGTTCCACCCCCCCGCTTCACGCAGGAGACGGGCGGCTTGGCGAGCCGAGCCAAGCCGAGGGGCTGGAACCAGCCGCTGGAGTGGTGAGGTGAGGCAAGCCGTCGGGCCGAAAAGGAGAAGGGGCAAGAAAGGAGAGAACATTTTTATTTATTTATTCATTTACATGTCATTTTTTTTCTTTTTGAGCGATTTCCGACTCATGCTTCGTCAGGTGGAGTGCAGCGCCAGGAAGGCAACAATGCCCCGCCTCCCCCGTGAGGGCAGAGACCTGTCTTTAAAACTGGTGATTACCAGTACCTCCCCGTAAAATAAATGAAACCGAACTAACACCTCTGATAAACAAATATGTCGCTTTAGCTCTATCCCGGCGGCAGTAGTCGGCACTGTTTTTTTTTTCTCGCTGGGGCGATCCTGAGCGCTGATATAAAATAAGCAGAAAGGCGTAGAGTAACGATAATGCCGAGTGCAACGCAGGAAACAAAGACGGAGGGAGGGCCCACATGCAGGCTAGCGGGGCTGCTTGGCAGCGTTTGGCACACGGAGCTGCAGCTCTGTTTAGAAGGTGCCAGCCTTTCAAACCCGACACAGACAGTGCCTGCCAACTTCTCCTCTCCTCCTCCCTTCAATCATTTGAACATTTTCTCCCCCCTCCCAAACCATCCTTGTTTTTATCCCCCCCTCCTGTATGGATGCCCTCTATGGGCCCCTATGGGTGCCACCGACCCCTGCACCATGTCTTATGTACAGAATATATATATATACACATATGTTCCTATATATATATATATATATATATATATATATATATATATATATATTTTTATCTACTATGAAGATTCAGTAAAATGACTACCATGATCCTCTATTTTTTTTTCCTTTCCTTCCAAAGTCTTTCAGGCAGAGCGAATCTTGTTATTTGCTGTGATGGTAGATTCAGGAACCCCCCCGAAAAAAACAAAAAAACAAAATGGAGGGAGAAAGCACAGCTCTTCTTCAATCAGAGCAAAGAATGGTTCCACATGTGGTTAAGAAATGTTAAATGACGCCAAGAGACACAGGAATGGGTCCTCTTTTTGTCAGTCAGACATTTTTCAAGTAAAGCGGCTGGCTCGGTTGATTTGGGGTGAATTTCGAGGTGGACGGAGACGCTGTGAGTGATGGGAGAAAGCGTTAAACGCTGGCTGGGTGGGGGTGTGTCGGTGTGTGTGGGGTGTTGGTGGATGGAATTACCCAATAATGATCAGAAAATTAGAGCCATTATTAAGGGAGAGTAAACAGGCCTCTCTAAGTGTGAAAGGCCTCCATTCAGCCAGGTCCTGGAGCCAGGGCTCCTTTCTTCCTTTCACTGATCCACCCCTGGCCTCGAGAGCCCTCCTTTTGTTCCCTGAAATAACAGAATGAATATATGGGGCCGCCTGGGTGGGGGTCCTGCTCCCTGTCATGAGCACAGTATGGAATCCAGCACCCTGACAGTATTCACATCAGCCTGACTTCCTACTTATTTCACCTACTAACAAGATGGCTTTTCTTCATTTTCATTTGCCTCTAACTCGCCTAATTAGCCGTTTGATGCGTTTACATAAGACCAGCCTCGCCGAGCTGCTGGTGACGGCTTTTGAAGTGTTTCTGCAAGTAGCACCTGGGCGTCCGTCTTTTTTGCTGTTGCTGTTTTTCTTTCCTTCTTCCATTATCGTCACTTAAAGCGCCGCGCTCCTTTTCTTCTCCACATCCGGAGAGTTGCCGTGTTCGAACTGGCTGCTAATGCGGCAGCGGCGGCTTCCGTGCTCGTCGGTGCAAACGTCCTAATTAGCGGCAAACGGATAAATAAATAAAGTTGTGTCTGAGCGCTGAACGACAAATGCGGAGCCCAGACAAGAAGGTGGTGGTGGGGGGCAAAGAAACTGAGAGGGATTTACGCTCTCCAAGCTGGTTGAGAGAATAAAGGGGGCTGTGTTCCTTTTTTCTTTCTTTCTTCCCCCCCATCACATCCTAGCCAAGCTCTGACCTCCTTTTGGATTAATACCGCTACACAATAAAAATCTTTTTTTTTTCTTCTTTTTTTCTTGTATGCAAGTCCAGGATTTCATACTGGTTTGACAACGTTTCCTAACATTCCCTCGCTGTATGGTCGTGTTTTACTGCGTTCGCAGATGTCCCATCCCTTCTCCACGTTAAGATGGATCAGAACCTTTGCTTTAAACTTCTTCAAAACTTTCTCCTTGAAATTTCTGCTTTGTTTCGTGTTCTTCATGATCCCTGTTTGTCCTCTAATGTTCTATAAATAAAAAGAGTCCATCAGATTTTATACACAAAAACCCCAGTTTGGGTCGCATTTGGAGTTTTAAAGTCATGGTTCAGCATCTTTTCAGTACACTGCATGAATCAAGAAGACTAAATACAAATGTGTAGGGATGCACCGATAGCCAACCGAAACAGGGATTGGGTATCGCACCGAAACTCTTCAGATTAGGGTTTGCAGTTTTCTGGCCAATCACAAATAATTGATATTTAGGAAAAACCTGACCTGCCTATGTTAATTTCTGCCCATTCTGATTTTTTTCAGAACCAAAAGCAGGTTACTTCATTTTTTCAATTATCTTTTATAAAAAAAATAAATAAAAAAACAGATATGAACACTCAGGAAACCATTCAAACCAGTTTTAACTGGACATGAGGTAATCTTCTCAATTATAAATGACATTTTGTCTTTAGCATTACTCGAACTACAAGATTATATTTGTTCCTTTAGTCATTCATTTTTCTCATTTGTAAAGTACCTTTTTTTTATACCTGTCGTGACCCACTTTTCCAATCTTGTCCTTTCACATTACCACTAGGTTTTCAAGTAAGTAAGATTAATTTCACATGGAACAATTTTGGATGGAAATATCGTCTTATTCCCCAGAATCAAAGTAATCGAGGCCGATGGATCGGTGCACCTCTAGTTCTAATGTACTCTTTTTTTATTTTTTGGTTTAATTCACCAATCAATTGTAACAAGCATAAAATAAAATAATACTTGTCTTCCAATTTAGTGTATTTTTTTATGTGGTAGAAGTACTGGTACTCAGTATCTGCAAGTACTCAGATCCAAGTATCAGAATCATATTGGTTTTTTAAAAAGTTGTAACGTTGCATACCTACAAATACGCATATTTTTGTTGTTGCTGTTTTTTTACTTTGACCAGCATTAAACAAAGAAACTTTTTCCTGAATTCATTCTGTCCAGTTCCTGAAATCAGTTATGTACTGTGACTTGAAAATTTTGAAAGTATAAAACTGTTGCAGATTTAATTGGATGAAAAAAATAGTACAAGCAGACATAGCCAGACTAGAAAACAATATAAAAACATAAAAAAGTGTTTATATTTATAAATGTTTAAATAATAATTGTATTGCTATTTCGATTGCCTATTCTCCCAGCTGTACTTGAATGCAGCATGATGAGCTGTTGGGAAAATTGCTTCTTATCAATGGGGATTCTGCTGACCTGCTTTTTATCCAAAATCAAGAGTTTGGTCTGATTGCATGCTACTAGTAGCCATGGTGAAGTTAGGTTGGTTTTTCTGTAGTATCAGTGATGTTTTCATTCGGCTTCACATTTTTTCATTCAGCCATTCGGTTCAGTTTTACGGACCTTATTGCTGTTGAAAGCCGCTGACAAAGGGTTTGGTCCATCTTTTTATTTCTACTGTAGCTGCATAAAAAATCATTAATGTTCACCAATAGGAGAGTCTAGTGATAGCTGGGAGTCGTTTCTGTTTTGGTATTGTTTCCCTTTTTAAAGTTGTGCTGTGGAACGTTGCACTGTGCTCTGAATTCTATGCAGTAACATTCTGGATGTTTCTAGGTATAAAACAGCTGGAGTCGATGTGTAACGAATGCAAACACATATACATGTACACCCCTAACAAATGTCATTAAAAAGTATGAACAAAGCGTTTTTTCTCATGCCGTTCCCGAGGAATAAGAAACATGGAGGAAATTAGAGGGTAAAAAAAATCCATGGTTTGGATTCTTGTTTATCCCAATAATTCAATATCCAGGTTCAAATTTGAACACTTGGGTGAAGTTCTGTGAATATGTATGTCCAGAAGGACGTCTGAGTAGTGTTTCCATTGTCACGTTGGGGTTCCCCCCCTTCAGTGTACCTTTCTTGGGTTCCTTCCAAGGAGTGTCATGGACTGGCCTGCTTGGCTCAGTTAGTGGCCCTGCAGTGCTGGGCTGTTTCTGTGGCCACTGTGTGGGCAACCCGAGCACGGAACTCTGCCAGAGGAATCCACTCAGATCACTTTCACTGTATAGAGGACATCCCCCGCATGCAGATGGATAATTTGTTGCCTATACGGTCTGTAAAAACAACAATCAGTCGAGTTATAACGATGCCTTTTCTTTCGAGAAAACATTTCCTTCCAGCCATGATAAACTATTTCTGAACAACTTAAGCACTTGCCGGTAGAGGGGGACCAAATGAGACATATAAAAATGTCACTGTAATTTTAGAATCTTAATGTAATTCACACATTCTGTTCTACTCAGCATGGCCCAGCAGGCTTTTTATTCCTCAAAGGAGCCAGAAGTGCCCTTTAGCGTGGCAGCTCGGATATAGTATCCCTTCAGTAGGAAGAAAATGCAGGCAGGCAACAGAGCTGCTTTAACTAATGGGTTATGTTGACATTAGCTTAACCCCCTCGTCGGGAGGTTGTCTGGTATATGTCGAAATAATATCTGCAATTTTAACCCCTTTTGTTTGTTCAGGTTGGTGAAAACGTTACTGTGCCATAAACTACGGAGGTCGTAACTTTTAGCCGACGTCAGTTTCACTTCGACGTTGTTCCTCGTAAACCTGAAGAGAGAGTGTTTGGATTCTTTCAGAATTCATAAATCAGGATTTTACACCAGTTTGGGAAATAGTTGCTGCTTAATGCGTGGTAATAAATTTTTACAAGAGAACACGCATGCCTTTCCTCTTCCTGAGGGTCAATTACAGACAAGTTAAAATGCTGTCACTTCTGGTGATTGATCTTATATATATAATGTGTGAGTAAAAAGATATACTATATTTAACCATATTTCATACACAGTTCGGCACAACTTACTACAGTTTCTTGGAAAAATATTTATATCTCTTTAAGAAATTTCTCTGAAAAAAAAGCTAACACCGTGTATTTTTTGTTATGAAGCTGGAAGAGAAGGTTTCAAGGTTTAAAACAATATAAAAAAAGAAAAGGAAAAAAGTGTGGTGTGGTTTGAAATTTAGCCCGCTTTACAATTAAAGTATTCCAGAATAACTTTTTTGTTACCTTTGTATGATAACTAGAGGTAAGGTTCTGCTTCATGAATTTTTTTTTACGGAATCCATTGTTTTTTTTAATACATAATTATGCATTAAAGAGATAGGCGTGGTGAAGTGGTTAAACTTTTTTCAGCATTGTAATTCAATCATATTGGTTTAAAATAGTCATGCTGTGTTTAGCTTTTACAGGGCAATGCACATGGACAGGGCTGTGTCATGGAGAGTATGTCTTTTGACGCATCAAATGACACCTTAAACGATTGTTAGTCGCTTCGCATTAGATCGTTAATTGCAGTTATCCATTTATGCCATTAGGTGGCATTGCCTACGACGAAAACCAAATAATGCAATAAAATATTTGCTAGGTAAATCTTTTAGAAAAATGGTAAATGTTAGCTTTGCGCTACTTCATTGTGTCTTTAGTTACACTAAATTTCTCCCCAAAATGGCTAATACTTGGGGAAAAAAATCTTTTTGGTGTTTTCCTTATAATTGTCTGATTTTGAGCCATATCTATATATATTTTGAGACAAAAATGTATCTTTCCTCCTCTATTTTTATTATTACCTTCTTCCATTTTATCACCACAAACGCTACTAAGCGATAGCAAAAAATTTTTTTTTATAAATATGTATATAAAAGCACATTCGGTGAATTTGCACCTTATTCAGTGCCATCGATGCTGCGGTCCTAAGTAGGTTTAAGAAGGATAGAACTTTTGCGACATCAAGTCTATGATAGAGGTTGTGGCGAAAAAATGGAGCTAACTCTAAAGATCTTAAACCATTTATGTCTTGAGGCAGAAGTAAGGTGTAAAATACGTGTTCTGTGACTGAATTGTAAGAGTTACCATTTGTGTATGACTTCACAGAGGAAATGCTCAAAAACAGTTGAGTTACATCAAAAGTTTTTTGAAAGAAGTTTTTGAATCTCAGAGTCAAAACACAACAGATGTTCTTATTCCAGCAGGATAACGGCCATGAACGTACAGTTTTTGGGGTTGCTATCCAGAGCTACATTGAATAATTTATATTCAAGCATTTTGAATGTTTGAACGTTAGAATGGCCTAAGTCCTGAGCAAAATCAAATTGAGAATCTGTTACAATACTGCTGTTTCCATTCAATCTAGCAGGCCTGATCTTTTCCACTGAAGGACGAGCAAAGTCTTTCAGGAAAAGCTCAAGTCCGGGTATGATTAATGCACTTTTTTTATTGCTCTCTCTGTATATATTCTACATTAATACTATCGGTAGTAGGCACAGTTAACTCTAGCCTGATTTTCACGTTTCAGAGATTAAGTTCAGATCCCCAGAGGCGCCATAGCTCATGGAGGTGAAGTGTGTGAGGAACCCTTTTAAGTGTTTGCATATGCTCCAAACAGAGTGTGTGTTGATCCTCATTTGTGCAAGCAACAACAGGGTGATGGACAAACACAAAGGATCATACGCGAGTCCTCACCGGACAGGCCGAGCACCTGAGCCCCCCTTCACACCTGATGCCCCCCGCGTGACTCGGCCGGAGACATGAAAAGAGAAAAAGCGGAGAAAGGGGACGACACGACCCAGCTGGAGACTGGACTTGAGACTTACTGGGAGGGATTGGAAACAGACCAGACCCAACTGGGTCCGTGCTCGCTGGTCTTTGACTGGGCGCAATCTGTCACCGCAGCGCTGGAAAGTTTTAAAGCAACACAATTCTCCCGATAATTCAGCCAGAGGGAAGCAATCTGCAAATGACTCCAAGGTGCAGAGTATTAAAACTTCTGCTTATTATTCAGGATCGGAGCGTCTCTTACATATATCACGGGGCTGATCTGCTCTGTTATTGTCCCCTTTGTGCGGTTACATTTGATTGGAGCATTATTAGGCTGAGACCACCCGGCTTCTGAGCCCCCACTTGAGTTTCCATTCTCCTGTTGCTTGGCTATAGCGTCAGGCTCTCCTCCAGCAAACCCAAGCATACAGGGGAGCACGCAGGCAGAGTGAACGTAAAGAGAGCAACGGAACAGTCGCTGCTGTAACCTCTGGGCTTCCAGCAGAACGGGTTCTGTTTATTTCCAAGAGCTGATGATCTAGAGATGACCATGAAAAGCAGAGGGCAAACAATTTAAGATCCGTAAATCTGAAAAGAGGAGAGGAGTGGGTGGATGTGAAGGGATCTCGCTTCCCAGTCTTCAGACAACTGAAATGGAGCAATCTGGCCTTAATTCTGTGGTTAGATTTCTATCTGTGGTTTTGGCCCTGGGAGCATCTCTGCTCCATTTTTTTTACCCTCCCTGTCTGCTCTTTTTATTGTTGTTTCTGCTCTTTTCATTTGGGTTTACATTCCCCTCAGGCCGGGCCATAAAACAGACCTTAACAAGATACGGCTCACACCAAATGGCATCGCAAGGAGTTTTGTTCACACCACTGAGGCAAACATTAACACAAGTGTGATTACTGGAAGGTCTGTACAAGCCTTGCGCTCAGATGACGTGAAAGATGACACATCCTCAAAAGTTTTTCCACTTTGAGGAAAAAGATTACATTTTGAACATTAAGCTAAACATGTCATGACGACCAGCAACTCAAGACAAGGATCAACCGAGCAAGTATAGTCTTCATCGATCTATAGGAAAAGACCTGCCGACTCTCAGTAGAGGCGACTCAAGATGGTGCTGGCTACTGCACACCCTACGCAAATCGCCTCCCAACATCACTGGGCAGGCTCGCCGGGGTGTAAGCCCCGAGGCGATTGCCCCGCCAAGAAACCCCCAACAATAAGACCATGAGGCATACATCAACAAGACAAACTTCGCCTGGTGACAATTAGAAAGAATGAAACAGGCCAGTAATCTCTGGAGATCTACCAGAGATGAGGGACAGTAGTAGAAGTATTAAACGTATCTCCCATAAAGATTACGAACAAACTTTTGTTTTGCCTGTAGGTTTTGGACAGAATGCCTTCACTGCCACTTTATGATATTTACTTCTGGAGGTTGCTGGAGAGATCAGCTGCTCAGGTGGTAGACTGTAATGAAGCATTAACTACTATGGTTCATTCACACCGCAGGCTTTGTCAGCGTCAGCGACGTCAAGATTACATGTTAAGTCTATTGCGCAGGCCGTTGGAGGAGCGTCACGGTCTCTGCGGCGCTTTGTGAGCTTTGGCTCCGTCAACTTTTCAAGCTTTTCATGCTTCAAAGCTCATAAAGCCAGCAACGCAGAAGTTCAGCTATTTGAACTTTTGACGGTGCTGACGGTCCTGAAGCGGCGCGTTAACCAATCAGAGCATACGATATAATTGTAGCGATGTCACTACATATATTTTGAATGTAGCGGGAGCAGGAAAAACCTACATTTTAAGTCTAGATAACGCAGATTTAAAAAGTCATAAATGACACTTACCTAAGACAGATGGACAGGCGCTCTTCAGGAGGAACAGAGCACCTGTAGTTGGTGTCCTGGTAGGAGATTTGAGCTCCGATGCGGCCCAGGAGGTCGTAAAATTAGGCGCGGGACAGACGGAAGTACCGCTGAAAGCGAACCTCATCCATACATAGCTCCTGGAGCAAATGGTTAAACTCCCCAAACTCGGAACGCATCCGTAGAACAGGGTGTATCCACAAACGGCGCTTATGTTGCAGAAGTCGACGTTGTCTAGATTTATTTAGCAAATAAAGCCAAGGCACTCTCTCAATACTGTCCACCATAGTTCAGAATATCCACAACAGAAGAAGCCCCGCCCATTCGCTCTTTTTCGCTCAGAAGTGGCAGACTTTGCAAGCTTCAACATAGAAGCGTCAAACTAGACGCTTTGTGAGCTTTGCCTGACGCTGACAAAGCCTGTGGTGTGAATGCACCATTAGTGATGCTCTCTACAAGCCGGGCCTCGGTGAAAAAGCCACCTACACCTAAATTCCTCGTTTATTGCCGTGTTATAAATAATCCTGAAGAACATACACATCATTAAAAAACAAAATATTGGGGCGTAAGGTTCTAAACATAACCCCACGTCAGGCAAATTCCACGAAGTAGTCATCTTTAGTTTTTACAATTATGTGTTTTCAGACTGTACAGCCCCCATGCCACACACTTTAAACACTTTTCTCAGACATAATTAACATTTACTCACGTTTCTCACTAGTGTAAATACTCTTAAAGCTCAAACCTTCCTAGATTTTTAATTAATATTAGGCTACTATGTTGTGAGTTATATTTCTCTTTTGTCTGTAAGAAACTTAATGCGTGCGGTGTACATGCGCTGCTCTCTGCTGGCATCGTAATTCAGAGTCAGATTTAAAGCGCGCAGTGAGTTATGATGCATCTTTGGTGCAAAAAAAGGTAAATATTTACGTAACAGGTTTATGGCCATTAGAGTGTTACTTACTCTTAGGTTACATTGTGTGTGAATTACAATTTTTCGTTTGTTAATAAACATGTATTTGGTGGCGTAAAGTTAAGACATGCCTTTTCAGAAGCGCCAAGAATAGGTGCAAAAATAGCGCTGATTTTAACAAGCACAAACCGCTGATTAATTAGGTCCAATGCGCATTTGTACGCTCTAAGGAACGCAATTAATATTTTATTAATAAATCTGTGAAACAGTGAGGGTGAACTGTGTTATAGCGAGGGACAACTGTACATCAAAGACTGCTTCCTACTCCTTTTGTTTCTATATTGTTTCATAATTGCACACAAAATGTTTCATCGGCCTTCTTGCAAAAAATACTTTATTTGGAGAAATGACTTATATGCCTGCCACACTGTTTACGTTGTATCCCCCCCACCCAGAGGATTCATTAGGATCCTTCGAAACGTTTCTTGCCATCTGAAAGCAGCCGAAAAGCACTGTTCTGGTAAAAAGCAGTGTATCTGAAAAGACAACTCTGATTAAAGACCGCATGGAATTGTCCCAAAAATTTCCAGAAGTTCTGTCTGAAAACGGCTTTAGAGGAACGTACACTCACTCTCATCCCAGCCACTTCACACTCTTCCGTGAAACACAAATGAAACACATCATCTGCATAAAAATGTATATGCGACTTTGATGTTCTAAAACTAAGGATGTCCTGATCTCAAGAACGAATCAGGATTATATTTTCATATTTTTTAGTGATCGTAGATCGCTATAATAGCTAATGAGTTGTGCCGATTTATACGAAAGTACCTCCTAGTTATTTTTAAAGTGATATAATAATTAAATCTTGATTACCACAAATCAGCATCGAAGATTAGACACAGTTCTACTATTGGTAAACTTCAACAGAAATGCTTTACCGTACCTTAAACTATATAATAAAGATGTAGAAACGTATAGCTTCTGGCATTTACATGCAACAATAAACCGAAATAAAGAGAGAAAAACTCTGCTCGCTCCCGCAGCAAGGAGGAAGAAAAAAAGTCAGATGCTGAATATTGAGCAGCACTTGTGCTGCATTCAAATAGTGTCGGATATCTATGCTGAGTTCAGGAGCATAACATATTTCAGCTTAATATGAAACACCAATAATAAAACTGCAACTTACAAACTTAGAACAAAGTTGGCTTTCTAACAGTGGTGTTTACTCAAAAATATAGAGTGAATATGATCCAATGAAAGTGAAGGACACCATTGTGCAGCATATAGCCTGCTGGAAATACTTAAAAAAAATATAATACTGTACCAAGTAGCCTAAGTGTTTTGCTTTTTCCTTTTGTCTGAAATATTAAAGTGAAGTTTTTCTTTAATTCTCTTTAAGATTTAGATTTAGATTTTAGATTTTTTAAGGGATTTACTACAAAAATGGTAATGCTCCTTGATGAAATTAGTCTCATTTGAGTTTTTTAAATTCAATACTAAAGGCAAACTATGGGATCGGGACTCGAAATGAGATCGGATTTGAGGTTAAAAAATCGGATCGGGATCAGGGGCGCAAACTTCTGATCGGGACGTCCCTATCCAAAACTAGACCCTCATCGTCTCAATACTATGCTGTGAGATGCTCAAGAAGAAGGGTGAGGATAGGCGACAAAAGGCAGAGCTACGGCTTTGGTTCTGTGGCAAGAATGTGGAGACAACTCTTGTTTTGTGGGTTTAAGGACGGATAACTCTTGACATCCTCTCCCAGAACACTCGCCACAAACTACCGAAAGGCACACAAAACACATGTGGTATGGGCAAATAAATTAAATATTTGCTCCACTGTTCGACGGCCAGTACGAAAACCACACAGCTTTTCCTGAGTCCAAGATCTGATAACAGTTGGGAAGTTCCTTTCAAACATGTAGAGGAAGCGTTTTCAGGAGGAGTGAGATCTTGGAAACTTAGATACTTGGAACATATTCACAGATCCCCTTTGCTAAAGATTCTGACTTCTGCAGTTCTCACAAATAATTTAAAAAGACTCTCCTGAGGCTTTTATAAGTAAAAATGATTCTATTGAAATATCTACAAACACTGTCCAAGCCTAGTGAAAATAAAAGGTGTTTAACTGAGGTTTATGTGTTTGTGCTTACAAAACAAGCTGAATTCCCACTTTTGTACATAATTATCCTCTTGTCAAATAGCTCACTGTAAGTTGTCATTGATGTTGATTAAGGTTGCTGTTCTTTGGAGCTGTAACGGCACACTGACGTATGTATTTTCGCCATTCCGTGCCGACACCCTCATCCCGCCGGAGAGACACATTTGAAACGTTATCCAAGACAGAACTGTGGTTCCCCCCAGCTTCTAGTCTCCATCCCATCTCTGTTTCATCGGCCCTTAGATGTGTGATGAGGAAACTCCAACATATTCTGTATCCTAATGATACATTCTTCTCCATTACTTCTTTTTTCTCTCTCGTGTGTGTGAAAAAGAACAAAACTTTCTTCCCCAGGCTCCGGACGTAACATGGTTCCACTCTCTTGGACCAGGTTTGGCCCATTTAACACTCCACACTGTTTTAAACACATGGCGGGGAGATTTGCAGTGGAAATAAAAAATCTACAAAAATACATATCCGTTAGCAAATCACAACTTATGTAAATAGACTTCATCAGTTTTATTGTTGACACATTTGAAAATTTTATTTTTAAAATTTTTGTTTAATCAAACAAATAAATAAATGGGCAACGATTGGCTACTTTGTGGTCAGGTGATGTTTCAATCATGTCAAGTGGATAATTATGACAATTATTGGCAGTCATGGTAGCACTGATAAAAGGTTCATACTACAGAGGTACAAATAGGTACCTACAATTAAGGGAACACAATGGTACCTTAAAGTGTACCGAAAACTTAGCAAACCGTGATTATTATTATTATTTTGTGTGTGTGTGTGTGTGTGTGTACCCAACAGAGACAGCAATCAATGTACACGGCTAACAGCTCTTCTAAGTAATTTATGCCGTGCTTTGTGGTGTATCTGACGTACCAAGCAAGTGTTCATGCTGTGATAGCTATTACTTGGTTAACCAAGAAAATGGCACACACACACACACTAACAAACACACACTCCCTCAGACCCACACGCACTGTGCACAGCCTGTCATCAGAGATGCCTTGATGTGGTCACTGGGTGGCACTGAGGCCTCCTATTATTGTTGTTTTATGACAACTTTCTCTCTCTTCAACCTCCCCCTCCACCCCTCCCTCCACTCGCGTTTAGTCCTGCCTTCCTCCCTCTCTCCCTCCCTTTTTCCGTCTCCAAACCCACTTCCATTCCTCTGGCTGTTGCAATGGGATCCCTGTTTGTTTTAAGAGTGTAAACCATTCTGGGACATGTCCACCGGGGGCAAAGGGCGGCAACAGGAATATTTTCTTTCGAGGTAGTGGGGCGGCAGACCCTTTGCCCTCATTATTGCAAAGTTTGGAGTTTCACTCTCTTGTCCTGGGAGATGCTGGCGAGCCAGGCATTTTCCCCTGGATTGCAGATTGTGTCAGAGTTATTTTTCTTGTTTTTTCTTGTTTTTTTTATAGTTGCTGGTTAATTTGTCATTTGCTAGCTTACTTTCATGTGTACCTCTACACCCTCTTCCTCCCGTCTGGTACTTATTTCCTTTCAAAAATAATTATCTTCTAATTTGTTTCATGTAGGTTGTACAATAATGTATTATCCTATTGACTCAGGTTGAATAAACTGAAGTGACTAAATATCCTGAATGTCTTGTCAGGTAGGAGGCCGTGAATGCTTAGGAAATTCAAAATCACAAGTCCCATATTTCCACAGAAACTAAAATACTTTCCACACTGACATCAACATTGTGTGTTTATCCACTCTCCCACACTTGCACACGGAGCAAAAACACATACAGCCACACACTCGGAGTGTCTTGCCTGTCTGCACCTTAATTAACGAGGTCTTTAGGGGTTTAGGCCCTGCAGTGCTGTTGGGTAAATGAGTGAAGCGAGTCACCTCGGGACAGAAACAAGTAAATCCTGTTTAGATCAGCCCCAAGGTGCATCTTGTTCCCTAATTTGGCTCTGAACATGCTCTTTCCTCCCTGCTCTCACCTTAATCACCCCCAGCACCTCGCTCTAATCTCTGTTTGCACCAGCTTCCCCCTTTTTTGTTGCAGTTTCTCAGAACCTGCCACATCCTGTCTATATCTCTGAATACTGCCTATCACACACGTGCCTCAATAGAATGTGGATTTTTCAAGTACTGACCCAAATTCCCAACTGGATTTAGATCTGGGCATTGACTGGGTCATGCTAACTCATGATTATGCTGCTGTGTTTAACTAGTGCTGTGTTAAAAAAAAAAATAATTAAAAAGATAAGAATGGAAACAAATCAATTCACAAGTCCAAAAATCCCTTCAGTTGTTTAACATTTTTTGCCCTTTTTTGCAGCCAAAAAAAGGGAAGGTAAAGTCCAGACAGCCGTTTGAAGTCTTATGTCTGAAAGGATTAATAAAGTTTTCTGAAGTGTTCTCACCCAGCGTTGTGTCATTGTTTTACAGCGATATAATTAAAGTAACAGCTCGAATAAACATTTTTAATAGCACCGACGCATATCAATATTGAATTGGAACAGATTGGAGTGGATTGTAGTAATTGAGATTCGGAATTGAAACGATTGTTGAAAATTGAATCGATAGCCAGCTCTAGATCGAACCCATTCCATTGGGCTTCTGGCTGTATGTTTAGTGTAGCCTGCAAAAGTCACCTCATTGATAGAGGTTACGGATTTAGGAAAACATCGAAACGTAGACATAGAGACAGGAATATATGCTCTGTCACAATATTTGATCAATATTCAGAAGCAAACAGCATACATATATTTTTTTGTTATATTTTTTCTTTTAAAAATTGAATGAAACTACTAATGATAACACTCTTTGTAGTTAAATTGAAAGTATGAGTGGTAGTTGATGGCTGCTTTAACCTTCTTCATTCAAGCAGATCAACAGGATCTAGTAATAAATCACTGTTACAGTTTTTCTACAGATTTAGAAGTCACAATATATGGTCTTACTCATAGTATCACAATATATTGTGTCTTCCCCCATGTATTGTGATACATATATGACCAGATTCTTGCTAACACATCGCTAGTACAGGTGTAGCAATGACACTCACGAAAACCCATCCATCCATTTCCATTTTCTAAACCGCTTATCCTCAAGGGGTCGCAAGGGGGCTGGTGCCTATTTCCAGCTGTCAATGGGCGCCCATTGACTCACGAAAACAAAGATCAGATTTATGTTTCAAAAAGGGCTTTTATCTACATTTTAATAGATTTGGCCACAAACGAAACGATGCATTATCTTTTCTTTTCTGACTTGTTTTCATCTCTTCAGACCTTAAGACGGCGCTTCAACTATGCATGGTGGAGTACAACATTTACCCAGTTGCTCTTGATAGCAGCGCTGTGATTGGGGTATTGCTCAACGTACCCCTAGACATCCAGACATTGTTTCTATAGCAAAGCTTTCTGCCGCCTTCAACCCAATATCGGCGCAAAAAAAATGGATTTAAGAGTAGGTGGTGCGTCTTCTATTATGACTTTGTCTGGCAAAGCCGTGTTGACCACAACTGGCTCGTCCTCGCAAGATAGCAGTGACCTTAACAAGAAATGAGGTGGTGCTGGGTAATGTCGCGGGATCTTTTTACACTCCTACTTATGGGTTTGTGCAATTTACCTGTATTTGACGTATAAATGCAACTTTACTGCCAGAGAGGTTTTTCCAGCAGCATATTTTATACTTGGGGATAGTGTGTTTTGGATGAGGAGCAATGTTTGAGTTTCTTTGACACATGATTTAAGACACGTTGGCCCAAAATCGTTCAGTTTTATTCTCATCTGACCATGTTGTGTCCTCTACATATCTCAAGGCTTCAAGCCCGGATTCCCTATGACATTTTTTTTTCATTTTTTTATGATGGCCTTTTTTGCCAATCCCCTATAAAGGCCAGATTTGTGGAAGGCAGATTTTTCCAAAAACACACATGAATACTAGGTATACATCTTTCCATCCATCCATTGAGTCAGACTGTGAGGGTAGCAGCTTAACAGGGAATGAGTACTTTCGTAAGGCACTGCGTCCATTTCTGATTTACCTGAGACAGTTTGAAACTGAGACAGTTTCTGAGATCATTTGAACCATTTCTATACAAGCTTGGATAAAATGAAACTAAGTCTTTCGGTTCAGTGACCAATCAGCACGGGTCTGTAGTTAGCACCTCTAATCTGGTTAGTGCTTTAATTTAATTTTAATTGGGAACCCATGACTAGTCCTCCTAACATTACATTATAGCAGAAGATACACACAGAAGAGAATGCCTTGGACCTTTTGGTCCTTAAAAAAATTCAATTGGGAGCTGATGGACTAAAAAGTAAAGGAGGGTCTAACTATCAACTGGATTCAGTCTGATTTTTGAAACAACATTTTTACAAAAACCTAGTGACTACTAAGAGCAACTGCGTATATTGTCTTCCACTTCAGAGTAAAGCAGGGTGTTTTTTTTCCTCCCAAATAGGCAGATGTCAGTGATCAGAACATTTACAAAAATATTCACAGCATATGTCTGTGCGGCTGTGGGAGCTGGTGTTTTTCCCGGTATTTCTCATTACAAGTGTATTTATAACGCTGCTAAGAACCAATAGGACTCCGGCATTCCTTCCTGATCCATCTGTGCTCCTGGTGTGCGGATAACTTACAGTAGCGTGGAGGGTCTCCTGAGGTCAGGAAGCTGAAAATCACAAAGACATGTGGAATGCTGAGAGTTGGCCAATGCAAACATGCAGGCCTGGCTTTCCATCCATGCAGAGCTCAATAACCATCGAACTAGCCTACTACTGTCTTTTTACAAGGCCAGAAAGCAACAAAAAGAACTTTAACCATAAAATAAAAACTCTGTCTGTCTGTCTGTCTGTAGCTCAAATTATCTTTGTGAGATAAAACAAAGGAAGGACACTCACTCCCCATTCACTACGCGAATTTGATTTGAAAAAAAATAAAAAATATTGACCTTATGTCAGTTGTCGTAGGTTGGAAAATCCTTTGAAATAGTTCCAACACACCAAATCAACAAATACCGATTTAGTTCTTTTTATTTCAAAAGGTCTTTATGTATTTCATGTAACTGAGAACAAGGACACAACAGATACATATGCCTTATCCAAAATCTTGGCACCAAGTTAAATAGCCAGAAGTAATCATCTGATCTGGTCATAATTTGGTACACATGCAGACCAGAGATCAGTATGTGTATGTGAATGACTAGATTTCCTGAATGCAGCACAGTGGTGTGAAGAGATTGACCAACATTCTGGCTGGTTTCTCAGCACGACTTCCTAGCCTCATTCAAACCAACTACCTGGATCCTCAAGGCTTCATCTACTTCTAATCACCTTCACAAAGTGTTTTGTCTGACTGTCGGATGCTCCAAACAACTGCCTGCATTACAACACATGCCTCCACTAATGCCCTGTGGTGCCTTTTTAAAGACGTGCCAGTTGGTTGCTGGTTTACTGTACCATTTGTATTCCCATCACTGCTGTATTTGTTGACCCAGTTGTCAAAATTTATTCAGATAGCTCATATTTAAAATAAGGAAATGTTAAACATGTAAAACTGTACCCTGATTCTTGTTGTTTTAATCCCAGTTTTTGGGATTTAAAATAGTGCCTACTGCTGGAGATTACTTAACGTGTTTATACTCTCTGTAGGGGACGCGTTGCACCCACTTTGACATTTAACAACTTGTTTTTTTTTTTTGTAGTCATAGTCTACTTTAAGAAAATTAGATCATATAACTTCAGCAAAAAATATCAACCTGATAAATGTCACCCTGAGTGATCAGAATCCAAATAAATGGAAATACAGTGGACCCCTGGTAGTGGTTAGGGACCACATCCACCCCCAAATAGTTACAATTTGCAAAATCTGATACCCCCCCTAGAAACACTGTTAACAGTTAATTTGTCATAAATAACACATTCTTCCACATTTCCACTCCTTGGGGTACAGCAAGTCAGTGCCAGAGCAAATGAAATGGCACTCTTTGGAAATGACAGCCAATAGCGAGTCCACAGACGGTCTCGGCAGATGACCGCTTTTGCTGAGCCTGGTTCTGCTGGAGGTTTCTTCCTGTTAAAAGTTCCTTTCCACTGTCGCTTCGTGCTTGCTCAGTGTGAGGGATTGCTGAGAATTACACAACGTAATCTTCTGTGGTTCTCTAATTTCTACATTAAACATTGTATTGTAATAACTCTTCTTGTAAAGTGCCTTGAGATGACATCTGTTGTGAAACAGCTGTATATAAATAAACTGAATTGAAACTGAATTGAATTGAACTGAAATAGCATTGCATCTCCATATTCCAGCTTCCCAAAAGGCATCTCTTTTTGAATACTTTAGATATGCTCTACGGAAAATAATTCACAGATTTTATGCAAACTCAGGAATCAATTTCAAAGGAAAAAATACCAAACTGCGTATGGGTAGGGGTTGACTGTAGAGTTGAGAAAACTTGTTCCATGATACCATGCAACTTAATTCAATTGATCTTTATAATTTGACTCTGTTTCCATAAAAATCCATGAGTGCAAAAGGTTTTGTTTGTAAAATATTGTGCTATATCTTATGAAGACTGCTAAATTTCTTGTTAAATTAATGCCAAATGTGCCAAATTGTTAAATGCAACTGTCAAAACTAGTGATCCACTGATATTGATACTGCTATTGGGCATCAAGGCTGATACCATTCTAACGTACTTGTATCAGTACAGCTTAAAATTAATCAATACCATAAACCAATACTTAAAATGTGGAAACTCTAATTTCAAAGAAAATGTTTATTTATTTACTTTAAATTTTAGTTTTGTGCTCATTAATTAATTAATAAATGTTTTTATTATCTAATTCCCCATTATTTCTTGTAACAGGCAGAGAAAAAAATAAAACCTGAGTTCCAATTCATTGCACTATTTTGTGATAAAAGTATTTTCATTGGTACTCAGATCCAAGTATTCATACTGTTTTGGAAAAACATCCCTAGCGTAAACCATTAATTGCTAACAGTACCAGTTAGCATCCAATTCAGAGCTTTGAAAGGGGCCTCAGATGAATCCTTCTGCATTTACGGGTTATATTTCAGAATCTAAAATATGTTGACTGATGATTCCTAAACTGCATAATTCTACACCTCAGATAAATGAGTACATTTCTGGAAGGAACTGGTGGGGGTGGTTTTTATGTAAGTCCCATTGTTATTTTTTAAGGTTTATGTTACAGACTGCAACATTTCCTTTTATCAAAAAAGACAATTCAATTTTGCAAGAAAATCTGGCTGGAAGAGGAGCTGACTTTGTTTTCTTTTTCCCTTAAGAGCTTCACCTTCAGCAAGGTCTCTCTACGAGGCTCAGTTTCTCTCCCAGGCGCACATTCAGAACAATAGAGGGCATTTTGGTCCAACTGATCTCGAAATAAAGAGAGCAGTTAGAGTTTCACTTCCACAGTCACAGAAAGTGAGCAAAGAAGGGAGAGACACTTGCAGGGAGAAAACAAATTCGCAGGGCTTGTTGAATTATGGGTAAAGACAGCTGAGGCTAACCAGGTTTGGTTTCCACGGTGCAGTGGGGGGGCTTATTGGAAAACAGAAAGTCTATGACTCAGCCCCGCTTTCAGGGAGACTCTCAGCCGGTCGACTCTCTCTCTCTCTCTCGCCTCATTCAACAAAAACACATGCCATTGAATATGAAGGAGAACACCTTCAAAAACATAAAACCCGAAGGTTCAATATGGTCATGAAAATGTTCCACGTATTCTTCGTTTTTAAAGCCAGAAGGGGAGGCAGTCGGTGCGTATAAGAGGGATCTCTCTTCACATTTGCTATCAATTTAGGGCACTCAAAATAAGCACCAGGTTTCACTGGAGCTGAGCAGAACACCAAGAATGTTATTCTACGTAAAACTATGGTCGGGTGTGGATCTCAACTTGCTTAATAAGTTTAGTTCTGAAAGTTCGACAAAGCAGAAAAACAAATATGTATACAACGCTGTGTGGCTGCTTGACAGCAGCACCTTGGCACCAGATGTGAAGCGGCTGTAGTTCGACAGCTCATGGATCAAGCGTGAAGCAGATTGTGAATCATGGTGACCACATGACCTTTTTTTGAGAGGGACAGACTGAGAGTTTGAGCTGGGAGGGTATTTCGAGTGTCATCAGGCTGGTTCAGGGTCAGACAATTCTACAGTGAAAAAAAAACAAAAAGCTTGACACGTGCATCTGCACACATCTGTGGAGGAACAGCAGTCACCTGCATGTAGTTGTCAGGGGTTTTCATAACATGCTTTGCATACTTGATGCTCTGCTTGGGTGTGTGTAATGGTGTAAGTGGGCTTGGTGGAGACTGGAGACTCCCAAAGCGGGCTGACTAGGCACAACGGAGGAGAAAGGGTGGGGGTTATCTTTTGAGAAAATAATCGATAGCTCTAAATTTGAGCAGCCACTCGTCTCTTTCACTGCCTGGCACACAGATTTAACTGATCTAAGCCAAATTTCTACTTTTAATGTAAGAAAATGTCCTTCCTAACTTGTCAAGTTGCAGAATAAAAAAAAAATAGTCCCTTGCATTTAATGTTTTTACTGTAATTAAAGGAAACTTTGAAATGTTATAAAGCACTGCCAGTCTATCGTCTGAAAATGGCAACAGTATGACCCAACTACAAATCTTGTTGGCTGCTTAAGGAGGGAAAAGCGCTCCTGTTATCTCGACTTATTTATTTTTCTTCTATTCTTTTCTATCTCTTCTTTCTTCACTATTTTATATACCCGGCCTCTGGAGTTACTGTATTAGACCAGATTTCTTTTGAAGGACTGTGCGATAATTACATGCAGTTTTGTTCATCTGAGGACCTTGGTAATTTCTCCAGGGATTGGATGCTATGGAGAAGAAGATTTCTCATCTCAAAGTTAATGTGGAAGTAAAAAATAGATATGGAAATGAGACGACTTTACCGATGATTGCCAAAAGTGGAAAGATCCTGGCAGTACTGTTCCAGTCAAGCCTCGGTGCAACAGTCTCGAAAATAAGCCCCCAGCCTAAACAAGGCGCCTGACTGAAAGGACACAGCATTTGCAGTGATGAACGTTGGCCCACTCTACAGAGCAGCAACACCTCTACCCCTTCTCCGAGGAAGAACAACCAGAGGAAATTCCAACCAAAGGCAACAGAAAGTACTCCATAATGCTGTGTAAAGGAGAAAGTTGTTAGAAGAGAACTGCTGACATTATTTCACACTGAGTTGCAATTGATCAGGATGACTTAACCACATCTCCTACCCCACGATTCTACTGGCCGATTTTCAATACATACTTCAAGACTGTTAACTCAGTTGGTTCCTGAACTGGCCCTGAAAGCAGCCATATTGTTCCAGTCAGGTGAATGGGAGATAGGTGCATACCGTGAAGTCCTGGTACAGTTACTCAGAAGTTCCAATTGTTGAAACGTACCTATTGACTCAAGGGGCTAAATACAGGATTTATTTTGGAATTCATCTATAATTGTCATTCCATTTAACATCAATGGAGTACTTTGTATTGGTGTGTTACATAATATCACAATAAATACCAATTAATTTGTAGTTTTACCAAGACAAAATATCCAAAGTTCTAACAGAGTTAAAAGTTCCTGACACAGCAAGGATGTCGCTATAGGCCTGTACAGCAATCTAGATTAACTTTAAGTGTCAACTGGCTGCCAAAGCTCCTCTATATCGGTCTTCTTATCCACAAAGTAATATTCTTTTGTCAATAGAAAGTTTGGGTGGAAACAAGTTGAGAGTTAAGGAAAAAGAAAACCAGAGACCAGGAAGGGGGTGGGGGTGAGAGACAGACCAGATGTGGCTTTTGTTTAGATTTGAACTAAGCGGAAAGGAAGGGTGTAGGAGTCAGGAGGTGAGCTTTGCAGGAAGGAGAAGGAGTGGGAGTGAGGGAGCTTCTTTTTTTCTTTTTATTCGGGTAGAATGGTGCTGAAACCAAAGCTTTCCAAGCTAAGCGCCTGTAGGTGGGGGGGAGAGGGGGCAGCCTCATACAGTATGTGATTACCTACCAGCAAAACCACATTCATTATACTAATTGCTACAATGGTCCCAGTGGTTGGGGGGCTGAAAAAGGGGCCGACGGTGAGAGGGGGCTGCATTGTTAACATTTGTTAGGCTCATTGACTCCAGAATTCATGGTGTCTGTCATTCTAGGATGCTGGGATATTCTCCAGAGGCTGCACTTACCGAGAAACTGATAATCGGGAGGTCGCACTGAAGACCTGCTTCCTCTAAATCTGATGGAGCCTACATTGCCCCCTCACAGACCCAGCCGACCAGGCAGCCAGCGTACAAGTGTGCCTATTTAACATGTGGTATGCATTTAGGTCCCCTCCCCAAGACGCGTATTAACCATAACATAACCATAGAGGGAAAGATTGAAAGACGAGTCCTTTTTCTGGCATCTTGCTGTACAAACCAGGCCTGTTTCCAGCAGCTTGTGTCAATTTTTCACTCGGTAGATGTGCGTGCCCGATGCACACAGAGAGCTATGACCAGATGACTGATACGACAGTTAGAACATGTGGGGTGATGAGCACACAGAGACTCACACAACTCAATCTGCTGAGTGTCGAGAGCCCACCTCAACCCAGCTGGAGAAAAGAGCGGGGGGTGGCACTTACCCAGCTGTGATTACCAATATGGCCGACAGTTGTTTGTGAAGCATTTGCAGCACATTACCGAATTCTTAAGTGTGCCGTTGCAAGTGATGAAGCAGCGAGTGATGAAGCCTCCTTTCCTCCTTGAGTTCTTGTCTATGGTGGACAGATCTCAACTTTATCAACCCCAAAGAGGCGTAGAAAAATGTTCTTTCTTCTATATATTAGTTAACTTGCACACCTATTTTAACCCATTGTCTGGACAATAAGACTTTAATCTCAGTGTCAGAGCCAAAGAAAGTCACAGATTTCATTGTCACACATTCAAGGTACAGAAATAGTGCCATAAACTTTATCTTACAGTTTGAAATCCTAGTCTCTCCAAAACCCCTGCGTACATGGTCACTATGTGTCTAGAAGAACTTTATTGTCTGCTAACACCTTGGAATCTTGTAGACATTGTAACCACTGTTTTGACATCTGGTGACTGAGATCCTGATGTCCAGATAGTCTTTTGAAATCAGGCTAAAATCCGTTGATGATCACTCTAGATGTTGGTGGATTGTTACGAGTATTTAAACCCCTTAAACTTTTTCCCATTTTACAACTGAAAACCTCGAGCTATTTCTTTGAGATGTGATATGGCAGACCAATATAGAATGGTACTTAATTATTGTGGAAGTCAAAATATACAACGTTTCACAAGATTCTCCCCTCGTACAACCACTTTTAATTACAGCCGCTACTTTTTGCTGAGCCGTCTTAATTGAAAAGCTCTACCACCGTCAGGTTGGATGAAGGGTAATATTTAAGTCTGGCAACAGATTCTCAGTTGGATTCAGTTCTGGAATTTAACTGGTGTTAATTTTTCAACACGTACTTGACAATGACACTGAAGTTTCTCGTTATCAATGTCGGTGCCAAATTTTTTTATATACTACATTTAAAATAGCATTCGCTGACCAAAGTGCTCAACACACTAGGGAAGACAAAAAAACCACAATAAGCCAAAACAGAGAAAAGATTTATCTTAAAAATTTATATTTAAAAGCACCTTAAAATTGCTCTAAGTCTTAGCAGCCCCCAGTGCTGGCAGCCTGGGGCATACTATTTAAAAGGCCCCATCTCTCTGAGACTTCCATTTCATTCTATGGATCACTAAAGAGTTCTTATTGCTAGATATCATGGATCTAGAAGCCGCATAACGTGTTAAAGTCGAAGGTTGACAGAGATAAGAATCTTTTAAAGAGATTCACCTTGAAACAGAGTATTGAAATCATTCCTACTGGTCGCATGGTACAAATAGTAGGATGGAAAACAGTACAAGAACTTTATACCTCCATGGTCTGGTACATTGGTGAGTATAGAAGAAGAGGCTTCAGCAAAGTTTGGAGCGATGTAAGTTATTATTGTGGGTCACGATTGAAAAGCTTTGTTACACTTTGACTCTATAAAATGCACAATGTAAGGTACTTGTAGTTGTTGGAAATATTTGACCAAAAGTATCTAAGCCTTATATCCAGTTTAATCCTTGTCTGCTTTACTAGACATAGATTAATCCATACTGGTAATTGCTGGTTTCTACAACAGTTAAATTATGTTTTACTGAATCATCTGTGGTGTGTCTAGTGTCATTATTTATACAATACATCTTTATTTATGACATTCTCAATCTCAAATCCAATAAAGGAGCTATAATAAAGAAATGCCCCCCATTTTCCTCCCTGTATTTGTTGAACTTGAAACTCTTGGGACGAGGACAGACCCATGAAGAACCTGGAAAAGAAGACAGTTAAAGAAAACTGCCAGCAAAAGTGCCTTGCACGTAACAAGTGATTCTGGCCAAGATGGCTGCTCCCTGTTATTCTGTCCAAAGTAAATGAGCAGTACCAGCCCACTGTCTTGTAATGGTTATCTGATGCAGTTGCGGACCAACGTTGGAAGGGAATTCCTCTGTTTTCGCTGGATTAAAGTCACACACACTGCCCTGGCTTTACCTGTGGTTATACTTTTGCACAAGTTTTGGATGTGCATGCGCAGTCTGTCAACATAGCCGATGACAGATTCTTGTCAACTGTGTTGGCGGGGTCAGAAATAGACGCCGGGTCATGGGAGGAACTGAGGGATCAAGTGCGGTAGAATAAGGCTGGTATAATAAAGGTCCCATGGGCCTGCTTCCTGACTGGAGGCTGACAACCTCCAGATGATATTACATTTCCTTCTCCAGGCACATCACGCTCATCAAACTGCAGCCCCCACCTAAAACTTCCAACCACCCATGCAGGACTGCCTGGGTGAATACTCCCTGGGTCAAAACTAAACCGCAGGAGCCTGAGTAATCGGACCACACACAAATGCAGAAGAGAAAGGCGGTTAATACAGGAGTGTAATACTGTAGGGCAGCAAGGAGGACAGCGGAGCTGAGCCGAAGGTCCCGGGTGAGAGTGCTTGGCGCATGGACGGAAATCTTTGAGATCCGGGAGGAGAAATAAAAATAGAGCTGGAGGAAGAGAGCATCGTAACAAGACCAATGGGGCTAATTAGGAGGATGGATTTAAGGAAAAAGCTCAGCAGGAGACGCTCAATGGAAAAATATCCTCTAAAGCCCCTCTGACCTGCAAAGTTTGATCAAAAGTTGGTGGTGGAAAACCCAACGTTCCTCCAAACAAGGATCCTGAAACCTGAGAGACCCTGATTCGTGGCAGTCATGGACACAGAAACAGATGTAGGAACAGAGTGCTCCTGTGGTGTTTGTAGGTTTTCGCGGATGGGCCGCTTTGTTGCTGTGATGACAGCGGTGACTTGTTCCTCCCTAACCACCCCTCCCATCCCAAGCTGCTCAGATCCCTTTTATATGTCGGTGTGGCACAAGGGGCTTCCATGCAGGGTGCATTTGAAGTGGCTTCTGGGAGGCACCCGGAGCGTGCTGCGGGGTCAGGGGTTACAACAACTGGGCCTCCCAGGACCCCCCTCATCCACCCACCCACCCTTAAATCCGGTGAACCCTCGCGCTCACCCCGGTTTTCATGTGCGGCGACAGATCACTAAAAGACGCTTCCCTCTGTCATAGTGGCCTCCTCCCTGCTCACATCTTTACTTATAAACGCTAAACCATTGTCATCATCCCTATGTCATGGCACACCCGTAGTTCTTGAATAGGCCTTTGTGTTTCCTGTTGCATTGTGTTTTGTTCGGGAGGATGTTTTTGTCCTCCTCCCCTCTAACACACAAGGACCTGTCATTGGCTCAGTGAGGTGTGAAATTACACTGCCATCCACTTCACCTAACAGAGGCCGGCCAAATGACTCAGATCCTCCGAAACACTCGCTGAATCCGATTATCCGCTGCACACTTTCTGCTTGTTTCTTTGCTCCTCCACAGTTCTGTGTCTGAGTTTTGGCCGGGCAGCGCTCACCACGTCACCCTCCACCCCCTTCTCTTTCCAACTTTAACATCTGTTGCCAGTGAGGGCCAAAAAGGAATGTTGAACTCCTAAAATTAATTAGCGAATTACCAAGTTCTTGAGTTAGAGGGAGACTTTTTTTGGGGGCCCCCCCCCCCCCCCCTCAAAACTCTAACCCCAGTTAGCTCGCCTCGCTGAGCCCCTCCTTGCGTCTTCCTGCTCCACCAGGCCCACAGCTCTCTACCTCTCTGGGGACCGGTTTATCACCCAGGACCAATTAGAGCAGGAAGTGAGGTCGCTGACCTACCGTCAGGCCTCATAAGCTCCCGTATCACCTGACAGGGGCCATGCCACGACTACAGAGAATGTACAGAGACAGGGGCAGGGACCAGTTAGGTAGGGCGGGAAGGCACGCCTCAATGCTCTTTTACTGTTTGAGGACATAAAATACTTATTTCTTCATATCTTCCTCCATCCATCAGTCCATTTATCCATCCATCCATCCATGTCTCAACCATTGAGGTTTAAAATGTAAACTCTGACTAGTGCAGAATGATCTAAATAAAGTCACAAAGAACTTTAGATTTTCTTTAAATAGACTAAAACCAACCGCAATTTCTAGAAATTTGACTGCGGAAAGGAATTTAATTTTGATATTCAAAATGTGCAGGAACCCTACTATAATTATTTTTTTTCTTCAACTGGTGTTCCTCTTGCAGCCTTTTTTGGCCAAATATATTTAAGGAAATCAAATGTTTAGTTTCTCTAATCAGAACTAATTATGGCCTCACCTTGACTGCAATCCAATACCGGTCTGCACTTTTCTTCTGTTTTAGTAAGCCAATACAATGCAGAATTACACTGGAAATATGCTGATGACCCATGGCTATAATTTTTTTTAATTCTTTTCACCATGTTGCTTTCCTTTCAGTCCATGCAGAACATTAAGCACAGTGTAACCAACAGCATTCCAGCATTGAAATAGTCTAAAAGGACAGCCAACAATTCTAATCCTATGCTGGGAGGACGGCTTGTGAAGCAATACTAGCTGACCTGCATACCTAAAGGGCTAGAGCCAACAAAGTTGAAATATAGTTAGCAGGAAAGTTAAAACTTTGACTACTTGGTGACTCTCTACAGAATCCGTCATCTGTTTCCAAAACGTGTTAATTTGACATGCAACAGCCTGGACCAAAAGTGAAACCTGAGTGACTGGAAGCACTTTGTGCTGTGGCATCTGTGGTCTTACTGCAGCACACATCCTCTTGTAAACCAATTCACATTCATATTTATCATTCAGCAATTGCTAACCATCTCAGTACAGCTTCAAGATTATCTCTGAACTCTCACAGGAGTTTATTCTTACTTCGAACAACGTGGTTAGGAATTAATTAGTGATATGTATCGTAGTACAAAGACAAACACATTTCATGCAGGTTTTTTGCAGAGCCATCAAAGATACAAGCAATCATGACCTGATATGTACAAGCAGCAAAGTTCTTCGCCTTTAAACCACTTGGTTTCGTCAAACTGAGCTCACTGGCATATCTGCGTAAAGAAAAAATAGTCCCATTTTGGCGTACTTTGGCAGGTGGCCGTTTTTCCAACTGTCCTCTAGTTAATTGGGTACAATGAATGTAGGTTGGTAGGATGGGTACAAAAACCCAAACCCATGTTTGAACTCGTCAGCCACTTGCAGTGCATCTACAGGACTCTACAAACTCCTTGGTATTTATATATCCATCAGATGTGTCACAGGATCTGTGGCTCGCAGAGATCCTCCATCGTTAAAATGCTACGGTATTTATATCTGTACAATAAATTTTTTTTTTTGCAAAGCACTATCTAGTAAATGACAGCATGTGACTGCATCTGGTGAAGTAAGATATTGTTTGAGCCCTAACATCCCTGACAACCTATTGTATCACTGCTTGGAACTCTTATTTTGTATAAGTAAAAAAGGAAATTGTTGTTGAGTTGTCAAAATGACAGAATACGAATTTGTGAGCACTATAGGAACGTTGGGAATGCCAAACTGTCAGTTTCTAGTATTGCCATAGTTAAATTAGCATTAGTTTTGTGGCTTAAAATGGTCGCTTAACTAATGGGTTAATTCATCCTTTGTTTTACAGATCTGGACTGCATTGTTTAAAATCTAAAATACTTGGGTATAGAGTGTAGTTTATTATTTGTAAGAGTTTTGTACTGTTTGAGAAGACACAAAAATTAGATTGCAGTTGGCTTCAACCACTTTAGAATTAGACATTCAGAAGATCTCTAATAAATGCAGTTGTCATACCACTGATTAACAGATTGTAAGAAGAACTTTGTACCCTGTTATTTAAACACCGTTTGTGAAAATTTAAAGAATAGATTTTTAGTAGGGAGGCAACGATACCACTCTTTATTCAAACCAATAAAACACCCATACTTGGATCTGAGAACTTGCTAATACTGAATACCAATGCTGATACTTCTACCAGATGAAAAAATGCAATGAATTGGAAGATGGGTTTTGTTTTCTTCTCTGCTTGGTACAACAAATTAAGTAGATAAAAAAATTAAATATTAATAAAAGTGACCACAAAACAAAGGTTTAAAGTGAAAAATAAACATTTTCTGTGAGATTATAGGAGAGTTTCTACATTTTAATTATCAGTTCAGGGTATCGGTTAACTTTAACAAGTTTGAGAACATTGGAACGGTACCAGTATCAGGATCTGTGCATCCCTTTAGACATGTTATTCCTTAAATATTTCTGGATTTATCATTAAACCCTGCTTTCCATACAGATCTGGGATGTTTTTGTCAGTTAGTGTTACACCTTGGGATAAAATGTCTATGGTAATGTGACGCTTGCTAACCGTACCACTTAAACCTACATGAACAGACTGCTGTGTTCACGCCCTGATTTTAACGGTTTTCCTTTCCCATTTCTTCCATGTTTCTCCCGGTGACCAACTGCTGTCTCAACAATAGGTAAGATTTTTCTGTTTGAATAATTCTATTTTGTGTGTTTTTTTTTTTAAATCATTTCCGTTTTCTCCTGGATAAATATTTGTTATTTAGCTGAGTCATTTTAGTTGTGAGACAAGTTAACTGCATTTCATGCATTTCTGCTGACATATTTAATTTTAAAAATATATTTTTTATCTGATTCTATTACTAGGTTGTGTTTTAAAGTGTAAATACTTTAAAGTATATTTTATAAATGGCTATGTTAGTTTGTGATTAAAATGACTTGGTTTGTTTCGTTTTCTGTGGATCACATTCTATAGAAAGAATGATATCCATGAGGAGGTGAATGTCTGGTCTTTACGAAGTGGTGGTTGTCGACACCAAACCTTTGTTTTTAGCATGTGACCGAAGCTACATTTCTTTGTTACCCTTGTGCCTTTGATGTCTCAGATGATTTCTTTACTTCATACAAAGATAAGACATTTGTCCAAGACTGTATAATTATTAAGGTCATTAATATGTGTTTTTTTCTCAATAACCGGTTTATTCCCAGTTAGAAGTGGCAGAGAAGCTGACTGCTTATTTGCCTCCTAGGTCCATTTGTCATCTCTCTGCGATGGCTCAGGTGCAGCGGTTCCTGTTGCGAGCCTTAAATCTCAGTCCCACCTGTACAGTATTTGCCTGGTAGAATATTTGATTAAAAGTGCTGTTTCAGGTCCATATGGTTTTTTTTTTCCTGATCTCTCCTAAAAAGTGCAAATTGATGTCCTGTAGAACATGAAAAAGTCAAGTGCAAAATGACCTAAACCGCAAAAGTAGAGTCGTACTCCCTGTTAATGCAGCCTACCTTTTTATAATGTTTCACAGGAAACCGATTCCCTCCTTTTGTGCTTCCTCTGACAAAATATCTCACTGGTACTAAAAAAACAGTAACGACGTCCACGCTGAAGAGGGTCCAAATTTCTTGATTGGCTTGAATCACTTAGAAATGATGCCTTCACTGATTGGGTAAAGATCAGAAGGGCCTAACAACTTTGATGAAACTTTGACATCATGCTTATAAGTAGACGGATACTTGAGTGTCTCCTTTTTGCCCTTAAATACATTTTTTATCATGCAGTGAGGCAGTGAGTTATGCAACTCGTAGCAGGCAGATCCTCATAGTTTAGGGATGTAATAATGCGTTTAGAGAAAGTAAATTCAGCTTGGATGAAACCCTGTCATTGCCCTGTGCTCTGTGGTCCAAGCTCACTCCTCCTCTCCTTCTGTCCCGTCTTGACAACAACCCCTTAATTTACTATCACTTCATATTTTTATCACCTCCCTCCTCTCCCAGTTGCCTCTCTCTCCACCTACTCTTCATACCTTTTTTGCAGCCACGTTTTCTCCCCTTTTTTTTCCCTTTCCTCTCAGCTTTCATAACTCCTCCTCTGTAACATTTGCTTAATCCTGCTCCGTTTCTGTGCTCTCAAGATATCTGCTTCGTTTCTCCTCCCTCCCTCCTCCCAGCCCAGTTCTGTTTGGGCCTGTTTGCCTCGATCGTTCCACCAGATGGTTTGTGTTAAAACTCAACGTTTGACAGCTTGGGTTTTTTTTTTTTTTTTTTTTTTTCCTGATATTATTTTAATGTCAGGGAATTGCTCATACCTAGGAGAACACAGATGAAGGACAAGCAGGGGGTATAAAGGAAATTAAAATATGAAAAACCCTGATGTATTAAAAGCAATTATTCTGTCAAGTGAGGGGTAGCAGTCGTCATTGGGCCTTTTTCTGGTTTGGTTCCCTGTGTTTTCTCTTTAATATAGGCACATATAATGTAATATTGATTCAAATCACATCTGTTTGGGTGATTTCATCCTTCTCTCCCTCTGCTCCGTGTCTTTTGGAAGGGAGTACGAGGCCTTGTCTGCCAGAAATAATTGCTTGTGTTGCTGGTGTTTACTAAAATCTGTCAAAGATTGAGACGGCAAATGAGTAAGACCTTGCAAAAAAGTGAAAGGAACGAAAGATGAGCGAGGATGTGACATCATGTGGCAGCTCTGATTTATTATCATGGACCTTTGAAGTGAAGATGCCATCATGTTGTCTCTGTGTTTGAGAATCCTTTTTTGAACGAGAAAATAAATTAGTTCTTTAGTTTAAGGATCAAGTCAGTAAGGATTAAGTCAGTATCAACAGCCAATATATTGACCAATATATGTTGCTTTTATAAATATATTTCCCGTTTTTATCTTTTACATAATTTCTAAAATGTCAATGTTTTGCATTGCTATTTGAAGCATTTATGTTATTTTCTCATGAAGATCTCAAGACCCCACACATACTAGTTTGTCACCCCAAGTGGGACCCCGACCCCAACTTTGGGAACTACTTCTCTAGGGTATAGGTAGTAAGGTTGTGACCATACAAAAATGTCAATGTCAATATTGATACTGTTTTTTATTCTGCAACAAGATTATTGCCCGAAACAGTCACATCACAGTCAAAACGATAAGACTGCATAGTTTCCATGTCAAAAGAAAATGTTCCTTTCTATTAGCAAAATGATCTGACAAAAACATGTTTGAAATATATGAAGATGAGGGAACTGTTTTCAAATGACTTCTCAAATAAGTAATGTTTTGAAAAAGCCGTATGTCAGAAATCTTTTTGAAAATAAATGTTTATCCTAATTTTAGTTAAATTGCAATCTAAATCAAGACAACATTCATGTTTGCTTTTTTTATACAGTACAGTTATACTCTGACCCTTTTTGGATTTTAGTTTTATCATTCATCTCATAGATTATTTGATAAACATTTATAAAAAATTAGATGACATATAAAAAATATTTGGGACCAAAACAGAATATCATGAAATCATCATTAATTGTGGAAAAACAAAGGGGTAATAAAATTTCATTGGGTTTGCCAACAAAATTCGGTTATGAAAATATTTTTAGTGATAGAAAAAAGAAATAGTGATAAACAGAAAAGGATAAAATGAAAGTATGTTGAGATTCCTGTGTTTGGATAATCATCACATGTTAACGACACTGAAGTTCTTTCTTGTCAGTACTGAGCTAAAAAATATATTCCACATTATTTAATGAGTCTGGACTGCATTTGATCGTCTGTAGTTCAAAGTCTAGATAACTGAGATAGAATAGAGTTTTTAAAGCACAATGTTAACTATAAGTGCATTGTACAACCAAGACTTAAAGACTACCACTACATGTCACCCACCTCTCTAATTTTCACCCATTAAAAAGGATGGAGTAGTAGGTGGTGATTTGGCAACCGTTGTCAGCTCTTGTTATTCACAATTATTTTGCTTTTTTTCTTTGGTGACACAGATGCTTTTAAAAACGTTTTATTTACCCGCTTTTGTAATCGCACACATAATTTTATTAAATTGTATATATTATTATTAGGCTTTTGTGTGAAATTTTCAATTAGATTACATTTCTTTTTCATCTGGATCTGATCCCGGTTTGGGCCGGTTGACAGTTATGAAATATGAGAAATTAGGACCTTATAAGTAGAATTCAGAATATTATATAAAAGGGGACATATTATGCAAACGTAACTTTTTAAAATCTTTTTGTGTTGCCATGTTGGTCTGGGTTGCCTCCAAAAAAGACTCCAAACATCAATTAAAACCATTCATCTATTTATTTGTACATTTTCGTCTGAAATCTTGTTCCTAAAAAAGTAAGTGGTAAATGGCCTGTTTGTATAGCGCTTTACTTTGTCCCTACAGACTCCAAAGAGCTTTACACTACATTCAGTCATCCACCCATTTACACACTGCTAGTCGCAAGCTACATTATAGCCACAGCTGGGGTGCCCTGAAACCACAAGGCCAGTTGCCATGGTTGCCAAAGTACCTTCTGGTGATGTCACAAGCATAATTGGCAGGTAACTGTTAACTGTCGAACTCCGCCCACCAATTCCAATTCCTTGCCTTTCTTAAGTGTGACAATCTCGCATTCCAATACCAGGATGGGTGGGCGTAGTCTGCAACCGATAATTTACATAAAAGTGACAAAGCCCTCTAAACAGCTCATTCTAAAAAGGACTGCCGTTGTCAAGAAATCAGCTGGTAAAATCACTTTATGTGAGAGTGATTTTGGGGAAATAAGTCATGTATTTAGTAGACCATATTATAACTTGCCTAAAATAAAGTCTTTACTTTTCAAAGCCTGTACAAAATATTCCATGGGTGTTTACATATCGAAGCCGGGTTCTATGAAATGAATATTCTTCATGGAAGACTTGTGTATTTCAAATATTCGAATACTGTCTAAAAACTGCAAATGGACCAAATGTCCAGCACTCGAAACGGATATCTATAGGTTACACGATTTGTCTATCCAGAAATGTCAAAACATTTCTCTTAAGAATGGTTACCTCACTTGTGAATTTGTACTTTATTTATAATGAATTGCGTACTTCTGAGAAACAAAACTCTTCTAAAACGTGGAGTTTAGTCTGCAAAAAGACCTGAGCATGTTGGTTTGACCTTCTCGTTGCAGAGCATTTAATCAAGCGCCATTGCTGTTTGATTTGCAGTGTGTTGACTGTCTCCTGAGCAGCATTAGTCTGATTATCTGGCTGCTTGTTTGTCAGGGAGGCTCCGGTCTGCAGGCCCACGCTTTGGCCTCTGCCTGTGCACATTTCCCACCGTCTGCCTCCTCCTCGACTCCTCCCCTCGTCCTGTTCCCTTTCCCTCCTTCGCTCGGTTAGTTCCCTCCCTAAAGAACCGCAAACAATAAACCCTCTGTTGCACTGAACCTCCTCACATTCCCCCCCCCCCCCCCCCCCCTCCCAGTTCTGTCTGTTACTCACTTGTTGCTTGCTCTATCTCCCTCGTAGCTGTTTGGGTTCTGTCTTCGGTCTGTTGCTCATATCCCTGGGGTGATTCGGGACTTGTTTGTGGGCTCGGACTGTTCACTAGAACAACAATTACACACACACAAACTTGGTCAAGATCCTCTACTCCAAGCCAATGACAGCAGCTCTTAGTATCTTGAAAGGCTTGTCACACTTTGCGGAAAGTGGGGTGTGTTTGCGCGTTTAACTGGTAAAGCGCCCTGGCGCTCGCCATAGCTCCACAAGCAGCGGAAACAACGGTAGCATCGGGACAGAAAACAGATGTTGGCCTAATCGTCCCCTAACGAGATTGGTCCCTCATTCCTGGCATTTTATGGGAGCAGCGAGCTGGCAGCTCTTTATGAGGCAACCACCAGCAAGACGGAGCGCAGCCCGAGACAAGTGTAGCGGCATGGAGGAAGGGTTTTACTCACAGACAGTTCGTTAGATGGTTAAACGAACTGGTACAACAAGCATTAAGCCGGCTTAAGTTGGTGAAGATTCAGGACCATTGGACGGCAAACAGTCCCTCGCTGCTCAATTAGATTTGTGCACCGTCCAGCAAAATTCAGTTTATTCCCGAGATTAACATCGTTGCTGGTTTCCTCGGACCACTAAACCGGTTCACTTATTCCATCTGGTGGAATTAATTACACGCTACCCAGGCTTTGCCATCTCAGATAGTCTGCTATGGCAACAAGTTTAAGCGTTAGTGAAAACATCCATGACAGTAAGGTTGTTTTATTTATCATCTAGATTATCTCGCCGCCCACAGATTTTAAGCTTTGATCTCTACGCAGGCAAGAAAATGGAAATGGGCCGATCAGGGGTGACATTAAAATATGCTACGATATATTGCAATACCATATGAAAGACTATTTATTTTGATATTTAAAACTTAACGGCAAAAAATAAATACACTGCTTTTGACTATCAATTTAATATTGTGACATAAAATATTGTGAGTATGGATCATTTCTTAGCATCCCTACTGTGCCGTTTGTTAAACATTTGACTTGTTGATGTTGGGAATCAGACTTCTCTTTAATAGCTATCGCTAATGGAGTTTTAAAACCTGCTTTTCAAATTATCCAGATGTGAATTTAACTCTGGCATCTTATAGGATTGACATTTTCTGTCTAAAAACTAACTGATTAAAAACTTATTTTATTGCATTTTTTTCTGACTTCATGATTTCAGAAAATATTTTAGTGTAAATACCAAATCTCTGTAGAGTATATCGAATTTTTGAGTTTTTTTTTATTATGTAAAAATAATCTCAAAATATTTTAGTCATTCGGTGGAAATGTACCCCCTAATACGCCAGACTTAACGATTTTACTCAGTATCACATAATTTTATAGCTCCACTTGCTAAAAACAATATATGGAAAACTTTTCTTAACATTTATTGTGATTGTATAAGGCATGCAAGCAGGTAATTTATACATAATATGCAAAATAAAACACCAAAACGTACTGTCCAAGGTATTTGGAAATGGTTTAATTTCAACAAATTCTGCAAGAGTCACTGCTGCCAAACGTATAATGGGTATGCTGTTCCAACAGAACACCAGGTTAGCGTTGTAACTATAAAAACCACTCTCCATGTTTAATCCCGCAAGAATGCAGACCCATATATTTAGATGGAAAAGTCCAAAAGGCAGTAAGCATTTCAAAATGACCATTTGAAATCTTAAAAAGAATAAAGAAAAGCATTTTTGCTACAACATATTTAACCTTTCTACTGGCATACTGTAACCTCTGGGTGAATTCAATTTAATACATGGACAGACATAAATTGACACAAACTGGTAGATTGGTTACTTTTTTAAATTGAAAACATCAGGTATGAGCCTCAAGATTACGACATGGCAAAGAGTAAAATGACTTGAAACTTGTAGATTTTCTTTCTCTGTTTAACAACCTAAATGATCATATAGCTAGCTTGACAATATCAGATGGATTACTAAAGCTTTTGTCTCCTCTGACCACTGTTGTATTTAAGTCACAATTTCTCGAGTCCTCAGTGTTCGAGTCCAAGTGCAAGTCAAAGTCAAATCACTGGGTCTTACAGGCCAGGTCCGAGTCAAAGTCATTTTAATTCTTTAAAATAAAAGTGGTACTATACAACCCCACGCTACCAACATGCTAACACAGTAGCCTGTGCAAAATAATAAAACAATAAGTTATCGACATGTCATCCATTAACTTTACAAAGGCCTTTGGAAGGTCTTATTACATTTGTCTAGTAATCTGACCTAATATATCCAGCCAACATTAGCATCAGCTACATGCTAATTCCAACAATAGCAATTTCACATGTTGGAGGCCAAGCCCATGTTTAGTTTCTAACGTTGCAAGTACAAGTCATCAGTGTCAAGTCACAAGTCCCTTGAACGTGACTCGAGTCACGATATTAATCCGAGCCTAGGACTCGAGTACTCCATTCCTGCCTCTGATATCCTTCTTAAACACCTCACTGCTAATGAAAATAGCTACCTTTGATTGTTCTTCCCACATTAACAACATCCACACTGAAGAGTGTTATGGTGTTTTCACTGAGTGGAAAAAAAAAAAACAATGACTTGTTGAGTTTCCGACTAGTTTGTCAGGACTGGTCAAGCTTAAAACTAGATAACTTCAGTCACCAGCCGATTTCAGGGCGCGTGTTGAAGCCACTGTTGGTCTCGGTCTTGTGTCAACGTCCTAACGACTGTATCACAGCCTTACAGGCCCAGAAACGTCATCTGGTTTAGGCGGCACATTGTCTCTCCTTTATTTTTGTTTGAAGCCAGTTTGTGTCACTCTTCATCTTTCTCTGACAGGAACACACACGTGCAGTAATAATAGACGGGTTAGAGTGCAGGGCCAACCACTGGACAGTTTGTACAGAACGCTAGCATATGTCAAAGCTGGCTTATTGAACTTAGACCGCAGCTTGAAACAGCCCACTGCTAAGCACAGAGCGGCACAGAGCTGCTCTGGGGTTTGAGCAAGAAAAACAATACATATTTATACACCGTCATGCAGGCTCAGGCATATACCATATATAAAGACATATGCACATATACATATGCAAAAGCATATGCACTGGGAAGGGTTACTCGGTGCACTCTCCAAAAGGAATGACCTCATTTGAGCCATTTGGAGACAGCGGGCTGAATGAAAAGCAGACAAGCAGAGAGAGGGATGATGGGAGGAGAGAGGCGAAATGTCACATGAGAGTTTGTCACGCATATTAATTTCCGTGTAAGCTGATAGGATCGCTGATGATCAGCTTTCATCTTGTGTACAATAATGACCTTAGTAAACGTACTTACCACATGTTGTTCCACATGACTGCACAGGCCGGGGGACTCTATGTGTGTCTACCAAAGGCTAAAAGTCTGATCAGTTTCTTTTTGTGCAGAAGATGTTTCATCAAGTTACCAGAAAGCAGCTTTTAAAAAACTAACCTTTGGGTCAAGGAGTAGCTTTAAACAAATGTGTAACAGTAGCTTGAATGTGTGTCAGATTTATGCAAATATGTTTAGTTTTTTTATTTTGCGTTTACACACAATGTAAATATGTACAGTCGGTTCTGATTTGTCCTTTTCACACTCAAATGATCAAATGGATCCTTTCTGGTTTCGAACTTTTGGAAAATAGAAATGCATTCAGAAATTTTATACTAAAAAGACCTGCCAGATCAGAAAGTTCTGTAGTTCATTATGTCAGAAGTCCAAGGATACATGCTACAATATGCTGCAAAATATGGCTAATTGTTTCACTATCTATCACCATCTTTCATAGAAAGTTTAAGTTCACAGACTGTTGTTTGTTGCCCTTGGAGACTGCGACTGTTATGAGGTATTCTTAGGTTAGAAGTTGTCTGTCTTGGCTACTAACTTGTCATTCTCCGAAATCAAAAAAGAAAAGATCAGAAAGACGCTGCTAGCATGTTGATAAGAATACTTATTTTCTCTGTCATTCAGGCGTTTCGGTTTAGCTATTCCCCAAAAAGGAAAAGAAATGTCGTACTTTTTGTTAACTCCTGATTAAAGGTAATTTCTTTTGCTTTTTTTGGGGGTGGGTTTGTAGTCTACTTGGCTACAATGTTAAACAACCTAGTTGGAGTTGTTTTCAACCAAGGCACCACTAAAATTGAAGCATACCAATAAGTGACAAAAATTGCAGTTTCCCCCTCATCCACTAGGGGCTGGCTGCAGCAAAGGGCATCAGAAATAAACACGTTTACAGTCTGGCTCAGAAAGTCATTTTAGTTTTAATAGGTCAGGTTTAGTGTCATGACAACTCTGATGGGGGTGAATTTTTTTTATAACTCATCCATTTAGATGTAATTTAAACTTGAAATTCTGAATAATAAGTAGTGTGTACTTTTGATTGACAGGTCTCAAATGAGCTGTCAGCGCTAGTGCTGATGGCTAGCAGCTTGTCATCCCCTCCACCTGCTCCAGGGAAGGCTGCAGCCTTGGAGCTCAGAGTCACGATAACGGTCTTTGTTTCTTTTTTTCTCTCTATTTGACCATCAATTGTGCCCACGATGTTTGTTTATGTCCGGATATTATTATGATTATTTTTTGGGGTAAGTACAATTATATTTTGGTTGTGTATTTAAGTCAACTCTGCTTGATCTTAAATGGGTTGAAATGATCAATTTTTCTTCACATATTGATTGTCAAAAATGTTAAAATTAAAATTCACCATGTATTAGTGAAAATTACGGACCAGCTAGGCTTCATGCCTTTATTTGACAAAACGGTAGCGGAGTCGCTGAACAGCATTTTTCTGGCTTTATCTTCCGTTAACTCCAATCATCCGCCCCCACCCTCACAGCCCCACTCTCAGCTCCACCTCTTGGCCCATTTGAGGTATTTTCCAGGAGTGTCGAGACAGGTGACGTAGCCAAGATGGCGGTGGTGGGAACCGCCAAGTTAGCTTAATTTCCGCTCTTTAGAAACCTAGGGGTAATGTCACGGAGGCTCCGTCCATCCAGTCTACATTTTCAACTTCTGTGAAGTCTACTATTTTAACCTTGCCCCTGGGCAAGGCACTTAACCCCCAATTCTACATCGTCCTACCGAGCAATGTTGGCTATCGGTGTATGAATGCGAGTGTGAATGGGTGAATGTGGCTTCAATGTTAAGTGCTTTGAGTGGTCAGTAAGACTAGAAAAGCGCTATATAAGTTCAGTCCATTCACCATTTACCATTTTTAAAAATGTTTACTCATATGAATCAGTTAACCGTACGTATGACATAATAAAGTAGAGAATTTTTGGGAAAATGACTAAATTGCTAATATTCTGTGAAAACCAGTTCTTGAATTTTGGTGTGTGTGCTTTGTGTTCCCACATTTCTTAAAATACACCTGCTGAAATCTGGTAGCTTGGATCAAAAAAGCCGTATTTACAGCACTGCAGCTTCAGAGAACTTTGAGTAGTATCATGAAAAGTCCCAAAAAAGAAATTTTGGGATTCTTTTCTGTAACACTTTTAATGGGCACGCGTTCAGCATGTTCTCCTTCTTATTCTTCCCTAGACTGAATTAAAAAACGGCCATTAATTCTTCAGAGCTGATGTGCAGATGGAGGCCTGTTACTGTAAAAATACTCGTTTAGCTTTATGTTGTTTCTAGAGCCTGAACCTTAACATATATTTAGTGCCCCGCTATCTGCAAAATCAGCTTTGGATGACTTCTCAGCCACACGTTTTTGCGTCACATATATCAAAGATGAGAGGGGAGCTGTTTCCTTGGAAATATATGGACCATCAATCAAGTTTATACCTCAGGTCGGTCAAAAAGGCTTCTAAATGTACCATTCAAGTCTAGACAGCGCAGCTGGAGCTAACAACTTCAAGACAAAACTGTAAAGAAGTAAAAAACCCAATATAATTCCTTCTTTCTACGCTGACACATCACCACCTCCATTGTCTTCCTTTTTCCAATCCTTTTCCTCATCTATCTCCTCCCTCGTCGCTCAATCTCTAGTGTTGTCCTGTTCCTGTCTACCCGTCACATTGTGTCTTAAATCTCCTTTCCTCACAGATTTGTATTTATTTTTTTTTAGAGAGTTTCCTTATCCATGAAAAGAGACTTTATAGATAAAAGAGGCTCGGTAGAATCAACACATTATACAGCGTCGCAACAAATTCTCTCTGACACACATATGTGGCTTAAACAGAAAGAAAAAAATGTGTTGCATTGGGAGATGTCGCCTGTAGGAGGGGGGAGTATGCTAACGAGCACGGAATTGAATAGCGTAAATGCTCCAAAGCACATGTGTTGGGACTAGATAGGAATATGGCTGAATCATATCTTTCTTTGCATTAAGTGGCTTTTGCCGTCTGTTTTGATATAAAAAGAAAGATTCTCAAGTTTACCACAAAGTCGGTGAGTGTGCACACGTGGACACGTATGTCGTGCAGACAGATAACACTGCTCGCTGTGGTGTCCTGAGCCTGTGTGGCCCAGCGCTGGGATACAGAGCGAAGCAGGAAATGTGTGAGCCATGAAGGCATGTGTTTATGCTGGCTGCAGCCGCCCATCACCAGCCAGAGGGAAAACAGACACCAGCGTCGCTCCGTTTGCTCTCCAGCTCGCTCCTTCCCCTCCGAAAAACCTCCGGCCTCGACTCCATCTTTTCTCACCTCGGCCTCCGCGGGATCGCGTTCTCTCCTGCAGCTTTCCCCTTTTATTTATTACCCTCGCTTACATTTATCCATTATAACTGCTGAAGGCTGAAAAAAAAAAGAAGATAACCTTAGTATCAGACATTCAATCATTGAAGCAGGTCAAGATTTAAAAGTCACTGAAAATCATTTATTTGTATATTTTTTTCCCCCTCACTTTTTATGGACCAGTAGAGATAGAAAGCTTAGATAATTACAAATAAAATCACACACATATTCAAGGTATTGCAACGTAGCGAGGCAGCTCGGACAAAAAACATGACTAACCTTGCTCCTAACAGAAAAAATAAATGAAGGCAGATTTGTCTAACTTGGCTGGATTTCCTTGCATGGCTGGCTTCAGCCCTGAATCAACACTTCGCTCGCATCGGGACAATTTTTACAGTAAAAAAAATAAATTATTTTTTAAATCATACAGTCTGAAATGTGTTTCACAGCTTGTAAGACAGCTACATTAGCTTAATCGCTGTCGTATGGTTTCTACAGCCTGTGTGTGTGTGTGTGTCTGTGTTTGCAATCGAGCAGTGCTTGATTGGGATCTGCCCTCGTTTTACAGTAGGTGCTGCAGAGAATCATGGAGGGAGCTTGTCGCATGGAAAATGTTGTCGAGCAACACGCAGGGATAATTTGAGAAAATGTTCAACATCCCCAATGCATCATCTCCACAGGGGACTACAAAGCCAGCAGCATCATGCTGGTAGGCACGGGTCACGTTAACCAAAGACTTTTATTGATTGACCATTTTAGGATCCGTCTGGCATTTTCACAGATTAGTCTTCACACCTCTTATAACTTGGTGCAAATACACAGACATTTTCATTTTGCACACAAAGTACAGCTAACTGAATCAATCAAAAAAGGATTCCCATCAGAGTCTTGAGTTTTTGCGGGTCATTAAAAAGGATTAAAACTCATTAAATGGGTTTTGCAAAAACGAACGCTTCAAATGGCTTTAAAAAGCATGACATCTGATTCTCAGCAGCGTTAAAATTACTTCTGTAGTTGACAAGAAAAACAGCATATAATTAAAAACGGTAATGGTTTTGAAGGATGCTGATCAAATCGCCGAGGAGGCTGAAAACAAATCCCAGCGCACTCGTGGCTCAAATCCTAACAAAATCTAAGACCCTAACAAAGATTTTTTTCAGTCCCTCCTGGTCTTATTTGTCTGGTGCTAATTCATAAATCGCATTTAACTCAAAATACTTTAAAACACTTTGGGGCTGCTTTATCAACGGTTTGCTCTTCTTAAAACCTGTGCAAACAGCAGAGCATCGCAAAAGCAGGCTCTGGCTGATCTATCAACACGGCGCAGAGCGCAGTGCGCCTGTTAAACCCGCAGCAAGACGCACGCAATCCATTTAGTGCTTTTTCCCTCGATGAATATGCAATGTGGGCATTTCTGTAAGAAGACGCAAAATATTGGGAGGAGAACAGGCAAAGAAGTAGGCGTTCCAGGCACAGTGTGATTTACTGAGCATAAAAATGTTTGTGCCGGCTAATTTAGCGTCTATTTTTAGCACTTCTGGAAAGCATGTCTTAATTTTGCGCTACCAAATTCAAAATGATATCATTATTGACAAACAAAAAACGTAATTCACACATATTATACACTAAGACTAATTAACACTCTAATGGCCGTAAACCTGACAGTTAAGACGCATCATAACTCACTGCGCTCTCATGTCTCCACCTGGACAAGAAGCGCTGAGCGGACATGATCCGGGTGGATCCTCATTATTTTCTCATGTAGTGGTTAACCTTCCTGGAGTTCAATTAATAAAATGTAGTAATCATATACAATACTACAATGATAATTGGCATTATATGTGACATTTTAAGAACAAAATTCAGCCATTCTGCAGTTTTAATCAGTCTAACCCTGCAATACGATGTGTGCATGCAGCAGAGAGCAGCACATGTACACCGCATGACTTACATTTGTTTCTGACAAGCAAAAAAACAGAATTCACAGCATTTTAGCCTAATTTTGTGCCAAAGACGCTTCATGGATCCATGTGCATTATTCCTCCTCTCTCTAGCCGTGGGCAGCTCGCATTAGCTGTCGCAAACTCCTCATTTGAATACTGCTGTTTGCACCTGTTGAGAATTGCTCACCACTTGCGCAAACTTTTAGTGCTGCAGGCAATTTTGCGGTCCTTATCAGGAATCTTGATAAATCAGCCCCATTGAGTTTTCACGTTTTCCTTAACATACATATCTATATTTGTGGAATGTTGTGGGGATTTGATGATGGCATTAAAATGTTAGAAAGGACATTAAAAAACATTACTCCCCTCAGGTCGGCGTTACAGAGCGTTGTACGCCAAAACCACCCGACACAAAAACAGTTTTTTCCCCCAGGCTGTCGCTCTGACGAACTCTGTCTAGACACAGTGTGTGAGTGCACTCACATAACAATAAACTATAACTCTGCACTTCTGTACATACTCACTGTAAAATAACCCCGGCTTGGTGTATATATTATCCTTTATTATTTACGATCTGATATTTATTTGTATTTTTACTTATTTTTGTTCATATTTTTCTTTTTTTTCTTTTTTTTCTTTTTTTCTTTTTTTATTTTTTTATTTCACTTATTCAAGTTCTGTACTGGAGGAAAAAGTTTGCCGGAGTCAAATTCCTTGTATGTGACATACTTGGCCAATAAACTGATTCTGATTCTGATTCTGATTAAATCAGAATAATAGATTTCTGCAGAAACCCTGATCTCAACATCATCTCAGACCTGGACATCGTTCTCAATGCATCCTGCTAACGACACGTTGAAGACCTATTGAGGCGTTGGGGCGCGCCGCTCCCGAGAGCCTGGTGTCGTGCCAACCTCCGCTGCATGCAGCGGGATCTCCTACTGCTGAAGCGACAGCTTCTCAGGAAACAGTTTGCTCAGAGTCTTTCTGACTTCAGATCACTTTAATTGGAACAAAAATGTGAACTTTTTAAGTGGCAACTCCAGTCCCCAGTATTGGATCAAACACAAGCAGGGGCGAAGTTGTACGTCTGTCCCTTCAGGCATCAGTAGATGAACTATTCAGATTTTAGCTGCAGTCGTTAAATTAAATTTTTTATATGTAGTTCAGATTGTTCAATTTCAATATTATTTTAAAAAAATAAAAAAGCTATTGAGTATGTTATAATAAATAAAATACTGATGGGTAAAAATAGATTATGGCAGAATTTTTCTGCCATGGTTTTGCTGTGAAATCCCCTGTTAACTTGAAAAGTCTTTGTATTTTCATAAGTTTACATGGAAAAACTGCTTTAAAGAGAACAAAACGTAAAGAGCAGAGCCCCCCTTTGGTCCTGTACCTGCCCCCTGCCCCCTACTCTTTGCTTTTCCTATCATCCTCTACCTCCAGCTGCTTTGGGTGATGAAAGACCTGGTCAGTGCGGCCGTAGAGAGATACAGGATCATCGGCAGCTGCGTGGGTCAGCTTGGGAGCAGATAGATTTATCGGCCCACAGCTCCGGTCAATGTCAGGGGGATCTGTGAGGCTAAGTCCCAGTGAGCGTGTGGATCTCGGTGATTGACTGATTGAGCGCTTAGGGTTTGAGCCTGCAGTCAGGCCAAACAAGTTAATCCCCACCCCCACCATCACTAACCCCACCCGTCCCACTACATCCTTTTGCTAAGTACAGAGTAAGAGGAAATGTGGCGAATTTAGTGGAGAGGGTTTTAGTTGGGCTTGTCAATAAAAGCTTCTTAATGATTTAATCAGCAGAGATATTTATTTGCTGTAATGCTCTCTTCTCTCTAAATGTCGTACAGGGCTCTGAGGGCCAGTGAGGGCTGATGCAAAAATTGTGATTATGGAGAAGGATTAAAAAGACGAGGTTGTGCTTTTTTTGATTGGGGACAGAATCAGAGCCAGAGGTTAGGCAGGCTCGTTGGCATTCGGCGATCCTTCATGGAATCAACTGGGATGCAGCCTAAAAGACTGCATCTGTATCTAATGGAGAGCTTGATATTAAATCATTCATCATAACCATAGCACTTTATAAAACAGATGTATAAAGCTTTTACTTATCTATTTGTTTTTAACATGATAAAATACTCAATTGTATTTATTGTTTTACTCATCGTAAATAGTATTAAGTCCAAACAAGCTGAACAGAGAACTAGATGACAAAATCACATGAGAGTTTCTTGACCCACAAGCTATCGCTTCAGCGGGAGGAAATCCCACAGCATGTACCTTCCTATGGTTGGGGAGATATTAATACGATATAAATGACTAAAATCTGAGTAAAATTTATTTGTGTGTGGTGTCTCCTCATTGCCATGTGACGGCACACCACACACTAGGAAAAAAATCGACAACTGTTGTAGCGACAGATGTCTGTGGCCTCTCACAGTTTGGAAATCGTTTGACCATTTCAAAATCTTGCCATGTGAACCAGGCCTCATCTGAAAAAATGACAGATGCCCTTCAGGATTTTCCATCGACGTTTCCAAAACAACTGGTCAAATACGGAAAATATTCACGGCCACTGGGCCTAGCTCACCTTCAGAGATAAGATGAGGAGTTTCCAAGCAGAGGCACTGGAGGGATCTTATCAGGATTCGTCCAGGGCTGCTCTGTTGGGAGGTTTTCGGGGGCTTTTCTACTGGGAGGGGACACTAAACATTCCGTTGGAATGGGTATTCCTTTTGGAATCCTTCCTTCATCCTAGAAACATCTGCATTAAATGTGTATATATTGGTTGCATTTACATTTTAATAGTTATAAAGAATTGCATTGCCTAGAGTGGAAAAGTCAATAATCTTCATATGATAAATGTAATGCAACCATGTCAGTTGGTTCTATTATCTCAGCAGCATATTGCTTTTCTGCCTTAAAAAGAAAGGAGTCAGATCAAGTTGTTGCAAAATGTATGTTGCAAATGTGGTATTTAGTCTTTATCTCCTACCTATAATGTGTCCCTAGACAGACTCATGCCTTAAACAGTAAAAGCCAACCCTCACAGTGTAGGAAGGTGAATGGGCCTCGCTGTTAAACAGACGGCCATGAATGGATCGTATAGCTGTCGAATGATCCGTCTAAGTCGCCGTGTCCTCTCCTCCTGTAGGTAGTCTTTATGTGCTGCTAAGCAAGCTTATCTCGTCTCTTTCAGCTGTAAATCCATAGGTTTTAAAGGTCCTAAGAGCTTGCTGCAGGAGTTTCAGAAGTGATGGATTACTGCGATCTGTGTCTTGTGTTAAACTGGTGGAATCAAAGACTGAGCTTTCATAAAAATGTGTTTATATATATATATATATAAAATGTCCGATATGCTCAGAGAGCTTATAACTACAGTGCGAGAGCAGGTAAGTAACTGCATCTTCAACATGAATGCAATTGGATGCACATGAGTGTGACAATGGCTACTGCAGCAGGCTCGCCCCATTGGCTTTTGGCTAAGTAAGCGGCACATTAGGTACAAAGGAAGATTTGATGTGGAAAGTCTGGCAGGTCAGTGGTCATGAAATTACCACCTGCATTTCTTCACTGACATTGATCTTGGCTCTCCTGCGTTCATTTAGAACTCTGCTGACTTAACATTTTGACTGAAATAATCAGTGCTGAGGTTGTTTTCAGTTCTCGTTCGGTGCTACTATTGCCAAGGTGTCATTCCTCTTTGGCTGGCCTCTGCTGAATGAAGGAGAAACAAGCATTTAAGGAGAGGAAAACTGGCTGCAGGCTCCCTATTGGTTGAAGGATGAGACAGCGTAAAGGGGAAAAGAAGAGAAAAGATTCAGGTTCTTAGATCGCACCAATTACAAGAACATTCAGGAGCCGGGTCCTGCAGAAGACATTAGCAATCACTCCTCAGTCAACTTCCACTCTCCTTTTCTGGCTGTCTCTCCATCTTTTTTTCCATTTTATGTTATGATTCCAGAGGGGTTACGCTTGGTGAGGTACTTCCTGCAGTAGGTTTTCCTTCAGTGTTTGAGCTTTCTCTCACACAAAGCCGTGGTGGAGAACCGAAGTATTCATCGACTCATTTAGTTCAGCAAATAGATTTCAACTTTTAAGAGTAGATTTGATCATCAAACAAAACATTTAAAAGTCTGACCTAAAAAACAGCTTGTTTGTGGCAAAATGTTTGTACCCCCACACTATTGTCCATCCGTTTTGTGGGTTGATATTGTGTGATGACGTGGTGCATTGGGTGAATAAGTCACTAGCATTCTGATCCTGCTCATCTAATACTGTAGCATACATAATTGACCTGTCGCTCAGTACACTTTTTGTGCCTTAAAATACAATTGATGCCACTATAAAACCACTATGTATCCTAATGCTTATCTACGGAGTGAGACCATATTCACGTCTGTCATCACTTCCATAAAATGGGAAAAAAAATGATTAAAGAGGAAGAGCTGAGAGTGGGGCTGCGATGGTGGGGACGGATGATTGAGACTCTGAGCCGAGGTAGTTTTGAGCTTAACTGGATGTAACCGAAGCTAACAGAGGTTAGCGGGCACTAATAGCCAGACAACCCAGTTAATCGACTCTAATACCCCTCTTCCTTCTAAGCAATCAATCATTTTGTCAAATAAAAGCATGAAGTCTGGTTGTTCCAGGCGTTTCACTAAAATGATGAAAATTTGAATTAAATGAAGTTTTAATTATCAATATTTAAACAAGAAATTTGATCATTTTATTCTGTTTTTGACCAAGGAGCGTTATCTTAAATGGACAGCTGAATTATAATTTTACTAAATAAAAGCAGCATATTCTTCTTAGTGCAATCAATACCACAGCAAGCCATCTTTGTCCAATAAGTGCACTATAAACATCCAAAAAGGATGGTAATAGTGCACTTATTGGACTAGTGATGTAATGTCGGTAAACCTGACCTATTAAACCTAAAGTAGTTTTTTAAACCAGGCTGTAAGTATGTTTATATATACTGTGAAAGTGGCATTTTTAACATTGGAGTTAGTGGGAACTTACTTTCTTCTGCAGACAGCCCCTACTCCAATTTTTGTCACTTCAGGGTAGGCTTTAGATTCAGCCTGCGGAGTTTGCCCCTTGAACGAAACGCAGAGAGTATCCAAGTCAATTTCTTTGCAGGAAACTGGTAGTTAAATGCTATTGCTTCGTTTACGTTTAGGGTCACGGTACTTTGTTTGGAACATACCATAAAACAAACACTTCTAAGTATAAGTGTACTTCTAAGTAGAGTGACGGCAGCAAATCCACCTGAGAAGTTTTGGGTGCAATAACTTGTCAAGGGCTCATTTAAAAGACTTGGAAAAATGAGGAAGAAAAGCTTTGTGGAGGCCCATGATGGAATTCGATTTTAAGCATTGTCAAGTTGAAGTTAGGTTAGCTGCTGCTTGTGCTTAACATGAGAATCTGAGAATCTATAGCTTAGCTTGTATGTAGAAATAGTTATTTGGATTTGAGAGACTTAATCTGATTGCCTCTCCTTGAGCTAAACTTCTTGAATAGACATTGAAAAGGTGACGTTGTGTTCTGTCAAAAAAAGAAAGCAAAGACATTGGGGTTTAAATTTGAAAAGGGAAATGATGGGACCCTGATGTCTAAGTGTTAAGGGTTGATCAAATCTGCTAACTGTGCCTTACTTTTAACAGTTTTGTTTACGTTAGTAGACCTATAAACTCACCAGGTCAAATTTTTTAATCATATTTGGAGTTAAATGAAGACCCATACTTGCCAACCTTAGGTAACCTTCAAACAGGTTTCAGTGGTATCCCAATATTTGGAGGTAGGGCTCTTGGATATCTATAAGTTCAATATCAATAGTCCTTCAACAATTCCTTCAAAGTTCCCAATCTATAAATCTCACAAATGCTCCAAAGGGTCAGTTAAAAAGACAGAAGAGAGGACCTAAGTCCATGATCATTAGAATAGACCTACTCTGGGATGGTCAGAAAACAGCAGAGGTTGTTGGGACCAAGATTACGGACACGTTTGTGTTAGCTCTCAAGTGCAAAACTTGACTGTGCTGGCTCACCGTGTTTGCATGCACATCTGGGAGTACTACATCTGCAGTGGCCGCAGAGGTGCTGATTAACTCTGATGACTTAATTTACTTGAGGGAGAGGGTGTAAATTAAAATAGGACGAGTTTTACTACGGCAATACAGGCCTAAAAGGCTTACACGAGCAAACCTTGGCTTCAGTGGGATGAGGGAAAACCCTTCCCCGGCTTGTGATTTCTCAGTACCGGTCCAGTTGATCACTCCAGCAGACACAGTCCTGTCTTCAAGAGACCTAAAAAAATAAGACCATGAAATATACAATAGCTTCTCCTAATTTTTCAGGAAAAGTAAAGTGTCTTTTTTTTCTGTACTGCCAAGTTGATGCTTTTTCTTTGACAGGCCCACACATTTTTATGTAGGTGTGGTTAGCAGCCCACATCTGGAATTTTTCCTCTCGTCTTTTTGGCTAGCGGAATTTGAAACTTAAGCAAAATATACAGGTTCTTTCATCAAGCTCTGTCAAAGCGAGCAAGAAAAGGAGGAAAAGAGGTAGAGACAGGGAGATGACCATTAGTCTGTTCTTTCCTGCTCTAATTCCTCTCGAAGATAAGTGAAATCACATGTTGGCGGCCATTCCAGGAGAAAATCTACAGCAGAAGAGGAGCAATAAGAGAGCAAAGAAAGTAAAACAGAGCAGTTCAAACTCATACAAAAACAAATTGGCATTCAATTTTAGGAAGTAGGCTAAATGAGACGGTTATTTAAGAGCATCTTTATTAGCTTTTTGTTCTTTTGGTAGCTTTTTTTTTAAGGACACAGTCACAATGTATGTCTGAGGTTGTTTCTTTAGTGGCTAAAACCTTTGTTACTTTGTTTTTTGTGCTAATATGTAGCATTAAGTTTTGTCAAGAAGAAGGATTATCTATTTTGTGTTCAAGCACATGGGAGCACCACACTTATACATACACCTTTTTTTCATACCAGCATATACACCATGCATATACACCATTTTTAACACGTGTGCTAGCGCTACGTTTCAATGGCTGGCCAAAGATAAACTTACCCTGCATCCGAATCCTTAGTGTTTACTACAAGCTACGTAGTAAAGACTACTCGACAGTTGATGCAGTGAATACTGCATAGCAAACGAGCGAGTACCAGGTATGAAATCGGATGTACTGGTCCACCATTTTGCGTATCCTTTGACCAAGATGTTTACGTTACGTTAGGTCCGCTGTGGTCCCATTAAATAATAACTTATCAATTTAAATGTTTAATCAGTATTTAAAAAACAATTAAAGTAATCAGAAGTATCGGTACACTTTAACATTTATACTCCAAAATTGCGGCTTTGTCAATGGTCACATTTTGGAATAGTGTAGCGTCCATCGGCTGCTCACTGTGATGGTAGTACACATCCGGGAAAGTTATGCCTACTACTCCAATCCATACTGGAGTTTAGGATCTACTACATCGCTCGCATACTCCTTTTCGCCTGCTACGTAGCAAGTGTGGCAGACGTATTTGGATGCAGTCTTACACTTTTTGCAATCATGTTTTAGCATCTGTGCTAGCATAACACTTCCACAGCCAGCTACAGATAAACTTAGAGAGTCTTTCCTAATTTTTTGGCATGTGTGCTAGCACGTTCCTGTTGCTAGCTAAAGGTAAACTTCAATTATCGCTTTTTTTAACATGTGTGCTAGCACAATGTTTTAATAATTAGCAACAGGCAAACTTACACAGTCCTTTATCAATTTTTAACACGTGTTAGCACAACACTTTCATGGCTAACAGCAGGTAAAGGTACACCATCCTTTATGAATTTTTTACATCTGTACTTGCACAATGTTTCCATAGCTTGCTACAGGTAAACTTACACAATTTTCCATTGCTTTTTAACATATGTACTAGCACAATAATTCCATAGCTAGCCGCAGGGAAACTTGCACCGTCCTTTATCAAAATTTAGGTGAGCTAGCATGTTGCCTTGGTGGGCTACAGGTAAGCTTATATTGTCTTTCATCTATTTTGAATGTGTGCTAGCTAAACATTTCCATGGCTGGCTACAGGTAATGTTGCACCATTCTTTATAACTTTTTACTGTGTACAATGCTCACAGATTTGCTTTAGAATGGTAAATGTCCTGTACTAGTTTAGCGCTATCAAGCAAGTTTTAGAGGTAGGATTTTCACAGGCCGTCTGTATCAAATTACTAGTCTCAAAGAGAGTAGACTCTAATAGTCTACTCTCTGATTCTACGGCATTCCTTAAACTTAGAAAACATGCTTATGAAAAAAGATTATGTTATCCACTACAATGTTGAAGTGCAATGTTTCTGTTATTCTAGGTTCCTCCAGCCACCCCTCTTCCCCAGCTAACGTTTGTCTCCATAAATTGGATTTCGGTTCAACCTTTATAAAAGGTTTCTTGTCTGCTTGTCATTTTACTCAGCTAGCTGAGGAAATCCAGCGTAGTAATCAGCCTGTCATTTCTCATCCGTCAGACATTTTACAGCAGCCTGTCTGCTGTTGACTCGTCGTCAGCTGTAACTGCAGCATCTAAAAGAGACTTCCATTGATCCTCCAACTTCTGCACCGCTGAAACACAATGCTGCAGCTCATTCTACCTGACAGCGCCAGCCAGTACACATCGCAATCCCCCCTCTTATCAGAGCGCCTTTGTTGCTCTCCTCTTGGACGGCGGCCAACGGCACTGACAGTGCAAGTGATCTACGTGAGCGGCATTTTGTTCCCCCTCCTTTAACCTTACTCCTCGCTCGCTCACTTCTACCCTTCCTTGAGTTAGCTCCCCCCCACGGGACTCTAATCCACAGCGAGGTATAATCCAGTCCCTGGTGCCAGTGATAATACAGGCTTAATTTCATTATGGTGTTTAATGGGCATAGCAGCAGACTGGGTTACATGACTGTGATGCAGTGTGGGTCCCGCTTTCAGGGAGGTTCCCAGAGGGTTCTCCCAGCCATAAACAATTATTTATCCCCTTTTCTCTAAGACCCGTGGTTCCAGCTGTGGCCTTCATTTTTGCGCCCAGTTTATTGGTCTCCCCTTATTTGAATAATATCAAGAAAAAATCTATTTTAGTCAGGAGTTTTTTTGTGCTAAAAATTCAAGTGGCAGAAAAAATTTTAGTTTTCACTAGAATCAGATTATTTCTTATCAAAGGATTTACAATGCTACCACGTCACGCTGACAGCAACACTCTTCAGGGTGGAAGCCGTCACTAAGGGAATAAGCAGCAACAAAGCATCTTATTTTACTCTGCCACTACAGTTATACAGAATGCACCATAAATGCATTTTTTCACATAGTCTTTTTAGTTGAAAGTGGGGAGACATGCGAAAAAAACAAACAAGCACTTAAGTGAAACTATCGTGGCTGTAAAAATTATGGAGCTCGTTTGAATTTATTATGTGATTAATTGATTTATTGTTTATTGTAACGGGCCTATAAAGACTGGTTTATTTTGACTGTATAATGGAACATCAGCATTGATTTTCAGACGTTTTTTGATTCACTTCCTCTTTCTAGTTCTATCAAACACTTTTTATCTCAAAACTGTAATTACTCTTAAATTACCTATTTGGTCAAATGACTTGATTAAGACTCACATTTAAAAGTGTAGACATTTTACTTGACTCGACTTTTGTCTTTGGACTCGACTTGGGCTTAAAGGGATAGACTTTATTCTTACTTGTGACTTCCAATAAAATGACACTGAGCAGCAAAGTAGGTATCCCTTGTTCAATTTCCGACCTCAGGACCCTTCAGTATGTCTTCTCTCTCCGCTAATTTCTCCCCTGTTGTTCCTGTCAAGCATCTGCCAAAAAAGACTACTAGTGCTGAAAATTTTTTAAAACAAAACAAAAAACATGGTTGCAACTCTGGGGATGCGCTGAAAAGCTGTTCTTCTTTTCCACTACTGACTTGATTTTACTCTGTGTAGCATACAGGCATTGTTAAGTACTTCCTTGCATTACTCACAATGTACATCAAGAAAATTCCATCAACTTTAATCATGCAGTC